>JBBGZY010001055.1:405000-407500 GCA_037952925.1 Lithobates clamitans | reverse complement strand
CAAACATTTTAAAACCAAAAAACGCAGCAGTGACACAACTGGGGGGGAACTGGCCGATTGCTTGTTCACTACCTGCACTACGCTCATATTGTCTGACCAAAAGATCACCTGACGATTGCGCAACTGCTCACCCCAAAGTTCCACCGCTACTATGATCGGGAAAAGCTCCAAAAGGGTGAGATTGCGCAATAAGTCCATGCGGGCCCATGAGGCCGGCCAACATTCCGCAGACCACTCCCCCCGAAAGAAAGCACCGAAACCACAGGAGCCTGCCGCATCAGTGTACAACTCCAGCTGTGAGTTCGGTACCTCCTCCCGCAACCAACAAGACTGACCGTTGTAGGATTGCAAAAAGGTTAGCCAAATATCCAAATCCGCCCGCATGGGCTTGGTGATCCGAACGTGGTGGTGCGGGGCCGTAACGCCCTTCGTGGCCCAAGACAAGCGCCTGCAGAAAGCCCTCCCCATGCGTATGACCCTGCACGCGAATACAAGGTGTCCCAGCAGAGATTGCAGCTGCTTCAGTTGAAGCTTTTTCGACCCTTTCGCCAAACGCACCAGGGATAGAAGCCTGGTCAGCTTCTCCCTCGGCAGGCGAAAGACCATGGCCACTGTGTCAATCTCGATACCCAAAAAGGATAGTACCGTTACTGGACCCTCGGTCTTGTCAACGGACAGTGGGACGGCGAAACGCCGACAAACATCTTGAAAAACAGAGAGTAAGCATTGACACCGCCCACTGTCCGAGGGACCCACAAAAAGGAAATCATCCAAGTAGTGCAGCATGGACTGAGATCCGGCCTCCCGGGCGACCACCCACTCAAGGAAGCTACTAAATAACTCGAAAAAGTAACACGAAATGGCGCAACCCATAGGCAGGCACATATCGAAGAAATAGCTTCCCTGAAAGTAGCAACCCAGGAGGTGGAAACAATCCGGGTGGACCGGGAGAAGGCGAAAAGCGGATTCAATGTCCGCTTTTGCCAAAAGAGCGGAACGCCCTGCTGCCCTGACGAGGTGAAGAGCCTTATCAAATGACGCGTAATGCACCCGCGATTCCTCGCGATCAATTCCGTCGTTGACAGAGGAGCCGGAAGGGTAGGATAAGTGATGAATTAAACGAAATTTACCACTCGCTTTTTTGGGGACCACGCCTAGAGGGGACACCCGCAGGTTGTGAAAAGGGGGAAGATCAAAGGGGCCCGCCATGCGCCCCAGTTCCAGCTCTTTCTGGATTTTTTGGGCCACTACGGATTCAAATTCCACTGCCGATTTTAAATTAGCCGACATGGTAGGAGTGTTAGACGGGGAAAATGGTATCCAAAAACCTCGATCCAGGCCATCCTTTAGAATCAGGGCCTCCCTACGAAGGGGGTAACGGTCTAGCCAGGGCCACATCTCTAGGACGTTCACTGGCGTCCTCCGGCTTAGGAAGGTCGGTCTTGGCTCCCGCTCTGGAAAGTGTCTGTTTTCCCTTCCTGAAGCACCGGCTGGAGGGGTGAGCGCCCCCACAGCTAGAGCACTCATGCCTGAAACGACAGGCGGAGTACCACTTACAGTGGCTTTCGTTGAAAAGCCAACAGACACCTTTCTTGGAGGCGGCCGACGCTCCGGATTGAGGAGCGCCGACCGCAGACTGAAAGGACGCCGGCCTATGAGGGCACATTAGCAATAACCATAGGCTACCATCCTGACAGTCGAAACGAAGCTCCTTGCGCGCCGCCATCTTCTGTCTAAACTGGGTATCATACTGGAACCAGCATTGACCCCCATAAACCTTGTACGCTCCCCAGATAAGGTCCAGGTAGCAGAACAAGGAGGTCGCCAACTCTGGGTAACGCTCACAGAGCACACCCGCGTAGGCGCAAAAACCCTGCAGCCAGTTCCCGAATGTTCTAGGAAGCTGCTTGACTTTATCGCCCTGTGTAGCGACGTCCACCCGACGGGATTTGTCGACCGTTTCCCTGTCCGACGGAACTAGAGCGAGGAAATCAACGAAATCCCGACGCCATATTCTTTCCTTCGTCTCCTCCGGTATGTGGGCACCCGTGGGAGCTACCGCCCACAAGGCCCCTCCGGAAGGAGGGGAAAGATTTGCCGCCGCGCCCGAAACGCCCATGCTAGAGAGAACCGACCTGACCACCGACACTATACGGTCTTCAGGGCCCGATACGGAATCATCAACAGACCTCCCCCAAATCAGTTCACAATCATACTCACTGATCCTTGGAGGCATCACCGATGGATGATCGACGGGCGAGGCGGTGTCCCATACGACTCCGGGAGACTGCAGGCTGGAACGGCCAGCACCGTGAGGAGCAACGGGGCCGTGTATGTTCGGGCCGTCCCGGCCGACTGATAGATCCAAAGGCGGGGGTCCCTCCCCAGACGCTGAAGGGGCCCCTTGGCCGAGGGCAGGGACTGTGCAGGTGCAGGAGCGTCTCGGGATTCTGTCCGGCTGATCCGGGGCGGAAGCTGCCGCCAGCCCGGATCCGGAATC
>JBBGZY010001055.1:0-400000 GCA_037952925.1 Lithobates clamitans | reverse complement strand
CCATGTGGTCCGGCCCCAGCAGACCACAGACCAGCCCCTGTCTGTAGTCCATCGGTTGGGGGCCTCTGGTGTAGGGAGAACTTTCCTACAAGCAACGCTGGACACCATGTACTAGTAAGTATGTTTTTTTTTCTTACTGTTACACAGGGACGAGATTTTCCATAGTAAGGATGGGGGTTCAGACCCACCGCCTGTAATGAGTATTTAACACTGGCAGTGCAGAGGGTACTTCAGGGGTAAATATTTTTACATTTCTGTTGTTAATCTTTAATATGCCAACTAGATGGAGCTGAGAAGCACACTTTTTTCCTATAGTAATCAGCACCATCTAGTGGCCATAATCTTCTGCAATCACACATTCGAACTGCAGAAAATATAGCCTGAGAACATTTGATTTTGTCCCATTTTTACAAAACGAATGTACATGATGGATGGACAGGTATGACAATTTTTTTTTTTTTTATAAACACAGCCAAAAGTGTTTCAGCTCCATGGACAGGGCAAACCCCGAGAACAACACATTTCGTTCTCCAAGGTGCTGAATCCTTTCCTAACCTAAAGCAACCAGGTTATAAAAATGTCCTGCTGAAGAACTCTTATGCTTCACCTCTCCGGTGGCCCATGTCTACTACCCCTCCTCCATTCCAACACTGCAGTCTCCATAAAACAGAAGATACTGTATTATGGCCACTAGATGGCACTTACAGTCATAGAAAAAAAAAGTAGACTCCTCAGTGCCATCTAGTGGTCATTATTTTGTATTTTCTTATTTTCTATATTGATACATTTGATCTGCAGAGAGTATAGCCTGAGAACATTTAATTTTGTCCCATTTGTACAGAAAGATGGATGAACAGCTATGCAATTTTTTTTTAAATACAGTAAATACAGCCAACAGTGTTTCAGCACCAAGGACAGTACAACCCCCCCCAAGAGAGAACCCCCCAGGAGAATAATATATTTCACTGTCCAAGGTGCTGAATACTTTCCTAACACAACCCTTTCAGGTTACAATAATATCCTGCTTGAAAGTTCCCTGCAAGAGAAGAACTCTTCTACTCACCTCTCCGGTGGCCTCCTACTTCTCTATTCCAACAATGCAGCCTCCATAGGACAGAAGATACTGCATTATGGCCACTAGATGGCGCTTATGATCATAGGAAACTCCTCAGCACCATCTAGTGGTCGTTATTTGGTATTTTCCACATTCACACATTCGATTAGCCCGAGAACATTCACCATGGCCCCATTTGTACAGAACGAATGCACACGCAGTTTTTGATGGATGAACAGCTTTGCATTTTTTAAATAAATATAGTCAGTAGTGTTTCAGCGCCATGGACGGTGCGAACTCCAAGAATAATACATTCCCCTCTCTGAGGTGCTGAATCCTTACCGAATGCCACCCTGTCAGGTTACAAAAATATTGTGCTTGAATGTTCCCTGCAAGAGAAGAGTTCTTCTACTCCGCTGTCTAGGGGCCCATGCCTCCCATCTCTCCTCAATTCTAGCAATGCAGCCTCCATAGGAGGGAATATACTGCATTATGGCCACTAGATGGCGCTTACTATCATAGCAAATAAGTAAGCTCCTCAGCGCCATCTAGCGGTCATAATTTGGTATTTTACACATTCACACATTCGAATTGCAGAGGATATAGCCTGACAACATTCGATTTTGCCCTATTCGCACAGAATAATGTACATGCAGTTTTCAGATTTTTGGAAATACACCATTAAGTGAGAGATTTCATTGCCAAAAGTTTCTCTCTCCCTGTTTCATGACCTTGGCAGCTGCTTGAAGGTTGCAGGAAGCTCGCTGGTTTCCATATAACTAATGTCAGACGTTTAATTCATAGCGAGGCACCTGAATATCAGTCACAGATAATGGTATGCAGATTATTCCACAAATAGGGTGTCCTCACTGACTTCATCCACCCAAGACGCCATTTCTGGAAGCGCTCTGCATTGTCCTGGCAGATCCACCAGAAAATTGATTGAAGTCTCCTGTTGCTTCTCACAAATAGAGTCTTTTCCCCGCGAACATAATGGTGCCATCGCCCCGCAGCAACGTGTAAATTAAACCCAGTGTGCGCCAGATATTTACAGGAAGATATTATTTCATAAATCAGAAGATTGTTCCCCTGCCCCCTAAATGAAGATTAAAGGCAGCCTTTGTAATTTCACGGCAAGCTTCTGCCGCCCGGCGTTCCGTCCGCAGCACAATGAATTGTTGGGTGGGGAACCTGATAACTCTCACGATCGGCCGGAGATCTTGTATCTCCTCGAGGAGCCCAGGAGGCGCAACGTTCCAACAAAATAGATTTCCGTTCCATCAAACCTTTCTTTATTTTTTCTTTAACAGCAACTAAGATTAATAAGAAGGAAGCAGAAAGGACTCGGTGGGACGGGTCACCTCATTTCCACCATTGTTGCTCGATTACATTTTTTTTCTTTCATTTTGTTGTAGATTTCATCGATCGATGTCATACCTACCAAAGCTCTGAAATTGTTAAAGTGGACATCAAAGTGGCAATGACCTATTTTTCTTCTTTCCTCTTCTTTTCTGTTACTTTTTCTTTTTCTCTTCAGGTATTGGTAGAAGTTCTAATATCTCTTTATCAATAATGTTTTACAAGCTGCATTGTTCTCTGGTCATCGCTGACCCCGGGACGTCCTCCGCTACCAATCAGTATGTTTGCTGAATATTGTTTTCATACTCATTGTGAACATCGTGTCTGTGTTCCCTGTACGTTTGGGAGGGGGGAGCTGAGCTACTGAGTCGCTGATGGGAGGGGGGAGCTGAGCTACTGAGTCACTGCTGGGAGGGGGGAGCTGAGCTACTGAGTCGCTGATGGGAGGGGGGAGCTGAGCTACTGAGTCACTGCTGGGAGGAGGGAGTTGAGCTACTGAGTCACTGCTGGGAGGAGGGAGCTGAGCTACTGAGTCACTGCTGGGAGAGGGGGAGCTGAGCTATTGAGTCACTGCTAGGAGGGGGGAGCTAAGCTATTGAGTCACTGCTGGGAGGAGGAGCAGAGATACTGAGTCACTTCTAGGAAGAGGAACAAGCTGAGCAGACTCAGTAATGGGAGGAGGGGCTGAGCTGCTGGGAAGTATTGGGTGTGTCCAGCTCCGGGGTAAGGACGCGGACCTGCCTCCCCCACTGATGCTGACATAAAATGGGCGTACCTCCCTGCGTCTCTTCTCCGCCCTCTTGCTCTGATTTCCCATGGATAGCATGGAGTGTGCACTGTGCATGCATAGCCAATCGCTTGCTTCACACAGAGGGTATGTGCAGTGAGGGAAGTGTAACTCGCCCTGCAGTGAACACCTTCCTATGCCCCTCCTGCCCACCCCTTGTCCTGACCCCGCTGAAAGGGGAAGCAGAGCTGCTGTGTCACTGCAGGGAGGGGGGAGGAGAGAGCTGAGCTGCTGGGAGAAGGTTCAGTGCTTCAGCTTTCTGCTAAGGCAAGTATGCCAAACAAAACAAAATCCAACAGACAGACCCCCCATTGCTGCCCCTATCACACATCATCACATATACAATCGGTGAGGACCGGTGCAGGGGTAGGTAGGGGTAGGTAGGGGTAGGTAGGGGTAGGTAGGTCTGGCAGGTCCTGAACATCCTTCAAGGAAAGACATCTGAAGGTCACAGAAAGGAATCCGGCTGATGAATTCTCTGCTGAATATTTTATGTACAGAAACCAAACGGAAAAATTTCCAAATCTCCATCGAATGCGCCGAGCTGCAGCCGGCATATGGGGAGCCACGCACCATTTCCTCCATTATTTAGGGAGTTAAATGGGAGGTAAAATCTTCTATGCCTGGCTGAGTCCCGTTCCTCCAGTAATAGATACTTTCGTCAGGCCATGAAGTTTATTCTGCTCTGAAGGGTAGGGGAGGTTTTGCAGAAAATTGCTGTAAAATGAAATTCCTGAACCTAAAGGGCAGATTTCACTAAGTGCTGCCAAAAAACTGTTTAAAGGACAATTTTAATCATTCACAACTAACAATCATCAATAAATTCCGGTGTCATCTGTTAGATCTGGCAGTACCTGCGCTGCGGGTTACTAATCAGTTCCCAACAGCTGAGGGGAAAATTGCTTATTAATTGTGTGGATAGTGGGAAGGCCCACATTTGTTCTATTTCCTGCTACAGGCCCAAAACTTCAAGGATAATCGTCTTTTGGAATTCTACACGTAAATACAGAAAGCAGATGGAAACATACACAGTTTATAATGATCTGAGCTTCATATGGAGTCCTTGGTGTGGCATTATGAAGACAAAGTGCTGAGGGTTAACTATGGAGACTACAGAATGATGCTCCCAGCCACAATTCATTCAGCTGAAGCAATGGATTTTACATCAAAGAGGCAAACCGAGAGCCTGGAAAACCCGAAAAAGAGTACACAGCGCCACCCGCTGGCTGTGTGACTGAGACAGCCTATAGGAGACAAGTATTTTATAGGGGACGAGTCATTGTAACGAGTTGCTGCTCTAATTCGCTTCTTTGTCTAAAGCTTATTTTGAGATGATGACCTCTGTGATCAATTACTTTTACATCAAAAAAGCAAACTAAGAGTCTGGAAAACCTGGAAAAGAGACCACAGCTCCACCTGCTGGCTCTGTAACTGAGCCAGCCAATAGGGGACAAGTCATTGCAAGGAGGCGAGGCCTTGAGGTGATTCAGTTCGCATTTGCTGCACTTTACAAATCATTCATTCATTCATTCATTCATTCATTCATTCATTCATGGAGTCATTGCTCAAATTCACATGTTTATATAAAGCTCAGCTTTAGCTTATGACCTCTGTAAACAATGGCTTTTACATCAAAGAAGCAAACCGAGAGTCTTGAAAATGTAAAAAAGAGACCACAGCTCCACCTGCTGGCTCTGTGACTGAGCCAGCCTATAAGGAACACGTAATTGCAATGAGTATTTGCTCTAATTCACTTGTTAAGCTGAAGCTCTGCTTGAGCTGATGACCTCTGTAAACAATGGTATTTACATAAAAGAGGCAAACTGAGAGTCTGGAAAATCTGTAAAAAAGACCAAAGCTCCACCTTCTGGCTGTGTGACTGAGCCAGCCTATAGGGGAGAAGTCATTGTAACGAGTTGCTGCTCTAATTCACTTGTTTTATGATGACCTCTGTGATCAATTACTTTTACATCAAAGAAGCAAACTGAGAGTCTTGAAAATAAGACCACAGCTCCACCTGCTGGCTCTGTGATTGAGCCAGCCAATATAGGACAAGTCATTGCAACGAGTTCTTGCTCTAATTCACTTATTTATCCACAGCTCAGCTTGAGCTGATGACCTCTGTAAACAATGGATTTTACATCAAAGAGGCAAACTGAGAGTCTGGAAAACCTGGAAAAGAGACCACAGCTCCATCTGCTGGCTCTGTAACTGAGCCAGCCAATAGGGGACAAATCATTGCAAGGAGTCATTGCTCAAATTCACATGTTTATATAAAGCTCAGCTTTAGCTTATGACCTCTGTAAACAATGGCTTTTACATCAAAGAAGCAAACCGAGAGTCTTGAAAATGTAAAAAAGAGACTACAGCTCCACCTTCTGGCTCTGTGACTGAGCCAGCCTATAAGGGACACGTAATTGCAATGAGTATTTGCTCTAATTCACTTGTTAAGCTGAAGCTCTGCTTGAGCTGATGACCTCTGTAAACAATGGTATTTACATAAAAGAGGCAAACTGAGTCTGGAAAATCTGTAGAAAAGACTAAAGCTCCACCTTCTGGCTGTGTGACTGAACCAGCCTATAGGGGAGAAGTCATTGTAACGAGTTGCTGCTCTAATTCGCTTCTTTGTCTAAAGCTTATTTTGAGCTGATGACCTCTGTGATCAATTACTTTTACATCAAAGAAGCAAACTGAGAGTCTTCAAAATAAGATCACAGCTCCACCTGCTGGCTCTGTGACTGAGCCAGCCAGTATAGGACAATTCTTTGCAAGGAGTTCTTCCTCTAAATTCACTTATTTATCTACAGCTCAGCTTGAGCTGATGACCTCTGTAAACAATGGATTTTACGTCAAAGAGGCAAACTGAGAGTGTGGAAAATGTGGAAAAGAGACTACAGTGCCACCTGCTGGCTCTAAAAGAGAATTAAAAAAACAAAAAAACAAATTTAGTATAAAGTATGTATAACACCTCTACACATTTGTTTTCCGACTGTATTTAAAAAAGTGGAGCTAACCTTGGATTCAATTTTCTGCCAGCTGTGCTATCAGTATGAAGTATACCAGAAAAGTTTAGGGGAATCTGTTAAGCTTTTATGGAAAAGGAGGCACATCTACAGTAGGTTTCCACATGGGAATTTAGTTTACCTAATAAGAGCCCCGGTACCCCCCAAAATCCTGAGATGTTTCAGTATTCTAATTGTCAGTCGCCTCTCCCGGACAGCAGTCTGGACCCAAACACTCCCATCTCTCTGGCATCATTAGTGGACAGAGAGGTCACCCAACACAGTAATGGGCTAGTAGAGAGATGAAGGAGAAATGGCACCGAGCCATCAACCAGGAGAACCGGGCAAACCAGAGAACCCCAGGATTTGGGGTTACCAATGCACTTAAAATGGAAACCAAAGGCATATGTGGACAACTATCTAAGGGCTTCTCTACATTAGCATCACCCTTATAAAGAGCGATCCACAGAGGGCGTTTGACAGTCATGAGAAGGTATTATGTTTCCCACCCTTAAAAGCCTGTGCCACCGTACCACAACCTTGCCCATTACATTCGGTTTCCAGTGGTGGTTGCTTGGTGGTCCCATTCTCTTGGAAGGGTGATATCAGTTCATGGCCCACCAAACACGGCAGTGGGGATACATTTTGCTGTGTCATGATGTAAAGCATCATGGCCGTGGTGAGAGAGAGAGAGAGAGAGAGAGAGAAGGAGAGAGAGAGAGAAGGAGAGAGAGAGAAAGAGAGAGAGGAGAGAGAGAGAGAGAGAGAGAGAGAGAGAGAGAGAGAGAGAGAAGGAGAGAGAGAGAGAGAGAGAGAGAGAGAGAGAGAGGAGAGAGAGAGAGAGAGAGAGAGAGGAGAGAGAGAGAGAGAGAGAGAAAGAGAGAGAGAGAGGAGAGAGAGAGAGAGAGAGAGAGAGAGAGAGAGAGGAGAGAGAGAGAGAGAGAGAAGGAGAGAGAGAGGAGAGAGGGGAGCCTTCACCACTTTGGGTTCCCTTTCAAAGAAAAAAGTCTTTGAATTTGCCTGAAATTTTCAACTTTTTAAGATATTTTTGCAGAGCTTGTTGCCTACAGTTCTGGTCCAAACGATCTGCTGAATGTTGCTTTTTGGGCAAAGACCAAATTTACTAGTTAGAAAACGGGCCCCCACCTTTGGCTATAAGGCCCCATTCACACCGAGCATTGCAGGAACCCATCCTTTTTTTTTAGGTGCGTTTTTGCATGACGCACATAGGGTGGCCCGTTCACTTGAACGGGCTGCCCTATGCGTGAAACATGCGGCAAAGAAGCTTCTGAAACTATTTGAGCGTCGAGCTTCATTCGCTTCCTTACTGCGAATTTTGCTGCATTTGTCTGCTAAGCGCGTTTTGGGGTGCCATTTACAAGTAGTAGCACTGCAAGCGCGACGCGCAATCGCAGCGTTTTTTCATACATTTCCGAAATGCGTGCTAAAATGAGCATCCAGGAAGTGTGAATGCAGCCTCACTGGAAGATCCATTCACACCTAGTGTAGCGGGAACGCTCATTCCTGCGCATTTTTTTGGCATCATTTTGTGCGCATTTTTGAGTGACGCACATAGGGCTGTTTATTCACTTGAATTGAACCACAAGCATGGCACAGAATCTCCTGCTCTTATATGGACATCAATCTTCACAGATTTTCTTACCGCGCTTCGAATTGCATTTTCCAGGCGAAAAAACGCGTATCTGATAAACAAGTTTGAAGTTCCATTAACCACGTCTCTCACATGTTTCCAAGATGCGTGTACCTGAAAAGCGCACCAAAATGCGCTTTCCTATGCGTTTTGTCGTGCGTCTGGGAAACTAGATGGTGTGAATGCAGCCTAAGACCTTGAATTTTGACATAAAAAATAAAAAAATAAAATAAAAATGAAACATGACACAAAATATCATCCTGAATCTCGCGCTTCACAATGAAGTCTGTGTACTGCGTATTGACGACGGCTCGCAGAAGACATCAAAGAGCGACAACACCGGAAAACGTGTTCGCCCGCAGCACAGGATCAAACGCAGATCGGAAGCCATGAAAAATTAAAGCGATGTAAGATGAAGCAAAGCGATTGGCTGTGCCAGGCAAATGACTGGCTCCAAACGCCAACAGCTGTTTTAGTAATGAATCATTATTAGCGTTTCCTCCGGGCCTTCTGCCTTCTCTGCAATGTTGTTTTAGCTCCTAATGAAAGGTTTAATTAAATCACTTTCTCGGTCCTGAAATGTACACATGGCTATATGACCTGAAAACTGCCGGGCTGTAACTTACACAGAGAACATTGCAAACACTGCCAAAAAATTATAATGAATGCACAAAGCCGCCACGCAACCCCTTTATTTATTTATTTCTTTTTTTTGTGCTTTAATTGGAAGTTTGAAAGGACAACAAATGTTTTATTGCAAGCCCAATGTCAACCTTTTCATGCAACCATCCTGTAACATGCATTATCCCTGACCCTGGAACATGTACTTATCCTGATCCAGGAACGTGCCTGCTGGTGACCCTGGAACATGTACTTATCCTGATCCTGGAACGTGCCTGCTGGTGACCCTGGAACATGTACTTATCCTGATCCTGGAACGTGCCTGCTGGTGATCCTGGAACATGTACTAATCCTGATCCTGGAACATGCCTGCTGGTGATCCTGGAACATGTACTAATCCTGATCCTGGAACGTGCCTGCTGGTGATCCTAGAACATGTACTAATCCTTCTGATCCTGGAGCGTGTCTGCTGGTGATCCTGGAACATGTACTATTCCTGATCCTGGAATGCGCCTGCTGGTGATCCTGGAACATGTACTAGTCCTGATCCTGGAACGTGCCTGCTGGTGATCCTGGAACATGTACTAATCCTGATCCTGGAACATGCCTGCTGGTGATCCTGGAACATGTACTAATCCTGATCCTGGAACGTGCCTGCTGGTGATCCTAGAACATGTACTAATCCTTCTGATCCTGGAGCGTGTCTGCTGGTGATCCTGGAACATGTACTATTCCTGATCCTGGAATGCGCCTGCTGGTGATCCTGGAACATGTACTAGTCCTGATCCTGGAACGTGCCTGCTGGTGATCCTGGAACATGTACTAATCCTGATCCTGGAACATGCCTGCTGGTGATCCTGGAACATGTACTAATCCTGATCCTGGAACGTGCCTGCTGGTGATCCTAGAACATGTACTAATCCTTCTGATCCTGGAGCGTGTCTGCTGGTGATCCTGGAACATGTACTATTCCTGATCCTGGAATGCGCCTGCTGGTGATCCTGGAACATGTACTATTCCTGATCCTGGAATGCGCCTGCTGGTGATCCTGGAACATGTACTGATCCTGATCCTAGAATGTGCCTGCTGGTGATCCTGGAACATGTACTAGTCCTGATACTGGAACATGCCTGTTGGTGATCCTGGAACATGTACTAATCCTTCTGATCCTGGAACATGCCTCCTGGTGATCATGGAACATGTACTAATCCTGATACTGGAACATGCCTGCTGGTGATCCTGGAACATGTACTAACCCTTCTGATCCTGGAACATGCCTGCTGGTGATCCTGGAACATGTACTATTCTTGATCCTGAGAACATGCCTGCTGGTGATCCTGGAACAAGTACTAATCCTGATCCTGGAATGTGCCTGCTGGTGATCCTGGAACATGTACTAATCCTTCTGATCCTGGAAAATGCCTCCTAGTGATCATGGAACATGTACTATTCCTGATCCTGGAACGTGCCTGCTGGTGATCCTGGAACATGTGCTGATCCTGATCCTGGAATGTGCTTGCTGGTGATCCTGGAACGTGTACTGATCCTGATCCTGGAACATCCCCGTTGGTGATCCTGGAACATGTGACTTACACAGAGAACATTGCAAACACTGCCAAAAAATTATAATGAATGTATAATGTCACCACGCAACCCCTTTATCTATTTATTTCATTGTTTGTGCTTTAATTGAAATTTTGAAAGGACGACAAATGTTTTATTGCAAACCCAAGTTCAACTTTTTCATGCAACCATCCTGTAACATGCATTGCCCCTGACCCTAGAACACGCTTGTTGGTGATCCTGGAACATGCCTGCTGGTGATCCTGGAACATGTACTGCCCCTGACCCTGGAACGCACCTGATGACGATCCTGTAACATGTACTAATCCTGATCCTGGAACAAGCCTTCAAAGAACAATGGAGTGGCCCCTAAAAGTTGCACATCTAGGTGTCCTGGAGTGGTGAGTAGAGTGGCAACCTCAGCCTGGACTCCCACCAGGCCACAACCCCAACGTGTTTTCACCCCCGGAGCTTAGTCATGGGATCCCCATGGGGGATGGAGTGAAATGCGTTGGGGGTGTGGCCTGGTTGGAGTCCAGGATGAGGTTGCCACTCTACTCACCACTCTAGGAGACCTAGATGTGCAAAATTTAGGGGCCACACCATTGTTCTTTGAAGCCTTAAAGGAGCATGGATGGGTTCTATCCCCTGTCAGCACTCTAGCAGCAGCTGTGGAAGCATTTATTACATACCCTTTTACTACCGAGCCTGTGCGGTACACACACATTTCCTGGAACAAGCCTGCTGGTGATCCTGGAACATGTACCGATCCTGATCCTGAAACATGCCTGCTGATGATCCTGGAACATGTACTAATCCTGATCCTGGAGCAGGCCTGTTGGTGATCCTGGAACATGTACTAATCCTGAAACATGCCTGCTGGTGATCATGAAACATGTACTAATCCTGATCCTGGAACGCGCCTGCTGGTGATCCTGTAATGTGTACTAATCCTGATCCTGGAACGCACCTGCTGGTGATCCTGGAACATTTACTAATCCTGATCCTGGAACGCGCCTGCTGGTGATCCTGGAACATGTCCTGATCCTGGAACAGGCCTGCTGGTGATCCTGGAACATGTTATAATCCTGATCCTGGAATCAGAATCACATCTAATTGATACATTGTCTTGTGAATCGATACATTTTCTTGTTTAATCAATGCATTGTCTCCTCCAATCGATACATTGTCTTATGTAATTGATACATTGTCTCCTCAAATTGATATATTGCCTTGTCTAATTGATACATTGTCTCCTCCAATCGACAATGTATCGACTGGATGAGGCAATGTATTGACTGGTTGAGACAATGTAACAGCCAGATAAGAAAATGTATCGACTGGACAAGATAATGTGTTGATTGTAGAAGGCAATGTATCGATTGGATGAGACAAATTGTTTAGTTGATACATTGTCTTGTCCAGTTGTTATATTATCTCATCATATTGTTACATTATCTTGTCCAATTGATACATTGTCTCAGCCAGTCAATACATACTGTAATCTGATCATGTTCATACATTGTTTCATCCAGTCCATACATTGTCTTGTCCAGTCGGTACCTTGTCTTGTCCAGTCGGTACCTTGTCTTGTCCAGTTGGTACATTGTCTTGTCCAGTCGGTACATTGTCTTGTCTAGTCGGTAGATTGTCTTGTCCAGTCGGTACATTGTCTTGTCCAGTCGGTACCTTGTCTTGTCCGGTCGGTACATTGTCTTGGCCGGTTGGTACCTTGTCTTGTCCGGTCGGTACATTGTCTTGTCTAGTCGGTAGATTGTCTTGTCCAGTCGGTACATTGTCTTGTCCGGTCGGTACATTGTCTTGTCCGGTCGGTACCTTGTCTTGTCTGGTCGGTACATTGTCTTGGCCGGTTGGTACCTTGTCTTGTCCGGTCGGTACATTGTCTTGTCTAGTCGGTAGATTGTCTTGTCCAGTCGGTACATTGTCTTGTCCGGTCGGTACATTGTCTTGTCCGGTCGGTACCTTGTCTTGTCTGGTCGGTACATTGTCTTGTCCAGTTGGTACATTGTCTTGTCCGGTCGGTACATTGTCTTGTCCAGTCGGTAGATTGTCTTGTCCAGTTGGTACATTGTCTTGTGCAGTTGGTACATTGTCTTGTCCAGTCGGTACATTGTGTTGTCCGGTCGGTAGATTGTCTTGTCCAGTCGGTACCTTGTCTTGTCCAGTCGGTAGATTGTCTTGTCCGGTCGGTAGATTGTCTTGTCCGGTCGGTAGATTGTCTTGTCCGGTCGGTAGATTGTCTTGTCCAGTTGGTACATTGTCTTGTGCAGTTGGTACATTGTCTTGTCCAGTCGGTACATTGTGTTGTCCGGTCGGTAGATTGTCTTGTCCAGTCGGTACCTTGTCTTGTCCAGTCGGTAGATTGTCTTGTCCGGTCGGTAGATTGTCTTGTCCGGTCGGTAGATTGTCTTGTCCAGTCGGTACCTTGTCTTGTCCAGTCGGTACCTTGTCTTGTCCAGTCGGTACCTTGTCTTGTCCAGTTGGTACATTGTCTTGTCCGGTTGGTACATTGTCTTGTCCGGTTGGTACCTTGTCTTGTCCGGTCGGTACATTGTCTTGTCCAGTCGGTATCTTGTCTTGTCCAGTTGGTACATTGTCTTGTCCAGTTGATCCATTGTCTTGTCCAGTCGGTACATTGTCTTGTCCGGTCGGTACATTGTCTTGTCCAGTCGGTACATTGTCTTGTCCAGTCGGTACATTGTCTTGTCCAGTCGGTACATTGTCTTGTCCGGTCGGTACATTGTCTTGTCCAGTCGGTACATTGTCTTGTCCAGTCGGTACATTGTCTTGTCCAGTCAGTACATTGTCTTGTCCAGTCAGTACATTGTCTTGTCCAGTGGGTACATTGTCTTGTCCAGTCGGTACATTGTCTTGTCCAGTCGGTAGATTGTCTTGTCCGGTCGGTACATTGTCCTGTCCAGTCGGTACATTGTCTTGTCCGGTCGGTACATTGTCTTGTCCAGTCGGTACATTGTCTTGTCCAGTCGGTACATTGTCTTGTCCGGTCGGTACATTGTCTTGTCCGGTCGGTACATTGTCTTGTCCGGTCGGTACCTTGTCTTGTCCGGTCGGTACATTGTCTTGTCCAGTCGGTACATTGTCTTGTCCAGTCAGTACATTGTCTTGTCCGGTCGGTACATTGTCTTGGCGGGTCCTCCTTTATGTTGGACCTCCCAGGCAGAGGTAATCACATGTCCCGCATCCACCATGTGAAGAAGAACAATGTCTTCCCGGTGATGAGGAATAAAAGGCCTGAGAAATGTTCCTCCAGCCTGGAAATAAAGGAAAGTTTTAATCTTTTTGGCTTAGCCGGTGAAAAGCGCCTCGGAACTGTTGACCTCTGCGAGCGAGCCGCGCCGATCAGCACTAATCCTAATTAGGAGACTCTTTTGACGGTCGGCTTTGCATCATCGTTTACAAGAGGATTTGCAGAGCGCGCTTTATCCCGCCCCACCTAATTAAGGCCATCCGGAGTGCCTAATGCGTGTTTGCCGTGCCAAGGCCGGCTGGGAAAGTTCCTGAACTCGCCCGCCGCGGTGAATTCAGTCTTTTCACAAATTGATATTGATTTGTACGCGAGGTGAAAATGTACAGACTCCCGAGCTGGAGTTCATTCTTAATTTGCGGCTAATCATTGGAGAGAGGAAAGCGCAGCCGTGGCGCCTCGCGGTAAATGGCGCAGTGGGTTGAGATTTTGAGGAGCGAGGTATGTGGGTGCGCGCCTTAAAGGGCAACTCCGGTCACACAAGTCCACTCAGTTTTCTAATCGGAGTCAGAGAGCTAGACTATGGCAGGCAGATTCAGCAGGCTTTTCACACTGCTTCTTCTTCTGATCATGCTGCCTCTCCTCACATGATTCTATTAGTGCCAGAGGGCGGAGCTTAGAACCAGATCACATTAGACTTCCATCCAGGATCATTCATAACCATTTGCCGACCACAATATGTATATCTGCGATGCGGCTTTGAAGTGGTTTGCCGGGGTTATGGCTGAAGCTGTCATCCATAACCTCGGTACTTTTATTTTTTCAGCCGCCGATCCTCTTTCTCATGAAAGCGGTCCAAGGGGCTAAGTAGCCACTGGATTGCCTTCAGAAGCAGCGGGAGGGGTAATCCCCCCTCCCTCCACTCGCCGGTGTTTTTCGGGCTTACTACTTTTACCGGTGAACACGGGAGACGATCTGACGGTTTGCACAGCTGCCCATAGAGGTGAACAGAGACCAGATCATCTCTGATCACCTCTATGATCTTGGAGGACCGGAGCGACGTCATACCGTCACATCCGGTTTAGGGCGGTAGTAAACAATCAGGTTTTTTTTTTTTTTTTAAAGCAAAAGATCACTTTTTTTTGATCTTTTGTTTTCAAAGGTGAAGAGACCAGATCATCTCTGATCACCTCTACGATCTTGGAGGACCGGAGTGACGTCATGACGTCACTTCCGGTCTAAGGCAGAAGTAAAAGTTTTTTTTTTTTAAAGCAAAAGATCAAAATGGTGTTTTTTTTTATTTTATTTTTTTGTTTTTAAAGATAAAGAAGAGATTTGGGGACCCCAGATCTCCCTGTAAAGAGGACCTGTCTTCTCTTATTTCTATTACAAGGGATGTTTAAATTCTTTGCAATAGGAATAAACGTGATTTAAAAAAAATAAAATAAAGGGACAGTGTAAAAATAAATAAATAATAAAAAAAAATTAAAGGGACAGTGTAAAATAAATAAATAAATAAATAATAAAAAAAATAAAGGAACAGTGTAAAAATAAATAAATAAATAATAAAAAAAATTAAAGGGACAGTGTAAAAATAAATAAATAATTTAAAAAAAATAAAGGGACAGTGTAAAAATAAATAAATAAATATTAAAAAAAATTAAAGGGACAGTGTAAAAATAAATAAATAATTTAAAAAAAATAAAGGGACAGTGTAAAAATAAATAAATAATAATAAAAATTAAAGGGACAGTGTAAAAATAAATAAATAAATAATAAAACATTTTTTTAAAGGGACAGTGTAAAAAAAAAAAAAAACTTGCGCGTAGCAGCGAACCCCATACATAAGTTGCGCAATGTGCAATAAACGGTGTTTACATGGGAGGTATCACTGCAAACCTCCTCTAACTCTAAATTGTTAACCAATAAGAATTTTTAAAGCACCGCCTATGGAGATTTTTAAGAATTGTAGTTTGTCGCCATTCCACGAGCAGGTGCAGTTTTAAAGTGTGACATGTTAGGTATCTATTTACTCGGCATAACATCATCTTTCACATTTTATCAAAAAATTGGGTATATATATTGTGTTTTTTTGCAATAAAATTCTTAAATTTGTGTTTGAAAAACCGCTGCGTGAATACTGCGAGACGTAAACAATTGCAACGATCACCATTTTATTCTCTAGGGTCTCTGCTAAAATATTCTACGTTTCTAAGTAATTTTCTAGCAAAAAATACAGATTTTTACTTGTACACGAAAAGTGGCAGAAATCCATTAATATACGTGGCTGGGTATATGATTCTTTGCCGGGGGACACAGGAGGAGTTTGGAACTCCCGGACTTCATTTGCTCCAGCTGGGCTTCAAAGATGTTCACAAAGATGAGAACACCGGGAGAACTATGTATACAAATGTGTGATGATGTCATCAGTCTGCTGCAGGCAGGGGGGACATTCAATAGTTTTTAAATCAAATTTGAATTTCTCAAGAAAATAAAATAAAATATAAAATAAAGAAATAGAATTGAAAAGAATATAATAGAAAATAAAAAGATAGAATATAATACAGTAAAACAGAACAGAATACAAAATCAAAGAATAGAAAAAAATAGAATATAAAATAAAGAAATAAAATATCTTATAAAAATAATAATTAAAAAAAAATATATAAATAATAATAATGAATGTATTAATTATTATTATTATTATTAATAATAATAATAATAATAATAATAATAATAATAATAATAATAATAATAATAATAATATATATAAATAAAAATCTTCTGAAATTCACATTTTCAAATAGAATAGAAAAGAACAAAATATAAAATAAAAAAATAGAATAGAAAGAAACAATCGAATAGAATAAAAGAGAAAGAATATATTCCAAAATTTGAATTTCGAATAGAATAACTGAAATTAATTCTGAAAACGAATTAAACCAATTTATGTAAATTACAAATCGAAATGAAACAATTTTTTTTTTTTTTTTTGCTCTGCACATGTCGGGTATAAAGGGAAGTGGAGTTCTTGCTTTGAGCCATTATTCTGTCTTCTGTCCCTCCTCTCTGTATTGAATGGTATCCGGTTATTATTATTCTGTTGAATGCTGACATCTAGTGGTAGTTTAAGGTGACTACAACTTGTTTATTGATGTGATTTGGTATCTCCCTCTGTTCTCCCCTACTGTTTAGTGCTAGTTAGTTCATTCCGAATGTTTTCGTTCTGCACATGTCTAAGAATCGTCTCAGGTGAGAACACTGCAGGATTCTTGTACAGGTAAGTCCCCAAATATTAAAAGTCATTTTTTTTCTGAAGGAGCATCTCTTTATCCAGAGAATGTTGTCCCCTCCCCCAGTGATCAGACTGCAGCATTGTAACTTTGTAACAAGTCACAAGGTGAGAGGCTGCAGACAGGGGCTGATCTGTGCCAGGCATTTTGTGAACAAAGCCAAGAACTGCACAGGCACCAGGATTGATTTGATCGTAACATTAAGGGCTGTCATTATTATTGTTGGCTGGACTTTCAGACACGACGGGTGACAATTGTATTCGACTCAATCCTGGAAACTCCAGACAACACGTTAAAATGGCCCCAGGCCTTTGTTATATATTCATTTCAGGTGAAGCCTTGAATATAAAATCTTCCCCCCCACTTTATTCTCCCGCTGCTTTACCTTCAGCTTGACTTGCTGACTAGAGCGCGCTTTTGTCATCGCCGCGCCGGTAATACAATAAATGTTCCTCTCTGACATTCCCAAAGAGAGAGAAGAGAACGAGCACCCCCCTCCCCCTCCGGAGCACAAATGACGGCTTTGAATAGATTCGCCTGACTGAGCGCCGCTCCCGAAACATCCCTCCGGCCTCAGGGATCGATCGGCCGCGTCTCCGCCCATTTCTGAAATATAGTTACGTGGAATTTTTATACAGCGAGGAGCAAATATTTCCCACACTTTACATGAACTCCAGTGATGGCCGGGTGACAACGCAGGAAACCGGGACAGAGCGTTGTCACCCTATAACAGGAAGTGCCTGAACAAGGACCGGCATGGCGGGATCACCCAAAAAAAAGTTTTCATGGAAACTTCTACGTTCAAACATTGAACCCCTCCCCCCTGAGGGTAAAACCAATCGAAATCTTACAACTTTGATGTGATAACCGATATCTCCTGATATTTATTATTATCAAAAGGAAAAAACTGGCCAAAGTAGTAAAAAATAAAAATAAAAAGTATATTATATTTCTTGCAATTATCATAATTTACCACCAAAGAACAACCCAAACTGAATTCTCCTGCCTCTGACGATCGCGGCGATCCCACATATGTGGATGTTTGGTGTTTGTACCCGGAGTACAGCCCACAAAGAATTTTCCATTTTTTTTAATCCTGCCTATAAAACCCGGACACAAAATACGCTGACTATGACCTTTGACCCCCGACCTTGACCTTCGATTCTGACCCTAACACTAACCCTGACAACCTTGATCCTGATATTTTTTTCTTTATTTTTGAATGTATTTTTCAATTCTTTCTTTCTTTTTTTTTTTACACACTTGGATTGTTTCCAATTCCTCTCCTACAATGTATCATTCTCTTCATTCAGAAGAGGAAGGAAACCTAGAGGCGGGCTCACAGCGACTGATCACTGTGATAGCCAATCAGAGACTATCACAGCGATCAGGTGACCCGAAGTCATTAGTACGAGACCCAGGGCTCTTGGTGAGGCCCCGGGTTTCTGTACTGGGAGCGCTCTGCGCGGTGCGCTCCCAGCACAAAGGGAGGTACGCATATATGCTGCTCCGTGGAAAAAAGCCCAGGTCCGTGAGGCCAAATATATTTGTGTGCGATTACCCCCCTTTTACCCCCTCTATTTGCTCGCTCTTCTTTGCAGAACGGCTCGGGTTCAGTTACATTGGATGGTGACCGTTTGTGGACTGCAGTCCTCACATCATTCCACAGATTTTCTATGGGATTTAAGTCTGGATTCTGACTAGGCCATGCAAAGACACTCCCCGCCTTCTCCTCCAACCACTGTGTGCTCATTGGTGGACCTTCCCCACCTTCTCCACCAACCACTGTGTGCTCATTGGTGGACATCCCCCCGCCTTCTCCTCCAACCACTGTGTGCTCATTGGTGGACATTCCCCGCCTTCTCCTCCAACCACTGTGGGCTCATTGGTGGACCTTCCCCACCTTCTCCACCAACCACTGTGTGCTCATTGGTGGACATTCCCCCGCCTTCTCCTCCAACCACTGTGTGTTCATTGGTGGACATTCCCCGCCTTCTCTTCCAACCACTGTGTGCTCATTGGTGGTCATTCCTCGCCTTCTCCTCCAACCACTGTGTGCTCATTGGTGGACCTTCCCTGCCTTCTCCTCCAACCATTGTGTGCTCATTGGTGGACATTCCCTGCCTTCTCCTCCAACCACTGTGTGCTCATTGGTGGACATTCCCTGCCTTCTCCTCCAACCACTGTGTGCTCATTGGTGGACCTTCCCTGCCTTCTCCTCCAACCACTGTGTGCTCATTGGTGGACCTTCCCCGCCTTCTCCTCCAACCACTGTGTGCTCATTGGTGGACATTCCCCGCCTTCTACTCCAACCATTGTGTGTTCATTGGTGGACATTCCCTGCCTTCTCCTCCAACCACTGTGTGCTCATTGGTGGACATTCCCCGCCTTCTCCTCCAACCACTGTGTGCTCATTGGTGAACATTCCCTGCCTTCTCCTCCAACCATTGTGTGCTCATTGCTGGACATTCCCTGCCTTCTCCTCCAACCACTGTGTGCTCATTGGTGGACATTCCCTGCCTTCTCCTCCAACCACTGTGTGCTCATTGGTGGACATTCCCCGCCTTCTCCTCCAACCATTGTGTGATTATTGGGGGACATTCCCCACCTTCTCCTCCAACCACTGTGTGCTCATTGGTGGACATTCCCTGCCTTCTCCTCCAACCACTGTGTGCTCATTGGTGAACATTCCTGGCCTTCTCCTCCAACCATTGTGTGCTCATTGGTGGACATTCCCTGCCTTCTCCTCCAACTACTGTGTGCTCATTGGTGGACGTTCTCCGCCTTCTCCTTCAATCACTGTGTGCTCATTGGTGGACATTCCCCGCCTTCTCCTGTAACCACTGTGTGCTCATTGGTGGACGTTCTCTGCCTTCTCCTCCAACCATTGTGTGCTCCTTGGTGGACATTCCCCACCTTCTCCTCCAACCACCGTGTGTTCATTGGTGGACATTCCCCGCCTTCTCCTCCAACCATTGTGTGCTCATTGGTGGACATTCCCCGCCTTTTCCTCCAACCACTATGTGCTTATTGGTGGACATTCCCCAGCTTCTTCTCCAACCACTGTGCACTCATTGGTGGACATTCCCCGCCTTCTTCTCCAACCACTGTGTGCTCATTGGTGGACATTCACCGCCTTCTCCTCCAACCACTGTGTGCTCATCGGTGGACATTCACCACCTTCTCCTCCAACCACTGTGTGCTCATTGGTGGACATTCACCGCCTTCTCCTCCAACCACTGTGTGCTCATCGGTGGACATTCCCCACCTTCTCCTCCAACCATTGTGTGCTCGTTGGTGGGCATTCCCCGCCTTCTCCTCCAACCACTGTGTGCTCATTGGTGGATGATTTGTGGGGGGCGGAATTAGGGGTGCAAAGATTAGTGCTGGGAGGGGAAATTTCAGCAGGGGGGTGGATTTGTCTGAGGAGGGGAAATCTATTCTTAGGGGTTAAGCATGCAGATTAGTGCCCAAGGCCTTGGACTCTAGGTGGCCTTGTCCCTGTACTGTTTCTTGGCACCAGTGCCGGAACTAAGTCATCTAGAGGCCAAGGCTAACATGCCAAACTGCGCCCCACCCCCTCAAGATGTATGAGCATTATGTGTCAGTTAAATCTCCACACAAAAACAGTGAGCATTAATCTGCATGACTACCCCATAAGCATAAATCCCCCCTCCTCCCAGTACAAGCCCACCCCCTGCTGAAATCCCCCCCTCATAGCACAAATCTTTGCCCCTTCCCCATCCCCAATACCCCCAGCTTAAATGCCCCACTCCCCAAGAAAACCTCCCCCCTCCTAGCACAAATCTTTTTCCCCTTCCCAACACAAATCCTCTTATATCACCCCCCCAAATGTTCCCTCCTAGAACAATACTCCCTGCCGTCCGACAAATTCCCCCATTCAGCACAAATCCCCTCGCCCCCAACGTCTTTGTGGCGCCCCCACCTCACATGATAGTGATACCACAGTGCCCGGGGCAGCCACCCCTCCTGCCCACCCCTTGCCCCGGCTCTGGTTGCCACACTAGGTTACATTCACCTAACATTCCTGCTGGGTGCAGTTTTTTGGAGGAGACCTGCACATCGCCAGCCTGACCTCCCCTTCAGGAAAATTCTAGTTGCCTGGCTGTCATGCTAATCAATAGATTTATAGATTTATAGAGTCGCCGACCCAAAACATGTGACTTTATCTGTCCATGACTGACCGCATGCTTGCTTCAGGCCAGCGAGTCAGAAAATGTTGAAGCCAGATGATGAACGTTTTCAGAAGGAGAGCAACAACAGCAGAAACCTGCTTACTCCTCTCAGCCCCTTTCAGCCTGAACGCTCCCACGCACCGCCATGACGCCGCCCTCCTCTTCTCCGCTGAGCGTCTTCTCTGATGGCTGGCGCCCCGCCGAGTGTCAGGAGGAAATTAGATTTAATACGCTTTTCTTCCTTTGCGATTATAAATATTTCCCCGGCTCTGCCGCCACCACCCGGGTAATTCTCTTCGCGGCCTGTTAATACGCAGCGCATGTTCGGGCGCATGTGGTGTGAATATCTGACGGGCGTGTCCGGGCTTGTGGGGCGCCGATTTCCCAACGGTAAAAATTCTTTATTTTCGACTTTTGTGAGCTCAGTCCCAGAGGGGTCAGAGACGCATTACCGGCGGGAAAAATTCTGCCAGATTGTCTGCCGCGCCGCCGCGCCAATATATACAGAGGCGGCTTAAAGGGAAACTCCAAATCTCAGCACACTGTTCTCATGCTTTGCAAGTGGATATACTTTATGGACCTGGAACCCAACGGCCTTTTGGCACTTTGTGTGGCCCTTGGGGCCCCTGCAGGCTGTGGTCTGGTCTTGGTAATCACTGAAGTCTCATGTAATGTGTTTCCAGGCCAAATCCACACTTTGGCGTTTCCTGAACGGGTGACAAAACTCATAGGACACGCGCATTTTGGAAACCTATAAAGAACGAGCTGCAAGCACGCATTTCACTTGCGATGCCAATCATAGTTCATGGCACCCCAAATGCGGTTAGCAGACATGCGTTTTGCCGTGCGGCAAACAGTGTATTCACTCATATCGCAAGTAATGTGTTTCCAGGCTTTTAGACCACATTCACACTTGGTGTTTCCTCAACGCGTGACGAAACGCACAGGTGTAGCAAGGCCTGGTCCCGTCTAATGAGAACTTCCCCGGTCAAAGATAGCTGACATGCTTTTGTATGTAGTGGGTTGTGAGGCATAGTGGGTGCAAGGTTGACAAAGTTATTGGGCGCCAGACACTTCTTGGATGTAAAAGAGGTTTTATTTCTCTTAACGGTCCTTTTGATATTTCTCAGATTCCGAGACTTCAATAGGAGAACAGCCGTACAGGGAAAGGCCTCCAGCAAGAAGCCACATCTGCACATGCAGGATTGCTGTCTCCTATGGCAACAGTCCTTAACACAAACGTAACAGTTCCTTCAGCTCCACTACAACTTCTCCTTGTAGTTCTTCAACACTGAGCTCCCGATCTCTCACTAGACCCCCTAATTCACTAACTCTGAATCCCTTGAGTTCCTCCAATCTTCATGGTGGTATCTCCCTCAAGCGTCACCCCCGCTTCTCTGCTGG
This sequence comes from Lithobates clamitans, assembly GCA_037952925.1. NCBI lineage: Eukaryota > Metazoa > Chordata > Amphibia > Anura > Ranidae > Lithobates > Lithobates clamitans. The sequence continues at coordinate 377,844 of JBBGZY010001055.1, read as the reverse complement.
GTCCCTGGCTTGGCACACCCGATATTTCTCAAGCTTCACCCCGCTGGCCTGCTCGGGCCCTGGCTTGGCACACAAGGCTGCTCTGCAAGCGTCACCTCTGCTGGTTGGGTTCTGTTGTGGAAAATTTTATATTAATGTATTGTCATAAGTCTCCCAGTGTCTGTTCAATCGTAGCCCGCTCTAAAGAGCTGCCTGGGCTAGACTGACGCTGGTTGAGATCCGTTTGGTAGTGAAAAGCTCTTTGGGGATGTAGAGAAATGTGTGGGGACATGTCTGCCAGCTAAGGGCCCCTGTGCGATGCACAGAACGATCGTCTGGTGGGGATGTGTTCGCTCTGCAAAGACATTATCGGTTTAACAAGTGTGCTCTCATGTTACGCCTGTGTGCCTGATCAACACATTTGTGGCCCAATGAGTGTACGCATGATGATAATCTCTCGTCCACAAAGACAGTAGAATAATCCAGGTATACATTCTTCTCTGGAACAATGTATAATAGGGATTTCTGTCAACGGAAATACGGGAGTCTTCTGGGTTGTTCTGGTTGGAGACGGGGTTAATGTTTGAAAGCCTTGTGGCTTCTAAAAACATACAGGCACCCTGTCTCTGCTCAGGCACACCCATAAGACACCTGTAGTCATTGTTCATTGGTTGTTGCATTTTCCTGTGTTAAATCCTTATATGGTCATTGATATCCTGTGATGTCATATCCTGTGAGGTCACAAGCTTTGTAAGAGGTGTTATTGGCTGTTGGAGGCCGAACCCTCGAGCTTTGGGGACTTCCTGTTATGCTAATAAAGAGTGAGCAGACGGCTGAGCAGTCAGTGTGATCTTGGAACTGGAACCGTAAACATGTGTTTTGTCTAGTTGGCTGGATGGGGCACACACCAGAGGATGGGTACGATCAAAAGGTGAGATGCATTTATATCATTAGACGAAATTGTTATTATGATTAGAAACAGGAGATTTGGCTGTGTGCTTTGCGTACAACCAAATTTCGCTGACAGTCCCTGACTTGATACCCACTGAAGTTTCCCAATTCTCCACCGTGCCCGTTCGGTGAGAATACTGCTCCGGTACTAACTTCAGTTACCCACTGTGGTCCCTGGTAATAAGGTGGTTGGTCCTTTAGTAGGGACAGCTTCCCCTCTACCTCCAAACACGACAGGTTCTTTGGCCGGCAGAACCGTCACTTCCGGTTGGACTACAAGCCTCAATCCCAACCCTGTGCTGCTCTCTTACTTCTGGATAGGCCTTCAGACAGCCTGGTAGCCAGATGCCTCCCGGGATAGGCCCAATCTCCAGCCTAGCAGCCCGGGGCAACGCGACACACGTCCGCCCAGACAGCCATCCAGGTGGCACAGAACACCGATCACCTGACTCCACCCAAATATATAGGTGCTCCCAGCAGGCCAAGGGATCCAAGAATACCCCTGCCCATTGGCTGAGACACCCCATATACCCATAACCTGACCTTGGGCTGTCCTTTTCATATCCAGTACCACCAAGTACCCGGCCACCTAGTGGTAGAAGTGAAAAGTACAACAAGGCCAAACTTAGGGAGAAATCAATAGATCTCTTACAATTGACCAAGATAATTACTCCAGACAAGTAAATGTGTGAGGAGCTCCCTGACTAAACTCCAGGGCACTACACGGGAAACAGGTTTTGTCGTCCTTTTTGGAAACACTTGGAAAAAAACAAGCCGCAAACACGCATTTCTATTGTGGTGCCAGTAATAGTCACTAATTAATAGTTAATGGCACTCAAATGCGGTTAGCAGACACGCGTTTTGCCGTGCGGCGAACGGCGTATTCACTCATATCTCATGCAATGCGTTTCCAGTCTCTTAGACCACATTTACACTTTGGTGTTTCCTGAATGTGTGACAAAACGTACAGGAAACGCATTTTGCGTTAAAAGTTAATGTCACCCCAAATGCGGTTAGCAGACACGCGTTTTGCCATGCAGCAAATGCACAAAAATGTGCGCTGAAAAAGCATGCGATGCTCCACGCCCGCAAAAAGGTTCTGGAGCTTCTCTGGTGCATTTGTTGGGTGTAGGGCAGCCCATTGAAGTGCCCCTATGTGCGATTCGCAGAACCGCACAAAAAGATGTGAGTGGATCGGGGCCCAATATAGAACTAAAGGCAAAACTTTCATTTTGGATAAAGTAAGGCCAGATATTCACCTTTGCGTGTCAGGAATGGGTGCAAAATCACGCACATTCCTGATAGGCACAGAAACTGCCCTTTGGCAGACATGGGGTGGTGCCATTGGTAATCCCTTCCCCCACACATCTGATAACGAGAGCATTTCCTTGTGCGCTAAACCGCATGCTTCCGCAGCACTATGTGGTTGTACAAAAAGAAAAAGGATCTTTACTACGCAACTTTGTTTCTGATGAAAGATCCATTTTAAGTGCGATTTTGATACTATAACAGAAATATGGTACAGCAAAATGGTAACAAATATTCGCTCTGATAATTCCAGTGATAGTTCAAAATTTGCGATCACTGATAAAACATCTCTGCAAGAGATTCCCTGAATGATCTCAGCTCTCTCCTTCTATAAGAGATGGAAAAAAGATCAATAGAGAAAATAGTTTGTTCTTCTCCTGACCTTCCGTCTCCTATAGAAGAAATCTCCAATAAACACCCCCTGAGCTCCGTCTGATTCCGGGGAGGCTGCGATCCATCTTCTGGGGTAGATAGAGATTAATAGACGGGTAAAACATCCTCCATTCTTCGAAGGGCGTTCCACCACTGCAACCGGCTGCCGGTGTCCCCCCCTCCCCCATCTTCTACCTGGCAGCCATTGACCCATATAGAAATGATTTCATTATATCCACTGACAGCGGAAAGTTCCAGCATCTCCCCCACCGTCCTGTTCTTTCTATCTATCTTTCCTACCTTTCTTTCTACTATCTCTCTCTCCTTCTCTCTCTTTCCCTCTCTCTTTCTCTCTCTCTCTCCTTCTCTCTCTCCCTCCTTCTCTCTCTCTTCTCTCTCTCTCTCTCCTCCTCTCTCCTCCTTCTCTCTCTCCTTCTCTCTCTCTCTCCTTCTCTCTCTCTCTCCTTCTCTCTCTCTCTCCTTCTCTCTCTCTCTCTCTCTCTCTCTCTCTCGTTCTCCTCTCTCTCTCTTATTCTCTCTCTCTCTCTCTCTCTCCTTCTCTCTCTCTTATTCTCTCTCCCTCTCTCTCTCCCTCTCTCTCTCTCCCTCCCTCCCTCTCTCTCTCTCTCTCTCTCTCTCTCTCTCTCTCTCTCCTCTCTCTCTTCTCTCTCTCTCTCTCTCTCTCTTCTCTCTCTCTCCCCTCCCTCTCTCTCTCCCTCCCTCTCTCTCTCTCTCTCTCTCTCTCTCTCTCTCTCTCTCTCTCTCTCTCTCTCTCGTTCTCCCTCTCGTTCTCCTCTCTTTCTCTCTCTCCTTCTCTCTCTCATTCTCCTCCTCTCTCTCTCCTTCTCTCTCGTACTCCCTCTCGTTCTCCCCTCCTCTCTCTCCTCTCTCTCTTATTCTCTCTCTCTCTCTCTCTCTTATTCTCTCTCTCTCTCTCTCTCTCTCTCTCTCTCTCTCTCTCTCTCTCTCTCTCTCTCTCTCTCTCTCTCTCTCTCTCTCTCCCTCTCTCTCCTTCTCTCTCTCTCCCCTTCTCTCTCTCCTCTCTCTTCTTCTCTCTCTCTCTCGTTCTCTCTCTCTCTCTCGTTCTCTCTCTCTCTCGTTCTCTCTCTCTCTTTCTCTGTCTCTCTCTCTCTCTTTCTCTCTCTCTCTCTCTCTCTCTTGGACTAAGTTTGAAGTTTGTATAATTAGGAGGTTCAGTGGATTGTAGAGGACACGGCGGCGGCGGAAGGAATACGCGCGGCGGAAGGAATACGCGCGGTTTGCCAGGATCGGGAGGAGAAAGCTACAGCAGCTCATTAAAATGACTTTTGCATCAAGAATGATTTGTAACAAACGTCTGTGCGGAGACGGTAATCTGGGTTACTACAAATGAGGATCTGGACGGAACATTTCCTAATGCAGATGGCGGCATTAAATTGCCTCTTAAATGTACTTTTATGTTGCGGTATAATTCTAGGTGGAGATGAAGTGTGTCGGGCCAATAGTCACTTTATTAGCAGAGATATGTGCGCCCTTCATCAATAATGAGTGCAAAGAGCTGCAATGATTTGTGCAATGTAATAACCGGAGGAGACTTCACCTTACTGGAGGAGGACCAATCACAGGGGATCACCGGGGAATTCTATTGGATGCTGCGGGGTTATGGCAGCTCGGAACAGAGGATCAACTCTTTACATACATACACATAAACAGTGTGTGTGTATATACTGTATTTATCATTAATATATATATATATGGAACAAATACATTAAAGTCAATCTAAAGTAATATGAAATACGCCATGTGTACTCCTTCAGTCATGACGACATCTGTGACATCACCATAACCTTGTGTGGGTCAGATGATGTCATAGCAGCTTAAATGGCAGCATTTCCACACAGCACTTTGTGGGCATTTCATGTTTTGTATATTTACAAGGCTTCGTGCAGCATACCAGGTTCAGGGACTTCCAGTATCTTCAATCTGTTGAGGAGGCTCCAGAGTCCGGTGTCAGGGGAGTGTTGCTGGAAGCCCTGATGAGAAGATATAAAGCCACCGGGAGGCATGAGTATGGGTTGAGAACCAGGAAGGACGCTGTCAGTGCTAGACCAGTCAGACGCCTATGAACAAAGGGGTGGGATGCCCATTACATCATTGGTATGGCCACAATGACATTGACCTAAGATGGCCATATGGTCAATGATGTGCTGATAACAAAGCCATAGGTGTGCACCTTAATGCTCAAACACACGTATCTATTTACTCGGTGCAACATCATCTTTCACATTTTACAAAAAAAAAAAAGGGGGGGGATATATATTGTTTTTTTTTTTTAATTTAGATTCATTAAAGTGTATTTTTTTTTAAATTGTTTTTGAAAAACCGTTTCGCAAATACCGTGTGACATAAAAAAAATTGCAACAACCGCCACTTTATACCCTAGGATGTCTACTAAAAAAAAAAATAATAATAATAATAATGATTGGGGGTTCTATGTAATTTTCTAGCAAAAAGAAAAGTGCCAGAAAAAGCTTTTTACCTTCTGGAGATCGCCACAGGGGGAATGGGACTTTGTACCAGTAATGGCTCCATGCAGGGCGCCGGACGCATGGATTTCAATGGGGGTTTTTTTTTTGAAGCTTATGATTCATGAATGATTAGAGCCTGAGGCTCTAATTGGCTTTAAAAAAAGGGTGGGCTCAGGGAGCAGAGCACCGCGCCCCGAGCACACCCACTTGTGTGACAAAAGCAAATTAACATTCTCTATTGTCTCCCTGCTTCTCCTCCCGGCCAATCAGGAAGCAGGTCCAGAGACCTTATTGGCTGAAAGGAGGAGTGACTGTATTGGCCGCCAAGGAGGAAGCCACTGAGGAGGAGGAAATGCAGGGGGGAGCCAAAGCTGCCCACGACCTAGATGGGGTCTATCTATCTATCCTGGGGCCCTTTACTACGATCCCACAACGGCCCTTTCTGCCCTTTCACATGTTCTGCAGTGAGCTCCCTTCCTACTGTATTGGGCCCCCCAGGGTGGCAGAAAACAAGAGATATATGTCACCAGCATACCAAGAAAATATAAGGTTCCAAAGCAGTGGGAGAACTATCAGGGTTGCAAAGGTTGTCTTGCCACCGGTCCCTGGTGTTCTGTCACTGTGGGGTTCCCCAGCCTCCTCTTGCTGTCCTGCCCCTCCTACTGACAGCGCTGGTCTGGCATCTCTTGGAATTTACAGGCTGGTTCTCCTGTCCTAAGGATGGGAGAAATCAGTCTGTTTTCTCAGTAACTGAGAGTCCTGGTGGAGTCCTTCCTACAACTCGCTCTTCTCCCTGCCAATGAGGATGCAGGGGATAGAGCAGATCGGGCGGCCGTGGTTGTGTGAGCGCTCGCATTATGCAGTGTTAGTGAGCAGAGGGAGGGGGGAGGAATCACCCGCAGGAGCTGACTGGGGACTCTCTCCCTCTTAGACATTGCCTTTTTGTAAAAAAATAAATAAATTTTTTTAATTGGGGGGGCACAGCATAATGTTGGGGGGGTCAGGGCCCCCTCTGCCCCCCCCCCCCGGGACGCCATTCCCCCCCCCCCAACAAATGGAGCACCAGCTGCCCCTGGACCCCAACAACGTCGATCAATTTTCTGGCCTCCCAGGTTTAAATTTATAAATTCACCCAAAAGAGATATTTCAGCTACTGTATGTATGAAAGATGACCCCATTAAATGAGCCACATTGGGGCCCTTGGGTGTTCCAAAATGAAGACCTCTGGAATTCTCATCTTTTGTCCCCGGGATGAAGTCACTTGTTGGGGGCTTTTTACCTTCTTAAGAAGAACTTGCCCTTCAAATTGTACTGAGAGGAATGAGATCTTTTATGATTTCCAGTCTGTCGGGTTTTTTTTTTTTCATATTCCCGTTGTTATGTTGATATTTTTGTTTTCTCCCCCGCTAGCCACGGGGCCGCTTAATCTTTATCTAACCTTCTCTGAGTACACGGAGCTTTGTATGTGTAGTAAGTCTGGCGGGATTTCCCTGCGAGCCGCGCCATCCATCATAATAATTCCACCTTCATCTCACCCATTATTCCACCCGGTGTGAACACCGTCCCTTCCACCCGCTTATTTATAACCATGTATTTTATTAAAGAAATATATTTTTATTTTATCAGTTTTGTCCCCTCCCCCCGGGCTTTACGTTCCGAGTAATAAATGCAAAGCGCCCAATGCGTGGGACACCCCTAACCTCTCTTCCTGCTTTTTTTTGGAGGCGAAGTGAATAGAACAATTCACATTCTTTAGGTTGTCGTTGTGTAACTATCAATTGCTATGCTATTGGACTCCGAGTAACCAATCACACAGGACATCTTCTTTCAACAGTGCCCCCCCCCCCAACATCAGCAAAATGCATTAACCACTAGGGATGGGCTGACTGTTCGAGTCGAACATTGGCTGTTCGATCATTCCACGAAGATCGAACATTATGACCCGCATGCTTTGCCCAATCACAGCGCTGTAAGCAAACAGAGCCATAATTGGGCAAAGGCGGGGTGCCAATTTGGCCAATTATGGCTCAGGGGGTTAAGTACACGCCCCACACTATATAAGGCCACCTGCACGTCGGCCTTGTGTAGTGTATTGCTGACTTTATGGAGAGATAGAGAGAGATAGAGAGAGAGGGAGAGTCATTTCATTTACTTTTAGCAGGCAGTTTATTCAGTTAGCTAGATCTCACTGCAGACCGTTCCAGGTGTACTGTTTCTAATCTACTTCAGGCAGGTAGTTGATTCAGTTAGCTGCAGTGTATTTCATATATATATATATATATATATATATATATATATATATATATGTATCTCCACTGTATCTAGTTTAGCTAGATCTCACTCACTGCAGACCGTTCATGCTTTACTGTTTCTAATATACTTCAGGCAGTCAGTTGATTCAGTTAGCTGTAGTGTATTTCATATATATATATATATATATATATATATATATATATATATATATATATATATATATATATATATATATATATATAGGCTTGTATGTATATATATATATATATATATATATATATATAGGCTTGTATGTATATATATATATATATATATATATATATAATCTAGCCAAGCCTATACCTGACTGTAGGTCATTCCTGGAGTACATGTGCAAAGACACTTTCAGGCAGGTGACTCATTGAGCTGCAGTTCATTTTATATATACATATACACATACAGGCTTGTATTATATATATATATATATATATATATATATATATATATATATATATATATATATATATACATACAGGCTTGTATTATATATATATATATATATATATTTATATATATATATATATATATATATATATATATATATATATAATACAAGCCTGTATGTGTATATGTATATATAAAATGAACTGCAGCTCAATGAGTCACCTGCCTGAAAGTGTCTTTGCACATGTACTCCATGTACTCCAGGAATGACCTACAGTCAGGTATAGGCTTGGCTAGATTATATATATATATATATATATATATATATATATATATATATATATATATATATATATATATATATATATATATACATATACATACAAGCCTATATATATATATATACATACAAGCCTATATATATATATATATCTATATATATCTAGCCAAGCCTATACCTGACTGTAGGTCATTCCTGGAGTACATGGAGTACATGTGCAAAGACACTTTCAGGCAGGTGACTCATTGAGCTGCAGTTCATTTTATATATACATATACACATACAGGCTTGTATTATATATATATATATATATATATATATATATACAGGCTTGTATTATATATATATATATATATATATTTATATATATATATATATATATATATATATATATATATATATATATATATATATATATATATATATATATATATATATATAGTCTAGCCAAGCCAATACCTTACTGTAGGCCATTCCTGGTGTACTGTTATTAGTAAACTTCAGGCATTGTTTTGCTAATCTAATTGTACAGCATGTCTGGAAGGCCACCAAGGAGAGGCAGACACTCACAGGCCACTAAAAGAGGGCAAGCAGGCTCTGTGTCTACAGCCAACAGTGCTGGTCGTGGACACGGTGCATCCTCAGCACATGGCCGTGGGGCACGCTTGTCCTGTTTTTCGGCAGCTGGCCGTGTTGAGCCACAACATGCAGAAGAGTTGGTAGAGTGGATGACCAAGCCGTCCTCATCCTCCTTATCCTCTGTCACCCAGGCTCAGGGTACTTTGGCTGCCAATGCAGCTGCCAAAACGGCCTCTTCCATCGGCTCAATCTCATCAGTCACTCCTTCCCTGGCCCCACCATTATGCCCTGAGGAGTCCCCCGAACTGTTCGACCACAGTGTAGGGTACATGCTGCAGGAGGATGTGCAGCGTTTTGAAGGCTCCGATGATGGTACCCAGGTTGAGGAAGGCAGTAATGTGAGCCCAGAGAGAGGGGGTGCCCAATAAGGACAAGAAACTGGCAGTCATGTTCCCCCAGCTGCAGCATAATGCCAGGTTTGCTCCAGTGGCGAGGAGGGAGGGGATGATGAGGTCACTGACTCCACATCGGTGCCTGATAGAGGAGGAGGAGGAGGCACATCTCCAATGAGGCAGGATGCCCTCCAGGGGCCAGCTTAAGGGCAGGCAACCAACTGCATCACACAGCAGAGCTCCGCATGTGCAGGGCGCTGCTGACTCCGTGCGTTTTTCCAAAAGTTCTTTGATGTGGGCCTTTTTTGAGACGTATGCAGCAGATCGCACCGTTGCTGTTTGCAACATATGTCTGAAGTGTATCAAGCGTGGCCAAAACAGCAGCTGCTTGGGCAGCACATGCTTGACCAGACATATGTCGAACTCCCATGCACTCAGTTGTCCGTTACTTAAAAGACCCACACCAAAGAACAAGGTGGACCTCTCCTTGCTCCTCATCAGCTGGGATCTCCAACCCCACTATACCTTCAGTCCTCTCTGAGACCTGCACTGAGAGGAATGAAGGTGTAGAATTAGCTGTCCCAAGCACTTGCGGGCAATCTGCTAGCGATACACCAACATCCGATTGTAGCAGGCAAATTTCCCTATCCCAGTTGCTAAACCGGCGAAAGAAATTCGGTCCCAGCCATCCACATGCTCAGTGGCTGAATGCTAGTTTGGCTAAATTGCTAGCACTCCAACTGCTGCCTTCAATTGGTAGACTCTGCCCTCTTTCGAGAATTTGTGGAATGCGGTACCTCAGTGGCAGGTTCCCAAGTGCCATTTCTTTTCATGGAAGGCCATTTTGGCTCTCTACCGGCATGTGGAAGGCAATGTCTTGCCCTCGTTGGACAGGGCGGTCAGCGGTAAGGTGCATTTTACCGTTGACTCATGGTCCAGCAGGCATGGACAGGGACGTTACCTATCTTTCACCGCGCACTGGGTGACTCTGCTGGCAGCTGGGAAGGATGCAGGACAAGGTGCAGTGTTGTTGGAGCTTGTTCCACCACCACGCCTCCAAAATACTACTAGTGGTGATTCTGCCACAGCTCTCTCCTCCACCCCCTCCTTTTCTTCTTCCTCTATGGCCTCTTCCTGTGCAGATTTGTCCTCAGAACCAGCGGTGCTCCGTAGGCATTTAAGGGGCTATGCAAGCACTCAGGCAAAAAGATGCCATGCGGTGCTTGAGTTGGTGTGCTTAGGGGACAGGAGCCACACTGGGGCAGAGATTCTGTCAGCTCTGCAGGGGCAGGCTCAGAGGTGGTTGACGCTATGCCAGCTTCAGCCAGGAATGGTGGTTTGCGACAATGGCACCAACCACCTCTCCGCCCACCGTCAGCGACACTTCACCCAGGTTCCCTGTTTGTCTCACGTCCTTAATTTGGTGGTGCAGTGGTTTTTGTGCAGGTACCCGGGTTTACAGGATCTCCTGAGGCAGGCCAGGAAATTCTATGGTCATTTCCGCCAGTCATATAATGCCAGTGCTCGGCTGGCTGACCTCCAAAAGGAATGCAACCTGCCCAAGAACCTCCTCATCTGTGACATTTCCGCCAGGTGGAACTCAACGGCACATGCATCAGAGGGCCATCAATGACTACCTGTGCGAGTATGGCACCAGGACAGGGTCAGGGGAGCTTGGCTTTTTTTCGCCACGCCAGTGGTTCATGATCAGGGATGCATGCACTGTCCTGTCACCATATGAGGAGGCCACGAGGATGGTGAGCAGTGACAGTGCATGCATCAGTGATACTGTCCCTTTTGTCTACCTGTTGGAGCACATGCTGCGTGGAATAATGGACAGGGCACTTGAGGCAGAACAGAGGGTGGAAGAGGAGGACTTTCTTACCTCTTAAGGCTCCCTTCATCCAGACAGTATTTCTGCAGGCCCACCTATCACAGAAAGAGGAGGAGGAGGAGGAGGATTGTGTCAGCATGGAGGTGGAGCCTGGCACTCAGCATCAGCAGCAGTCTTCAGGGGATCATTTTCAGGCCCCAGAAACCCATGGACTTGTACGTGGCTGGGAGGAGGAAGCTGTGGATCATGTCGTCCTTAGTGACCCAGAAGACTCCGGACCGAATGCCTCAGCAAACCTACACCGAATGGCCTCCCTGATCCTGCAAAAGGACCCTCGTATTCGTGGTATCAAGGAGAGGGATCAGTACTGGCTGGAACCCTGCTTGATCCACAATACAAGAGTAAGGTTGCGGACCTTATCTTGCCATCGCAGAGGGAGCAGAGGATGAAACATCTTCGGGAGGCCTTGCAGAAAGGTCTGTGCAATGCGTTCCTAGAGCCTGGGAGGTTACAAACTCCTGTTCCTGAACAACGTGTTGCTGAGGCTTCGGTCAGTCAAAGAAGGAGCGGTGGAGAAGGTGGCCGTCTGACCGATGCGTTCAGACAATTTTTTGGTCAGCAGCTCCAAGGTATGATCGGTTCCAGCAACCATCGGCAGCGTCTGTTTTACATGGTGCAGGAATACCTAGGGGCAAGATCAGACTTGGACACCTTTCCCACCGAAAATCCTCTGGGTTACTGAGTCTTGAGGATGGATCACTGGCCAGAGTTTGCACAGTATGCAATTGAGCTACTGGCCTGTCCTGCATCCAGCGTTCTTTTGAAACGCACATTCCGTCACCAGCTACCAAGCACCTGATGCTGATGTAACCAAATTATTTTTTTATGAATGTGAGATCCCTTGAAGACTTCCTATGCTGAGTGACTATCCTCGTCCTCCTCAATAATCATGCTGATAGCTTCTAAGAACATATTTGGTTCTGGGCGCCGCCACCAGTGGCTAAGGCCCAATTTTTCTGCCCCTGTTCAAAAGGGACATGTAATTACAATTCTTGATCTAATATTTCACAGCAGGGCCCGTTCCTGCGCCCACCAAGAGTAACTGTGAGGACTTACAGTATTCTGGTACCACCAACACCTAAGGCCCAATTTTCCGCAGAGTATATAGGGCAGGCCGTATAGTATATACAGGCGGTCCCCTATTTTCAAAGACCCGACTTACAAACAGGAAGTGAGATGAAATCTACCCCTAGGAAGGGAAATTCTCTCCTGTAAGAGTTAATATGGGAAAAACTTTTCTCCTTTCCACTGATGCTTTATCACCAATCCTTGTTTCACAAAAAAAAACAAATTTTCAAAAAACATTTGTCATTGGGACAGAAAGTGAGGTGAAATCTTCATAAGAGGTGCACAGACAGCAAAACAAATGTCACAGGGGTGATAACCCTTCCCTATGTTTTCCAAAAAGCTTAAAATAGATTTTTTGGCTGGAGCTAAACACGTTAAAAATGTACCCGTTCAAAATTACAAACAGATTCTACTTAACAACAAACCTACAGTCCCTGTCTTGTTTGCACCGCCTGTATACTGCTGTTCAGAGTATAAAGGGCCTGGTGGCCCCACACCTTTCCTTATTTTAATTTGGGTGCGGGGTTCCCCTTAATATCCATACAAGACCCAAAGGGCCTGGTAATGGACTGGGGGGTACCCATGCCGTTTGTCTCACTGATTTTCATCCATATTGCCAGGACCCGACATTACATTAAAGCCGCAAGCAGTTTTAAATGACTTTTTTTCCTTTACAAATGTAATTTTGCTCTCAGACTGTTCTAAACACAGGAAACACGCGCCACTTTACAGGCATACTATAGACACCCCCCAGGTACGATATTTAAAAGGAATATTTCACTTTTTTTTTTTTTACTTCACGCATCATTAAAATCACTGCTCCCGAAAAAACTGCCTTTTTTAAAACTTTTTTTTGCATTGATACATGTCCCCTGGGGCAGGACCCGGGTCCCCAAACCCTTTTTAGGACAATAACTTGCATATAAGCCTTTAAAATTCACACTTTTGATTTCTCCCATAGACTTTAACAGTGTTCGAATGTTCGCGCAAACTTTCGGTCTCTTCGCATGTTCTGGATGCGAACTGAACCGGGGGGGTGTTCGGCTCATCCCTATTAACCACCCCCCTCCAGAAGATTTTACCCCCTTCATGACATCCCAAAGGTATTCTATGGGGTTGAGGTCAGGACTCTGTGAAGGTCAGTCAAGTTCCTCCCCCCCAAACTCGCTCATCCATGTCTTTATGGACCTTGCTTTGTGCACTGGTGGGCAGTCATGTTGGAACAGGAAGGGGCCGTCCCCAAACTGTTCCCACAAAGTTGGGAGCATGAAATTGTCCAAAATGTCTTGGTATGCTGACGCCTTAAGAGTTCCCTTCACTGTAACTAAGGGGCCAAGCCCAACCCCTGAAAAACACCCCCACACCATAATCCCCTCTCCACCCCCCACACCATAATCAGCCCTCCACCCCCCACACCCGATGGTGTGGGGGGTGGAGGGGGGGGTTATGGTGTGGGGGGTGGAGGGCGGATTATGGTGTGGGGGGTGGAGGGGGGATTATGGTGTGGGGGTGTTTTTCAGGGGTTGGGTTTGGCCCCTTAGTTACAGTGAAGGGAACTCCTAAGGTGTCAGCATACCAAGACATTTTGGACAATTTCATGCTCCCAACTTTGTGGGAACAGTTTGGGGACGGCCCCTTCCTGTTTCAACATGACTGCCCACCAGTGCACAAAGCAAGGTCCATAAAGACATGGATGAGCGAGTTAGGGGTGGAGGAACTTGACTGGCCTACACAGAGTCCTGACCTCAACCCCATAGAACACCTTTGGGATGAATTAGAGCGGAGACTGTGAGCCAGACCTTCTCGTCCAACATCAGTGCCTGACCTCACAAATGTACTGCTGGAAGAATGGTCAAACATTCCCATAGACCCCCTCCTAAACCTTGTGGACGGCCTTCCCAGAAGAGGTGAAGCTGTTATAGCTACAAAGGGCGGAGTCAACCCAATATTGAACACTACGGACTAAGACTGGGATGTCATTAAAGTTCATGTGTGTGTAAAGGCAGGCGTCCCAATACTTTTGGTAGTATAGCATATTTCCCCTCCTGTGCTGCACACATCTGTCCCATAGACATGAATGGCTGGACTGGGCTGTATGGGGTGCTCACTGCTACCTATGTGAGAGCAAAACCTCAAACCCGGGCAGTCTATAGGTATAAATGGCAATGCGTTTTGTAGCATGTAACTGCAATACAGACCTGGGAATTCAGCTTTCTCCTTTACAAAATAAGATGGCAAAAAAACAAGATAAAGGTTCCACCTTGACCCTCTTCAGCAGAAGGATTCCATCCTCCCGCGCTCTGCGATTCCTCGCCGGGGCCCCGTCTGCCTATACAGAGCAATTATAACCTGACTGCATGGAGCAGAGACCTTCTCATATATTTGAATCCCAATCTCAGCAATTTGAATGGAGATTTCCTGATGGGGAATCGCTGGTGACAATCGCTGACCTTCTTTCTTAGACTATGATTAGTCTTTGCGTTATCGCGGCGGCCGGACTTCACCGTGCGGATGTGGAGGAGGAAGAAGACGCCGGATCAATCGAGACACAATTTCCTTCACTAGACTCCGTAAAAGCAAAGATAACCGACCTCTGGGCTATAATCAGAAAATAAGTGCGAGCCACCAAGACGATCCTCCTCTGCTTCCCCTCACTGGCCGAACGCAACATTTCTATAGAATTGATCCAAAAAAAGTTCAAATATTTGGAGGTCCCGAGAAAAATCCAAATGTATTTTTGGTGATTAGATTTCAGTTTTGTGTCTTGTGTTGTTTCTGCTTCTGATGTTGCCTGAGCGCCCCTTTCATGTATCCCCCACCCCCCATTTATCTCAGTACCCCCCCATTTATCTCAGTTCCCCCCCCATTTATCTCAATGTCCCCCCCATTTATCTCAGTACCCCCCCCCCATTTATCTCAGTATCCCCCCGATGGTGATCACAGAACTGCAATCGTTCAATTTGGTCTATTGAGGGCTCTACAGGCCAGGAGTTTGATTACTTCCCCCTTCTCCTAGAAAAAGCTTCTACGGCACTGCTTTTCACACTGTGCCCCCGATGTGCCCTATGCCTGCTTTTATCTGGTGATTGGGGCATCATTCCCCTCACTGACACCAATGATGGGGCACTATTCCTCCCACTGACACCAATGATGGGACACTATTCCTCCCACTGACACCAATGATGGGGCACTATTCCTTCCACTAACACCAATGATGGGGCACTATTCCTCCCACTGACACCAATGATGGGACACTATTCCTCCCACTGATACCAATGATGGGGCACTATTCCTCCCACTGACACCAATGATGGGGCACTATTCCTCCCACTGACACCAATGATGGGACACTATTCCACCCACTGACACCAATGATGGGCACTATTGATCTTTTATTAAAAAGAATCAAGCAACCAATTTTTTACAAAAGTAAAAAACAAAACCATAGTACAAAACTTCAACAGGAATCCAAGGAATACACATCCATGTTCAGAATATATACAATATATACATAATCCACTACCAAAACTATTACATAAAGCAGCAGAGAGGGCCTAAGAGGCACAACCCATCACCTATGTACGCAGCCATTTATCAAAAATTAATCCAAAAAAAAATAATAATCTAGGGTGATAAGAGACAGACAGCCACACCCGGGAAAGAGACTCCTGGCAGTCAGGGAGGCTTGAAACTCCTCCACGCCTTCAACCAAGCCCCCTGACTCCGCTTGTCTCTCTCAAGTACCCGAATCTTCTCCACCTCATGCAGAATGTCATACACCACCACCTGAACAGGAAGGATTATACGCCGAATGCTGACCTGACACCGTGCGTTCCAAGTGAAATAACGGACTACTATGCTAACTAGAAAAAGTGTATCTAAACAAAAAACCCCACCAGTATTGAATGCTCCGTACACCCACTCAGCATAACCCAGCCTGGAGAGGAAAGGAACACCGAGGGCCCGTCCCACCTGTTTGTACACCTCTATGTTAAAAGGGCAATGAAGCAGAAAATGGTCCATAGTCTCCTCCTCACCTGCACACTCCTCCCAAGGACAGCTACGATCCATCCCACTGCGGAATTTCAAATTCCCCCTAACATAGAGCCTCCCATGGAAGCACAACCAGGCCAGATCCCTGAATTTAGGGGGTACTCTGTCTAAATTAATAAGTCTTAACCCTGCCCTCAAAACTGGGCCTGGGCAATCCCTTAAGGCCAGTGGGTCATGAAAGTTGCTCAAGACTCGACTCATAAGGACTTTCCTCGGAACCGATCTGAGATCTTCAGCCGACAATCGCCACTGCCATAGTACCTTCAGGCACGGAGCGACATAGGCTGGTAGCTGACCACGATGACCTCTGAGATTCTTCACTTGGCCACCTTCTTCCCAAAGTCGTAGAAAAGGCCTAAACCAAGATCTAAATATGCCTGCCCATCCAGGAGGTTCCACTGCAAGCATATTACCAATATTAAACTTGAGAAAAAGCAGTGAAAAGAAAAGAACTGGGTTGACCATACCTAAGCCACCCTCCCTCCTGGATAGATAGGTGACATTCCTCTTGATGGGGTTCAGTCTGTTCCCCCACAACATCTGGAAGAACACACTACTGACCCTAGCATAGAGAGACACTGGCAAGATGCAGACAAAGCTGACATACAAGAAGATCGGAATCAGGTAAGTCTTAATCAGATCAACCCTTTCCCTCATAGATAACTTCCATCTCTTCCAGCTGACCACCTTAGTATTGGCAATTTCCAGTCTGCCTTCCCAGTTTTTGAGGCCATAATCGCCGGGTCCAAATTCAATGCCTAGAATCTTAATTCTTTCCTGGGGCACTGGAAAGGTGTCCGGGAGATCAAACCCCTCACCTTCCTTTCCCATCCAGAAAACTTCACTCTTTTCCTGATTGATCTTGGAGCCTGATGCTTCAGAATACCGTGCTGTCAGAGAGACCACCTCCTCTGCTTCATCCGCCCCAGTGACAATCACCGACACATCGTCCGCATAGGCAACAACCCTCAAAGGCGGCTCACCTGGGAGCCCCACTGGCACCCCACCCAACATGCCGCTCTCTAGCCTCCTGATGAAGGGGTCGATTGCAAACACATAGAGCAGGGGACTCAGGGGACAACCTTGACGCACTCCAGAGCCAACCTCAAAGGACTGCCCAACCCAACCATTAACAAGAGGAAAGCTTTCTGCCTCCTTATACAAGACTTTTAACCAATCGACAAAACCATCCGGCAGACCGTACTTACTAAGGAGCAACCACAGGTACTCATGGTTAACACGATCAAAAGCCTTTGCCTGATCCAATGTCAGCAAATTCTTTCCCCAGCCTGCAGCCCTGCACCGCTCCAAGGCCTCCCGGACAGCTAAAACTGCTGTGAAGGTGCACCTACCCTGGACCAAGCAGTGCTGATGGCGAGAAAGCAAAGACTCTGCTACTGACGATAGGCGCCAGAAAAATATCTTTGCCAGTATCTTTCTATCGACATTAAGAAGGCTGATGGGGCGCCAATTCTCAATCATCGAAGGATCTTTACCCTTTGAAAGAAGAATCACAGCTGAGTGCCTCATGGAAGGGGGAAGTACCCCCTCAGCAAGGCAACTGTTAAAAACCTCTACCAAATGTGGGGCCAGAATAGACTTAAAAGCTTTGTAAAACTCAGCCGTCAAGCCATCCGGTCCAGGTGACTTTTTGATGGCAAGCTGTTCAATTGCCCTCATCACCTCTTCAACTGTGATCTCCTCTGTCAAATTCATCAATGGGACATCTTCATCATTTAGACCTGGAGTAGAGTCCAAAAAGCTTTCCATCTTGTCACGGTCAAGCTCTTTCCTCCCAAGAAGGTCAGCATAAAAGGACCTCACGACCTCCAGAATCCCTGACCTGGACTTTGTCAAGGAACCTGTACTGTCCTTAAGGCCAACGACCGTTTTAACTGCTACACCTTGTTTGCAGTTCTGGTAAGGGTCAGGCGAGTGGTACTTCCCATAGTCCCTCTCCAGAACCAAAGAGGCATGCCAGTCATATTGACACTTCCTGAGAAGGCTGAGAAGGAGTTTCACTTCGGAGATTTCCCCAGGATCTCCTCCTCTCGAGACAAGAATATCCAGCTTCCTCCGTAAAAGTTGGTAGGTCATGTATTTATTAAACTGTTTTCTATTGGCCAAGCCCCTGAAGAATCCAGCGATCCTCTTTTTGGTCAGCTTCCACCACTCAGCCTTGCTGCTACAAAAGTCCAGGATGGTCACCTGTGCCTGAAAGAATTCCTCAAAGGATTGTCTAACATGTACTTCCTTGAGTAGAGTCGAATTCAATCTCCAGATGCCCTTACCCCTCTGAGGGACGTCTGAAGCATTCAGGACCACAGATAGCATACAGTGATCAGAGAACTCTACTGCCTGCACCACTGGGGGTGAGAAAGCAGAGGTCTCCTTCAAAAAAAACCTATCTATTCTACTCTGACTATTACCTCGATGAAAGGTGAACCCGGTGTCATCCGGGAGGTGCTTAATGTGCACATCCACAAGACCAGCATCCCTAACCATACTATTTAAAAAAACGCTATCATATCCCAGCCTGTCCTTGAAGTCCTTCCTGTCCTTGGGCCTAGTTACTGTATTAAAGTCACCTCCAAAGACCACTTGCCGGGATGTAAAAAGAAATGGCTTGATCCTTGTAAAAAGGCATTTCCTGTCCCTCTTTGTGTGCGGCCCATAAACATTAATTAGGCGCAGGTCCTGCCCTCCCACAAGGACGTCTAAGACCATACATCTCCCAATCTCCACCTCAATAACCCGCCGGACAGTTACCATGCCAGTTTTAAACAACACCGCCACACCGCCGTGAGGCTCGGCCGCAAGAGACCAGTAAGATGGACCATACCTCCACTCTCTCTTGGCCATATGAATATCTGCCAAGGAGGTGAGCCTAGTCTCTTGCAAAAATAAAATTTCAGCATCTAATTGGCTGAACAAAAAGAAGGCCATAGAACGAGCTCTTACTGACTTAATGCTGGCGACATTAATTGTCACCACTTTTAAAGGAGGGGGAACCGCCATTTGGGTTATTGGGTGGATTGCTTCTTAGCTCCCCTCTGCTGCTCATCACCAGAAGCCTCTCTCTTTCTTGAGGCCGCCTCAAACTCCATTTCGGAATCAGAACTTCGCTCCGAAGAAGCTCCAGATGAAGAGATATCCCAATTAGAGGACCTATAACGGTTGGAGACAGGCACTGGAGCCTGTTCTGTCCTCACCACCTGCTTCTTCCGCTTCCCAACCTTCCTTCTCTCCTCCAGGTACTGCAGGTCCGCTTCAGAGATGCCCTCATCTCTTGTTTTTTTCTTTGAAGTCTTTACAGAAGACTCCTTTAGAGAGGAAGAAGTGACCTTTTTAGTACCCACTACCACTCCTGGTGGGGGGGTTGCTCCCTTTGAATCAGACTTAGGAGGGGTAGACTCCTGGGGGGTAACTGACTCGGGGGGCACAGACTTGGAAGGTTCTGACAGAAGAGGAGGGGATACAGTAGGCTGGGGGGACACAGAGACAGATACAGAAGGAATACTTACAGACACAGGAGGGGTGGCCACAGGAACTGGAGAGGGATCCTGAGCAGGACCAGGGGAGTCAGTCACCGCAGAGGAGGATGGTACACCAGGGGCATCACCCTCCATCCTGTCCAGCCTTGACAAGTCATCTAGTACCTCCTTCTCCATATTGTGCCAGGCTTCAGGACATCTGCTGTAGGGGTGGCCAAGGCGCAGGCACAGGTTGCACCTGATCATCTCGGTGCAGTCCTTGGCCATATGACCCTGACCCCGACACACTGAACATATCAAGGCTGAACAGGAAGAGCTCAAATGCCCCTTTTCTCCACAGCGGTGACACAGCTTCGGCTGACCAGGGTAGAAAATAGTCATCCTATCCCTCCCTATAAAAGCTGAGGAGGGCAGGTGACGGACAACATTCCCATCCCTGACCAACCTGACTGTAACCGACCAACCCCCAGTCCAGATGTTACGCTCATCGAGTATTTTATTGGGCTTGGTCAAAACCTCCCCATAGTTCCTTAACCAGACCTCTAGGTCCCGAGCAGGAACACTCTCATTAGTGAGGATAATTGTGATTTTTTTTACTGTTGACCTCTGAGAAACCGCAACTGGGGCCAGACCTTCCCATTCAGGTCTTGACCTGCACCAAGCCTCATATCTCTCCCAGAACAGGTCAAGACCCTCTGGCCTGGTGAAACTAATGGTATAATCCCGTGTCCCAGCTACATGTATTAGAGCATACAGGTCATTTGCCCCAAAACCCATCTCCAAAATCAAATCCACCACTGCACGCCGTCCCGGAGGGATTACACCACCTTCCCATTTTAGAATTACCACATTTCTTCTCGCACCCCCAGCAGAAGCCAGAGACCCAAGACCAGATCCTGGGGTGCTCAAAGTGGTAGCCTGTAGGGGAAAACCCCGCTTGGGGGCGGAGCTACCAGGAGCAGAGCGTACCACCTGAGCAAATGTAGGCTTATCAGGGCCAAGGCCCCACACTGAAGTCACATTAGTCTGTACATCATTATCAACTGTCTGAACTGAATTGGCAGAATCCATAGCAGGACGATTGTCCATCACACTGATACTGGGGTGATTGTTATCAGTCACAGCAATATTCAATTTCCCATCAGGAATAGTCACAGTTTCTGCTGCAATACCAGCTGTCTCCTGATGCTGCGCTGTAGAGTCCTCAGCAGCTCTGGGGCAAACAGCTTTGGACTCAGCTAAAGAAGGGTTAATGGGCTCTGCTGACACCTGTGGTTCTTCTACAGAAATGACATTTTTTTAAAGTAACTCTTGCTGCATTGCAGCATCAGCAGGCACAACATTGCTGCACACAGGATCAGCAGCCTGATTGTCATTAGGCACATTGTCGGTGTTGAAAGGCACAAAAACAGTCTTATCCACAACATGGGACTTGGCAGTCTTTACCTTATCAGGTACATCATCTGTAATGTCCTCCTCATTAAACATTAACCGATCTCCCCGCATAGGAGACTCCATTACCTGGATGGCCCTGAGCATGCCTCCTGAGTCCTGGGAAGGCATGGGGCTGCTTACCTCTCCCCGAGGGGGCAGAGGGTCAGAACTGGGGTCTCCTCCTCCACCTCCATCTTTGTCATCCTTCCAAACCTCCTGTCATTTCCAAACTTCTCCTTGAAGGGCCCATCTCTGCCTTCCATCATGGCCACAATGGTCTCCTGATGGTCCACACGGACTTTGGCCAATTGGATCTCCGGATCCATGGATCCACGCTTCTGGCTATGCAAGCCCTCACGCTGCCTTCGCAGACGCTTCAGCTCCGCTCGTAACTTGTAAAGCTTATCCCTCTCCCTATTTAGGACCTTAATCCCGGCCACCACTC
Source organism: Lithobates clamitans (assembly GCA_037952925.1). Taxonomy (NCBI): domain Eukaryota; kingdom Metazoa; phylum Chordata; class Amphibia; order Anura; family Ranidae; genus Lithobates; species Lithobates clamitans. The sequence goes on along the minus strand of JBBGZY010001055.1, from coordinate 356,412 downwards.
GCTCCCGAATGGCTTCGGAACCTTCATCTTCACCAGGGGTAGAGAGATCGGTACAGGGGCAGGCATGTCACCCGACGGCCCAGGAGATGGCTGTGAGTTTCCAGCAGGAGAGGCCCTGCTGGCCTCCATGGCTTCCCCAGAAAGGGGCCAGGAGAGCTGGGAGAGATTTCCTCACCAGTCCCCTCTCACACGGATCTGCAGCAGCTCCAGAGAGACAGCTTCCTCCTGACACACCTGTGCTCCAATGATGGGTGGGGCACTATTCCATCCACTGACACCAATGATGGGGCACTATTCCATCCACTTACACCAATGATGGGGCACTATTCCTTCCACTGATACCAATGATGGGACACTATTCCAACCACTGACGCCAATGATGGGGCACTATTCCTTCCACTGATACCAATGATGGGACACTATTCCAACCACTGACGCCAATGATGGGGCACTATTCCTTCCACTGATACCAATGATGGGACACTATTCCTACCACTGACACCAATGATGGGGCACTATTCCTCCCACTGATACCAATGATGGGACACTATTGCTCCCACTGATACCAATGATGGGACACTATTCCTCCCACTGATACCAATGATGGGACACTATTGCTCCCACTGATACCAATGATGGGACACTATTGCTCCCACTGATACCAATGATGAGACACTATTCCTCCTATTGACACCAATGATGGGACACTATTCCTTCCACTGACACCAATGATGGGGCACTATTCCTTCCAATGAAACATAGAATGGGGCCTAATGACACTACTAGAAGTCGTTGATCACTGCCATTACTAGAATATATATATATATATATATAATCCAGTATTCTAAACCATAGTTTGTAGACCTGATATATAACTTTTACACAAACCATTTAATATACACCTATTGGGATTTTTTTTTTTACCAAAGTCATGTAGCAGAAAACATTTTGTCCTGTTTTACATTTTTTATTGGATGTTTTTATAACAGAAAGTAAAAAAACTATATTTTTTCAAATGTTTCATTCTTTTCTTTGTTTTTTTTTATAAAAAAAAAACCTGCAGAGGTGATCAAATACCACCGAGACAAAACTCTATTTCAGTTAATAAAAATGATATAAATGTCATTTGGGTACAGCGTTGCATGATTGCGCTATTGTCAGTTAAAGTAGCGCAGTGCTGAATAGCAAAAAATGGCCTGGTCATGGGGGGGGGGACTTTCGGAGCTGAAGTGGTTAAAAAACTTAGCCACAGCCTGAGTGGAGAAGCCTTCCCCCTGCCAGCATGTAGAGAATGTCCCAGATGTGGACGGGAACACAAATCTCCGAGGCATGCGGGAATAGAGGAGGGAACGATGGCAGGGAGATCTCGCTCCATGACGGGAGGCAGACCACCGGGCTCCTCCCAGGTTGGGTTGGACTCACCCTTTAATCTTACGTTTACAGTTCTCTCGCGGATACAAAAAACTCCTTCAAATTATTTTTCTCATTTTCTTATTTTTTCTGTAAATTCTGCGCCGTCCATCAAAACCGCCTCGTCATCCTTCATGTCTGACAGCTGTCAGCCTTCCCGACGGGCCGCCGCCACCTCCTGCAAAGTCAAGTAAATGAGTTAATTACATTAATTGAAGTGCGATTCTCCTCGCCTCGGCCCATTCTTCTGCCCCGCGCCTTAGTTTGTATACCGGTTTCACCAAGCCCGGCGCGGCGAGATATTTATGACAATCAAACACCTGGCAGAGTTCGCCAATTATGGTATTAAAATTTCAAAGAATTTATGGATCCGCGTTGAATCACTTTGCATTTAAATGACGGATCCGTCTCTCAGTTCTTGGCCAACGATCACAGGACGCGCCTTCCAGCTGTCGCCTTCCCAGCATGCACCTCACCGAGCCGAAACAACGGCGAGCCTCTGCCGGAGCGTATGTCTCACTTTCATGGCGGTCTTCAGATGTTGAGTTTTCAGGTTTTGTTTTGTTGTTTTTATTTATTTATTTATTTTTTGTTAAATGTCAAATTCAGGTAAAGAAGTGAAAATGCAAAACTTATTAAAGTGGATATCAGTAACTTTCCACACCGAAATATAAAGATTCCGGACATGTCACACTGTATGGCAAAAGTATCATTCCTCAAACATCTTTCATCATTTATCACTAAAAAGCCTCCCAAGACCAACAATGGGGCCCAATGACACCAATGATGGGGCACTATTCCTCCCACTGACACCAATGACGGGGAACTATTCCTCCCACTGACACCAATGATGGGACACTATTCCTCCCACTGACACCAATGATGGGGCACTATTCCTTCCACTGATACCAATGTTGGGACACTATTCCTCCCATTGACACCAATGATGGGGCACTATTGATCTTTTATTAAAAAGAATCAAGCAACCAATTTTATACAAAAGTAAAAAACAAAACCATAGTACAAAACTTCAACAGAAATCCAAGGAATACACATCCATGTTTAGAATATATACAATATATACATAATCCACTACCAAAACTATTTACATAAAGCAGCAGAGAGGGCCTAAGAGGCACAACCCATCACCTATGTACGCAGCCATTTATCAAAAAATAAATCCAAATAATAATAATCTAGGGTGATAAGAGACAGACAGCCACACCCGGGAAAGAGACTCCTGGCAGTCAGGGAGGCTTGAAACCCCTCCATGCCTTTAACCAAGCCCCCTGACTCCACTTGTCTCTCTCGAGCACCCGAATCTTCTCCACCTCATGCAGAATGTCATACACCACCATCTGAACAGGAAGGATTTTATGCCGAATGCTGACCTGACACCGTGCGTTCCAAGTGAAATAACGGACTACTAGGCTAACTAAAAAAAGTGTATCTAAACAAAAAACCCCACCAGTATTGAATGCTCCATACACCCACTCAGCATAACCCAGCCTGGAGAGGAAAGGGACACCGAGGGCCCGCCCCACCTGTTTGTACACCTCTATGTTAAAAGGGCAATGAAGCAGAGAATGGTCCATAGTCTCCTCCTCACCTGCACACTCCTCCCGAGGACAGCTACGATCCATCCCACTGCGGAATTTCAAATTGCCCCGAACATAGAGCCTCCCATGGAAGCACAACCAGGCCAGATCCCTGAATTTAGGGGGTACTCTGTCCAAATTAATAAGTCTTAACCCTGCCCTCAAAACTGGGCCTGGGCAATCCCTTAAGGCCAGTGGGTCATGAAAGACTTCGCTCAAGACTCGACTAAGGACTTTCCTCGGAACCGATCTGAGATCTTCAGCCGACAATCGCCACTGCCGTAATAACTTCAGGCACGGAGCGACATAGGCTGGTAGCTGACCACGATGACCCCTGAGATTCTTCACTTGGCCACCTTCTTCCCAAAGTCGTAGAAAAGGCCTAAACCAAGATCTAAAAATGCCTACCCATCCAGGAGGTTCCACTGCAAGCATATTACCAATGTTAAACTTGAGAAAAAGCAGCGAAAACAAAAGAACTGGGTTGACCATACCTAAGCCACCCTCCCTCCTGGATAGATAGGTGACATTTCTAATGATGGGGTTCAGTCTGTTCCCCCACAACATCTGGAAGAACACACTACTGACCCTAGCATAGAGAGACACTGGAAAGATGCAGACAAAGCTGACATACAAGAAGATCGGAATCGGGTAAGTCTTAATCAGATCAACCCTTTCCCTCATTGATAACTTCCATCTCTTCCAGCTGACCACCTTAGTATTGGCAATTTCCAGTCTGCCTTCCCAGTTTTTGAGGTCATAATCGCCTGGTCCAAATTCAATGCCTAGAATCCTAATTCTTTCCTGGGGCACTGGAAAGGTGTCCGGGAGATCAAAACCCTCACCTTCCTTTCCCATCCAGAAAACTTCACTCTTTTCCTGATTGATCTTGGAGCCTGATGCTTCAGAATACCGTGATGTCAGAGACCACCTCCTCTGCTTCATCCGCCCCAGTGACAATCACCGACACATCGTCCGCATAGGCAACAACCCTCAAAGGCGGCTCACCCGGGAGCCCCACTGGCACCCCACACAACATGCCGCTCTCTAGCCTCCTGATGAAGGGGTCGATTGCAAACACATAGAGCAGGGGACTCAGGGGACAACCTTGTCGCACTCCAGAGCCAACCTCAAAGACTTCCCAACCCAACCATTAACAAGAGGAAAGCTTTCTGCCCCCTTATACAAGACTTTCAACCAATCCACAAAACCACCCGGCAGACCGTACTTACTAAGGAGCAACCACAGGTACTCATGGTTAACACGATCAAAAGCCTTTGCCTGATCCAATGTCAGCAAATACTTTCCCCAGCCTGCAGCCCTGCACCGCTCCAAGGCCTCCCGGACAGCTAAAACCGTTGTGAAGGTGCACCTACCCTGGACCGAACAGTGCTGATGGCGAGAAAGCAAAGACGCAAAGACTCTGCTACTGACGATAGGCGCCAGAAAATGATCTTTGCCAGTATCTTTCTATCGACATTAAGAAGGCTGATGGGGCGCCAATTCTCAATCATCGAAGGATCTTTACCCTTTGAAAGAAGAATCACAGCCGAGTGCCTCATGGAAGGGGGAAGTACCCCCTCAGCAAGGCAACTGTTAAAAACCTCTACCAAATGTGGGGCCAGAATAGACTTAAAAGCCTTGTAAAACTCAGCCATCAAGCCATCCGTTACAGGTGACTTTTTGATGGTAAGCTGTTCAATTGCCCTCATCACCTCTTCAACTGTGATCTCCTCTGTCAAATTCATCAATGGGACATCTTCATCATTTAGACCTGGAGTAGAGTCCAAAAAGATTTCCATCTTGTCACGGTCAAGCTCTTTCCTCCCAAGAAGGTCAGCATAAAAGGACCTCACGACCTCCAGAATCCCTGACCTGGACTTTGTCAAGGAACCTGTACTGTCCTTAAGGCCAACGACCGTTTTAACAGCTACACCTTGTTTGCAGTTCTGGTAAGGGTCAGGCGAGTGGTACTTCCCATAGTCCCTCTCCAGAACCAAAGAGGCATGTCGGTCATATTGACACTATTCCTCCCACTGACACCAATGATGGGACACTATTCCTCGGACTGACACCAATGATGGGACACTATTCCTCACACTGACACCAATGATGGGACACTATTCCTCACACTGATACCAATGATGGGACACTATTCCTCCCACTGATACCAATGATGGGACACTATTCCTCGGACTGACACCAATGATGGGGCACTATTCCTCCCACTGATACTAATGATGGGGCACTATTCCTCCCACTGATACCAATGATGGGGCACTATTCCTCCCACTGATACCAATGATGGGGCACTATTCCTCCCACTGATACCAATGATGGGGCACTATTCCTCCCACTGATACCAATGATGGGACACTATTCCTCCCACTGATACCAATGATGGAGCACTATTCCTCCCACTGATACCAATGATGGGACACTATTCCTCCCACTGATACCAATGATGGAGCATTGCTTTCACTGGCCATAGTTCGGCTCCCCTAAAGTCTGAAGGACAATAAACTGGCCCTTTGTTTAGAAAGTTTGAAGACCCCTACTCTAAAGCTTAGGGAGGGAGGATTCAAATACCCAACCTGAATATCCTGTCCTTGAGCTCCAATCAGTGACTTTGCAAAGGCTGAGATGATGTAATCAGTCTGCTGCAGGCAAGAGGAAGCATTTCCTCAGTCTTCTCTCCCCCAGTGATCAGACTGTATATTGTAACTTAGTAGCAAGTCACAAGGTGAGAGGCTGTAACAGAGGCTGATCTGTGTCCAGCACTTGTGAACTACACAAGGACCAGTATTTTACATGATTGTGTCCTTGAGGTCCAGTCAGTGACTTTGCCTAGGCTGAGATGATGTCATAAGTTTGCTGCAGGTAGGAGGAAGCATTTCCTCAGTCTCCTTTCTCCCCAAATGTCAGAAGGTGAGAGGCTGCAGCAGGGGGCTGATCTGTGTCCGGCATTTGTGAACACAGAAGTAGATGTTGACCCTGCTGGAGCATCGGTATAGCATTTCAATAGGACTTGACATTCTCAAAACGCAAAGAGACCTCTTGGTTGTTTTTAGTTTCTCAGCCAGCGCCGTATCTTTATGACGCACCCGATCGATCTGAATTGCTCCCGCCGGGCCGCCTTCCCTTTGTCAGGTGGAATCCTAAGTGTGTGATTTTATACAACGCGTCGTTGGCTCAGGTGATCGAGCGTTCCCACCGCTCCTCGTATGAGCGATCTCCTTCTCACTCAGCACTTAACGGGGAAATAATTGCCGATTCGGCGGAAGGTCCTCCTATAGAGGCCGCCGTATTGATCCCACCCACGCCATTGAACGGCGAGGCGGTTTGCGGGGGTTATCTGGATTAAACACCTCTTCAAAGAGGAATCGATCGGCCCCGGTCATTCTGTTGCCTTTGCTCAACGGCCGTCCTAATTAGTATCCGTATAAACAGACAAGATAAATGGGCCAGTTCATTAGGAAAAACGGCAAGAGCCTTCCGCCGATAATCCTCCCATCCCCCCCCCACCCGCCCCCACCCGCTGACCGCCGGAAAAAAAAAATATATTGACTGAAGATAAACTGAAGAGTTTATATAAACCGCAACAAAAAAATGTAAACCGCGTGACGCCAACACGCCGCACATAAGAGCATGGCCTGTTATGGTTCACGATGGGGGGGGGGCGCTCATTTGTCCTCCCCCCTTTCCTGACCAGCCAGGCTGCATGCTCGGGTAAGGGTTTGGTATGGATTTGGGGGGGGGACCCCACACCATTTTTTTCTTTCTTTTTTCAAGAAAGAAGAAAGAAAAAAATGGTGTGGGGTCCCCCCCAAATCCATACCAACCCCTTTCCTGACCAGCCAGGCTGCATGCTCGGGTAAGGGGTTGGTATGGATTTGGGGGGGACCCCACACCATTTATTTCTTTTTTTTTTCAATAGCCGCGTTCTGGTAATTTCAACCACGAATCAATTTAAATGTGATTTGGTTCATTTTTTTTTTTTTTTTTAGAAATGTAATTTTTTGCTGCAGCAGGTTCTATACATGCTAAAGATGCACCACTTTACAGGCAGACTAAGGGGACCCCGTGATGTATAAAGTACTTTGCTGTCACTAAGTGACTTAGTTAAAGCAGGTTCACATTATATATCACCTGTCTAACCTGGTGACCACTGTTTGCATTTGTTTTTTCAAAAAATGGTATCAAAAATCATCTTTTTTTTTGGGGGGGGGGGGGGTTCCTGAATAGCAGTCTGGAAATGTGGTCACCCCCCCCAACCAATATCTTAATACCCAGTTCGAGGGCCCTGGTAGTTGGATGGGAAGGGGTTAAATATTTAGTAAATATGGCTTTGCAAATTAGCTAGCATGGATCAGATAACAGTATCTATCGATCGATCTTCTGATTCCGACCGAGCTTTGACCGAATCCTACGGCTTGGTGTAGCGCGGTCACTGTAGCCTAAGGGCCGCGTTGTTTCCAGCCAGCAGTCGTCAGTCCGGAAATATTATCTCATTTGTTTACCGCTAAACAGCGTGCGTCCCCCCTCCCCCCCTCATGGAGCCGCTAGAGGTATAATTACCTGACTTCCCGATTCAGTCCGCAGTCATTTGCACATCTGACTGATAAAAGCTTTTGAAAACCTTTTTCTCTTTCCTCCTCTAATCTTCTTTGGCGGAGCTCCGGCGGGAATTCGCCTTCATCCATTGGGCTTAATTAGGAAGAAGTCAGTCTGCCTGGATCAGCGTCCGGTCCGAGGAGGGGAACCGGGGGAGGGGAACCGGAGGAGGGGAACCGGGGGAGGGGAACCGGGGGAGGGGAACCGAGCGATCTGCAGACCTTCTCAACGTTCGTTTAGTGAGAGCCGCCAGCCGATCTCAAATAACGTTCAATGAAAAAATACTTCCAGGGTCCTTTCATGTTGCAGAAGAACTAAATTAAAACTCAAATTTCCTGGGAAAATAAAATGTGTCTTGGTAGATTCTAAGCTGCTTTTGTTCTGTAGATACGGAGACCGGCCATTCCAGTGCACAGAACTGAAGTCTATGAAGAGAGGTTATCAATAGGCGATCTGCCCCACCTTCCCTCCATGTATTGTGTTGTATTGAACGGCATCATATTATTATTATTGTTGTTTTGTAGCATGCTGACATCTAGTGGTGCTTTCCGGCACTAAAACTTGTTTATTTCTGGTATTTGGTTCCTCCCTCTGTCCCCCCCCCTCCTGTATAGTGTTAGTTCAGTCCTGGACAGACCCTCCCCGTTTCCTTCTTGCTCCTTCAGGGGCCGGTCACACCCGGTGTGGTGCAGCAGCCAATATAACTTTAAAGTGGATGTAAACCCTCCGTATATCCCCAGTGAAGTGACCGGCCTCAGGTGATACACAGAGATGAAACAAATCCGCCTACATGAGCTGTACTTGTTTATCTACAGCAGGGATAGGCAATTAGCGGACCTCCAGCTGTTGCAAAACTACAAGTCCCATCATGCCTCTGCCTCTAGGTGTCATGCTTGTGGCTGTCAGAGTCTTGCTATGCCTCATGGGACTTGTACTTTCGCAACAGCTGGAGGTCCGCTAATTGCATGTCCCTGCTGTAGATAAACAAGTACAGCTCATGTAGGCGGATTTGTTTAATCTCCGTGTATCACCTGAGGCCGGTCACTTCACTGGGGATATATGGAGGGTTTACATCCACTTTAAAGTTATATTGGCTGCTGCACCACACCGGGTGTGACCGGGCCCCTGAAGGTATAAGAAGGAAACGGGGAGGGTCTGTCCAGGACAGTCTTCTCTGCTCTACAGCCCTTCAAAGTGCAGAATTTATAAAGCTTGTCTGAGAGTTAAAAAAAAAAGGTGGGGGGGGGCAGAGAGTTGAAATTACATTCTGCCGGGCTCAGGGAGGAGAGTTCTGGGAGCTGATTGGAGGGAAGGGACACACCCCCCTCCACACAGGAACAGAGCTGAGGCTGTCAATCGGCTGGAGGCCCCTCCCCTGTCACCTTTTTTCTCTTGGTGTCAGGAAAACTTGTCAGAAGTGACTCATCCTGATAGCAGAGGAAGGAGGCAGCAGACAGAAATGACACTCAGTGCTCTGGACTGAGACAAGTACACACTATAGAGGGATGTGCTTTGTTCAGATTTCATGTCTGAGGTTTACAACCACGTTAATGAAATGTTGCCTTTAAAAAAAAAGTTATTGGTGGTAAGATTGTAGCCTTGTAACGTTTGATTGTAACATTGTAACAGATTGGTTGGTGTAAATGAGCCCTCTGGCTCGGTTCATCCCGCTGCAACCTCAAAGTTCTGCGACTTCCAGTGCGACATTTTGCGGCCCCTCATAACAATACATCATGTGACACATATTATTCCATTTATAAAACCCTCCGAAGTTCAGACAAAGATAAGACAAAGAATCATCTTCCTTGTGGTTTGAACACTGCAGTCTGTGGCACCCAGGTCCAGGGAAGGTAATAAGCGCAGGAACTTTGATTCTACGACTCGAGTCGCAGGAATGAAGTCAGAACCATCGAAATGAGTCACATGATCCGTCAAAGCCGTGTGACCCGGGGCTCAGCCAGCATTACTTCTTCCAGAGACAGAGAATAGGGAAGTCATTGTCTTCTTACACTCCAAAACACCAGAAAAACATCCTCCGTATTCCACCTTTTTTTTTTTTTTTTCAAAGTCTTTTTATTGGTTTTTAAAAAGAGAAACAAAAACAGATAAAGAGAACAAACAGTTAAGCATACATTGGTCTAATATGATGTCTATGTGATCCTTGCAGGAATCACCTTATTCGTGAAAAATATATTATGACATCAGTCATAGCGGTACAGTTTACTGGGTCATGGTGGTGCTATGTGTAGTTGTACATGGTAAAATAGCATATTGTAGATTATTGTGTACACCTGGCACCCGCTTGGGAGCTACTTTGTGATTGGGGTCTACTGAGAGGCCTCTGAAGCGGTGGAGGGATCTGCCAGCCACTTAGTCCAGACTTTGCTATATTTGTTGGGGCAGCCTCTGTCGTCATATGTGTCTTTATACAGAGGTAAGCTATTGTTAATTCATTGTTTCCACAGGGAGAGAGGAGGGGGGGGTTGGTTTGCGCCAACTAAGGGCTATAGCTTTACGGGCATAGAACAGGAGCAATCCCACCAGTGTGCGTCCCGCCACCGTAGGAATTAGTTCTTCTACCAGGCCTAGTATGCAGAGTGACATTGATGGTTGTAGTGGCACAGAGGTGATTTGTGTGATAAAGTCCAATATCTCCCTCCAGTATCCGACAATTGCCGGACAGGTCCAGAAGATGTGGGTGAAGTCCCCAGGAGTCCCACCACATCTCCAACATCCGGGAGGGGAGTCGGGGTTCATTTTTTGTAGTCTGTGAGGGGTAAAATATGCCCGATGGACTATCTTGAATTGGATCAGGCGATCTCTCAGAGAGACCAGGGAGCTAAATGGGAAATCCCATATGTCATCCCAGTCATCGTTGTCAAAATTGGGGATGTCATGGGACCATTTAGATCTTAGCTTTTCCATAGTCGGGAGGGAGGTGACAGTCAGGTGTGAATATAATTGAGAAGTGGGTTTTTTCGCACAATCTGATCTAAGAAGGTCCTCCAGTGAAGATTGGACTAGTTGAGGAGGGGAGTTGGAGAATTGGTGACTGAAGGCAATGGAGAGTTGAAGGAATCGGAAAAAATAGGACTGTGGTATATTAAAATCGGAGTTTAGTTTGGAGAGCGGGACTAGGGATTGATTGGAGATAATCTGTGCCACCGTTTTAATGTTAAATTTGGTCCAGGCATGAGGCTCAGGTAGTTTATAGATGTGCTCCAGGGTTGGGTTTATCCAAAGGGGAGCATTGGGTGAGATTGCCTGTTGAGGGTATTTTTCTAATTTGAGACCTGCCCCCCATGCACGCAGTGTGGTGTGCATGGAGGGTGTCAGTGGATAAGGGGCTCGAGGGCCTCGAAAAAGCAAAAATTTGAGCGCCTCTAGGGATCCTAGCACTGCCGTTTCGACCTGAGTAGCTGGGTTGGAGGTGTCCGGATTGAGCCACCAAGCAGCTGTTACTAGCTGGGCAGCTAGATAGTACTTGTATAGATCCGGACACGCCAAGCCACCTTGGGAGGTCGGGCGTATCAGTGTTGACCAGCTGTATCTGGGGGAATGGGACCCCCATAGGAAAGAGGCGAGGAGGCGATGTAGTCGTATGAAAAAGGATTTAGGAACCCACTGTGGAGAGTGGCGAAATAAGTATGTAAATTTGGGGAGTATTTTCATTTTAAACAAATTAATGCGTCCCAACAGTGAAAGAGGCAACGATTCCCACGCCTCCAGCCGTTGACGAGTCTCCTGAACCACCGGGGACAAGTTGAGGGGTAAGAACTCAGAAGCCTGCCTGGAGACCACCACCCCTAGGTATTTAAAATTCTCGACCCATTGTAGAGGGATGTCCGTGAGAGCTGTGTCACGGGCTGCAGGATCCACGGGGAACAGGAGAGATTTTGTCCAGTTAACCCTGAGGCCCATGACAGAGGAGAAGGAGTTGAGGACCTGTAGGGCTCCCTCGAGTGATGGACCCGCGTCATTGAAGAAGAGTAGGAGGTCATCCGCATACAGGGCGACCCTCTCCTCCAGCCAGCCAACCCGCAGTCCCCTAATGTGAGGAGAGGTGCGAAGGGCCTCCGCAAGTGGCTCCATCGCGATGGCAAATAAGGCCGGAGAGAGGGCAGCCCTGCCGCGTGCCCCTGGACAGATGGAAGGACTGTGACAGGCCCCCTCCCAGCTTAATAGCCGAGGTGGGGTCACGGTAGAGGACCTTCATCCATTCAATGAAGATCATTGGGAACCACATCCTGCGGAGGACCTCCCAGAGAAAAGGCCACTTGACCGTGCCGAAAGGCCTTCTCAATGTCCAGGGAGGCCACCACTCTAGATCCTTCATTGAGATGTTGTGCGTGTATGTTGGTGAACAGACGCCTCAAGTTAACGTCTGTCGCTCTATTGGCCATGAAACCAGTCTGGTCAGTCTCAATGATAGATGGTAGTAGGGGCTGTAGTCTCGTGGTTAGTAATTTGGTGAGGATCTTGAAGTCTGTATTAAGTAGGGCGATTGGTCTGTAGGAGGCACAGGATGTGGGGTCTTTAGACACTTTATGGATGAGAATGACATGGGCATGGCCCATGGAAGCTGGGAGGGCACCATCAGTCAAACATTGGGAATAGAGCTGGGCCAATTTGGGGGCCAATAGGTCCCCATGAGTTTTGTAGAACTCAATGGGTAGTCCATCTGGGCCCGGAGACTTTCCAGCGGGAAAGGACCTAATCGCTTTCAGTACCTCCTCCGGGGTAATCGGCCTCACTAGGGATTCTCTCTCCCCATCAGACAACCAGCCAAGTGCCAAGGGGTCCAGCCAAGGTGCGAGGTCCCGCGACTGGAAGTCCGATGGTAGCACTGAAGTATAGAGAGAGCTGTAGTACTGACGGAAGGCTTCAAGTATGTCTGGCAGGGAAGAGGCCGACCCTCCCAAAGGGGACGCGTATTCCACCTTTATGAAGTAAAATGGCACCGCACACAACTTCCGTGTTTTATTGAAGAGTTAAGCTGCCTGTGGATGATGACAAGTGAGCAGGTAGCCGTTCTGTCCTGACAGACGGGGTCTATGGAGGTAGATCAATGTATTGTAACTTTGTACTGCCTGAGTACAGGAGAGACAATAGGACTGTTTGATGTTTGAACCCCGATGGCAAATTAGCATTCATGATGTTGGTATTGGTGTGATGAAAATAGGGAGGTAGGAAACATCATCACCTCTGTATCCAATCATCTCTGTATCCGATCACCTCTGTATCCGATCATCTCTGTATCCGATCATCTCTGTATTCGATCACCTCTGTATCCGATCACCTCTGTATCCGATCATCTCTGTATCCGATCATCTCTGTATCTGATCATCTCTGTATCCGATCATCTCTGTATCAGACCATCTCTGTATCTGATCACCTCTGTATCCGATCATCTCTGTATCCGATCATCTCTGTATTCGATCACCTCTGTATCCGATCATCTCTGTATCCGATCACCTCTGTATCCGATCATCTCTGTATTCGATCACCTCTGTATCCGATCATCTCTGTATTCGATCACCTCTGTATCCGATCATCTCTGTATCCGATCACCTCTGTATCCGATCACCTCTGTATCCGATCATCTCTGTATCCGATCATCTCTGTATTCGATCACCTCTGTATCCGATCATCTCTGTATCCGATCACCTCTGTATCCGATCACCTCTGTATCCGATCATCTCTGTATCTCATCATCTCTGTATCCGATCATCTCTGTATCTCATCATCTCTGTATCCGATCACCTCTGTATCCGATCATCTCTGTATTCGATCACCTCTGTATCTGATCACCTCTGTATCCGATCATCTCTGTATCCGATCATCTCTGTATCCGATCACCTCTGTATCCGATCACCTCTGTATCCGATCACCTCTGTATCCGATCATCTCTGTATCCGATCACCTCTGTATCCGATCATCTCTGTATCCGATCACCTCTGTATCCGATCATCTCTGTATCTGATCATCTCTGTAACTATCCGATCATCTCTGTATCTGATCATCTCTGTATCTGACCATCTCTGTAACTATCCGATCATCTCTGTATCCGATCATCTCTGTATCCGATCATCTCTGTATCCGATCATCTCTGTATCTGATCATCCGATCATCTCTGTATCTGATCATCCGATCATCTCTGTATCTGATCATCCGATCATCTCTGTATCCGATCATCTCTGTATCAGATCATCTCTGTATCCGATCATCTCTGTATCCGATCATCTCTGTATCTGATCATCTCTGTATCTGATCATCCGATCATCTCTGTATCTGATCATCCGATCATCTCTGTATCTGATCATCCGATCATCTCTGTATCCGATCACCTCTGTATCTGATCATCTCTGTATCCGATCACCTCTGTATCCGATCACCTCTGTATCTGATCATCTCTGTATCCGATCACCTCTGTATCCGATCACCTCTGTATCTGATCATCTCTGTATCCGATCACCTCTGTATCCGATCATCTCTGTATCCGATCATCTCTGTATCCGATCACCTCTGTATCCGATCATCTCTGTATCAGATCATCTCTGTATCCGATCATCTCTGTATCCGATCATCTCTGTATCTGATCATCTCTGTATCTGATCATCCGATCATCTCTGTATCTGATCATCCGATCATCTCTGTATCCGATCACCTCTGTATCTGATCATCTCTGTATCCGATCACCTCTGTATCCGATCACCTCTGTATCCGATCACCTCTGTATCCGATCATCTCTGTATCCGATCACCTCTGTATCCGATCACCTCTGTATCCGATCACCTCTGTATCTGATCATCTCTGTATCCGATCACCTCTGTATCCGATCACCTCTGTATCCGATCACCTCTGTATCCGATCATCTCTGTATCCGATCACCTCTGTATCCGATCATCTCTGTATCCGATCATCTCTGTATCCGATCATCTCTGTATCCGATCATCTCTGTATCCGATCACCTCTGTATCCGATCATCTCTGTATCCGATCATCTCTGTATCCGATCATCTCTGTATCCGATCATCTCTGTATCCGATCATCTCTGTATCTGATCATCTCTGTATCCGATCACCTCTGTATCCGATCACCTCTGTATCCGATCATCTCTGTATCTCATCATCTCTGTATCCCATCATCTCTGTATCCCATCATCTCTGTATCCGATCATCTCTGTATCTCATCATCTCTGTATCCCATCATCTCTGTATCCGATCATCTCTGTATCCGATCATCTCTGTATCCGATCATCTCTGTATCTGATCATCTCTGTATCTGATCATCCGATCATCTCTGTATCCGATCATCTCTGTATCTGATCATCCGATCATCTCTGTATCTGATCATCCGATCATCTCTGTATCTGATCATCCGATCATCTCTGTATCAGATCATCTCTGTATCAGATCATCTCTGTATCAGATCATCTCTGTATCCGATCACCTCTGTATCCGATCACCTCTGTATCCGATCACCTCTGTATCCGATCATCTCTGTATCCGATCATCTCTGTATCCGATCATCTCTGTATCCGATCATCTCTGTATCTGATCATCCGATCATCTCTGTATCCGATCATCTCTGTATCTGATCATCCGATCATCTCTGTATCCGATCATCTCTGTATCAGATCATCTCTGTATCTGATCATCTCTGTATCCGATCACCTCTGTATCCGATCACCTCTGTATCCGATCACCTCTGTATCAGATCATCTCTGTATCCGATCACCTCTGTATCCGATCACCTCTGTATCCGATCACCTCTGTATCCGATCATCTCTGTATCCGATCATCTCTGTATCCGATCATCTCTGTATCCGATCACCTCTGTATCAGATCATCTCTGTATCTGATCATCTCTGTATCCGATCACCTCTGTATCCGATCATCTCTGTATCAGATCATCTCTGTATCCGATCATCTCTGTATCCGATCACCTCTGTATCCGATCATCTCTGTATCCGATCATCTCTGTATCCGATCATCTCTGTATCAGATCATCTCTGTATCCGATCACCTCTGTATCTCATCATCTCTGTATCCGATCATCTCTGTATCCGATCATCTCTGTATCCGATCATCTCTGTATCCGATCATCTCTGTATCCGATCACCTCTGTATCAGATCACCTCTGTATCTGATCATCTCTGTATCCGATCACCTCTGTATCCGATCACCTCTGTATCCGATCATCTCTGTATCCGATCATCTCTGTATCCGATCATCTCTGTATCCGATCATCTCTGTATCAGCATCATCTCTGTATCCGATCATCCGATCATCTCTGTATCCGATCATCTCTGTATCCGATCATCTCTGTATCCGATCATCTCTGTATCCAATCACCTCTGTATCTGATCACCTCTGTATCTGATCACCTCTGTATCCGATCACCTCTGTATCAGATCATCTCTGTATCTGATCATCTCTGTATCCGATCATCTCTGTATCCGATCATCTCTGTATCCGATCACCTCTGTATCCGATCACCTCTGTATCAGATCACCTCTGTATCAGATCATCTCTGTATCCGATCATCCGATCATCTCTGTATCCGATCATCTCTGTATCCGATCACCTCTGTATCCGATCATCTCTGTATCCGATCATCTCTGTATCCGATCACCTCTGTATCAGATCATCTCTGTATCTGATCATCTCTGTATCCGTTCACCTCTGTATCCGATCATCTCTGTATCCGATCACCTCTGTATCCGATCACCTCTGTATCCGATCACCTCTGTATCAGATCATCTCTGTATCTGATCATCTCTGTATCCGATCACCTCTGTATCCGATCATCTCTGTATCAGATCATCTCTGTATCCGATCATCTCTGTATCCGATCACCTCTGTATCCGATCATCTCTGTATCCGATCACCTCTGTATCTCATTAACTCTGTATCCGATCATCTCTGTATCCGATCATCTCTGTATCCGATCATCTCTGTATCAGATCATCTCTGTATCCGATCATCTCTGTATCCGATCATCCGATCATCTCTGTATCCGATCATCTCTGTATCCGATCATCTCTGTATCCGATCACCTCTGTATCCGATCATCTCTGTATCTCATCATCTCTGTATCCCATCATCTCTGTATCCGATCATCTCTGTATCCGATCATCTCTGTATCCGATCACCTCTCTATCCGATCATCTCTGTATCCGATCATCTCTGTATCCGATCATCTCTGTATCCGATCATCTCTGTATCCGATCATCTCTGTATCCGATCACCTCTCTATCCGATCATCTCTGTATCCGATCATCTCTGTATCCGATCATCTCTGTATCCGATCATCTCTGTATCTGATCATCTCTGTATCCGATCACCTCTGTATCCGATCACCTCTGTATCCGATCATCTCTGTATCTCATCATCTCTGTATCCCATCATCTCTGTATCCCATCATCTCTGTATCCGATCATCTCTGTATCTCATCATCTCTGTATCCCATCATCTCTGTATCCGATCATCTCTGTATCCGATCATCTCTGTATCCGATCATCTCTGTATCCGATCATCTCTGTATCTGATCATCTCTGTATCTGATCATCCGATCATCTCTGTATCCGATCATCTCTGTATCTGATCATCCGATCATCTCTGTATCTGATCATCCGATCATCTCTGTATCTGATCATCCGATCATCTCTGTATCAGATCATCTCTGTATCAGATCATCTCTGTATCAGATCATCTCTGTATCCGATCACCTCTGTATCCGATCACCTCTGTATCCGATCATCTCTGTATCCGATCATCTCTGTATCCGATCATCTCTGTATCCGATCATCTCTGTATCTGATCATCCGATCATCTCTGTATCCGATCATCTCTGTATCTGATCATCCGATCATCTCTGTATCCGATCATCTCTGTATCAGATCATCTCTGTATCTGATCATCTCTGTATCCGATCACCTCTGTATCCGATCACCTCTGTATCCGATCACCTCTGTATCAGATCATCTCTGTATCCGATCACCTCTGTATCCGATCACCTCTGTATCCGATCACCTCTGTATCCGATCATCTCTGTATCCGATCATCTCTGTATCCGATCATCTCTGTATCTGATCATCTCTGTATCCGATCACCTCTGTATCCGATCATCTCTGTATCAGATCATCTCTGTATCCGATCATCTCTGTATCCGATCACCTCTGTATCCGATCATCTCTGTATCCGATCACCTCTGTATCTCATCATCTCTGTATCCGATCATCTCTGTATCCGATCATCTCTGTATCCGATCATCTCTGTATCCGATCACCTCTGTATCCGATCACCTCTGTATCAGATCATCTCTGTATCTGATCATCTCTGTATCCGATCACCTCTGTATCCGATCATCTCTGTATCAGATCATCTCTGTATCCGATCATCTCTGTATCCGATCACCTCTGTATCCGATCATCTCTGTATCCGATCATCTCTGTATCCGATCATCTCTGTATCAGATCATCTCTGTATCCGATCACCTCTGTATCTCATCATCTCTGTATCCGATCATCTCTGTATCCGATCATCTCTGTATCCGATCATCTCTGTATCCGATCATCTCTGTATCCGATCACCTCTGTATCAGATCACCTCTGTATCTGATCATCTCTGTATCCGATCACCTCTGTATCCGATCACCTCTGTATCCGATCATCTCTGTATCCGATCATCTCTGTATCCGATCATCTCTGTATCCGATCATCTCTGTATCAGCATCATCTCTGTATCCGATCATCCGATCATCTCTGTATCCGATCATCTCTGTATCCGATCATCTCTGTATCCGATCATCTCTGTATCCAATCACCTCTGTATCTGATCACCTCTGTATCTGATCACCTCTGTATCCGATCACCTCTGTATCAGATCATCTCTGTATCTGATCATCTCTGTATCCGATCATCTCTGTATCCGATCATCTCTGTATCCGATCACCTCTGTATCCGATCACCTCTGTATCAGATCACCTCTGTATCAGATCATCTCTGTATCCGATCATCCGATCATCTCTGTATCCGATCACCTCTGTATCAGATCATCTCTGTATCTGATCATCTCTGTATCCGTTCACCTCTGTATCCGATCATCTCTGTATCCGATCACCTCTGTATCCGATCACCTCTGTATCAGATCATCTCTGTATCTGATCATCTCTGTATCCGATCACCTCTGTATCCGATCATCTCTGTATCAGATCATCTCTGTATCCGATCATCTCTGTATCCGATCACCTCTGTATCCGATCATCTCTGTATCCGATCACCTCTGTATCTCATTAACTCTGTATCCGATCATCTCTGTATCCGATCATCTCTGTATCCGATCATCTCTGTATCAGATCATCTCTGTATCCGATCATCTCTGTATCCGATCATCCGATCATCTCTGTATCCGATCATCTCTGTATCCGATCATCTCTGTATCCGATCACCTCTGTATCCGATCATCTCTGTATCTCATCATCTCTGTATCCCATCATCTCTGTATCCGATCATCTCTGTATCCGATCATCTCTGTATCCGATCACCTCTCTATCCGATCATCTCTGTATCCGATCATCTCTGTATCCGATCACCTCTGTATCCGATCATCCGATCATCTCTGTATCCGATCATCTCTGTATCCGATCATCTCTGTATCTCATCATCTCTGTATCCGATCATCTCTGTATCCGATCACCTCTGTATCCGATCATCTCTGTATCCAATCATCTCTGTATCTCATCATCTCTGTATCCGATCATCTCTGTATCCGATCATCTCTGTATCAGATCATCTCTGTATCCGATCATCTCTGTATCCGATCATCCGATCATCTCTGTATCCGTTCATCTCTGTATCCAATCACCTCTGTATCTGCTATCTGGTGTCCCAGGTACACACACCCCCCCCGGTCAGTTTCATATGTTCTACTGGCTGTAAAGCTAATAGGACCCGATGTTTCAATCCATGTTGCAAATTGACATTTCCATTTGGTGTGGATTGGTGTGATGAAAATAAGGAGGGTAGACACATCATTGGGGTCACCACCAGGTGGACGTTCTCCGTTCATTAACATTTCAATGATGAGCGTTCTATGTCTCCGGAGGACTCAATGGTTATACCTAGTGTCCGAGGTACGTTCCCATCAGTTCCACACTTTCTTCTAGTTGAGGTCAGTAGAGCCAATAGGACTTGATGTTTCGATGCCTATGGCAAATCAGCACTCATGATGTTGGAATTGGTGTGATGAAGAGAGGAAGGGTAGGTACATCATTGTGGTCACCAGGTGGGCACCCTCTTTTAGTGATGTTTCGTAATAAACTCACTGCTTCTCCAAAGGGCTCAATGGTGATACCTGGTGGCCAAGGGACAACCCCATCAGTTCCATAGTCTCTACTGGCTGGGGAGAGTAGAGCTAATAGGACTTGATGTTTCAGTCTCCATGGCAAATCAGCACTCATGATGTTGAGATTGGTGTGATGAAAAGAAGGAGGGTAGATACGTCACTGGAGTCATCAGGTGGACACCTTCCTTCATTGACAATCACACTATGTCTCCAGAGAGCTCACCAATGATATCGGGTATCCCAGGTACACCCCCATCAGTTCCATACTCTCTACTGGGTGGGGACAGTGAAGCTATAAGGAACTTCATGCTTCGACCCCTATGGCAAATCTGCAGTCATGATGTTGGGATTGGTGCGTTGAAAATAGGGAGGGTGGAAACATCATTAGCGTCATCCAGTTGGAACCCCACTTCATTGACATTTCTTGACATTCCCACTATGTCTCCAGAGGGCTCATTGATGATACCTGCCGATCTTTGGTACACCCCCATCAGTTCCATACTCTTGATGGAATCGGTGTAATGAAAATAGGGAAGGTAGAAATCTCATTGGGGTCCTCAGCTGAGCATTATGTTTCACTGACATTTTGTTGATAAGAATTCTACGTCTCCAGAGGGCTCAACGATCATACCTGGTGTCCCAGATACACGGCCATCAGTTCCGTACTTTCTAATGGCTGGGGACAGGAGAGCTAATAGAACATACCTATGGCAAATTGGCACTCATGATGTTGGGATTGGTGTGATGAAAAGAGGGAGGGTAGACATGTCATCAGGGTCATCGGGTGGCTACCGTCCTTCACCGAGGTTTCGTTGAAAATCCCTCTACATCTTCAGAACGCTCAATGATGATTTGCATCCCAGATACAACCTCGTCAGTTCTATGCACCCTAGTTGTCTTTTCATTTAATCCAAAACCAATTGCTTTTTTTTCTGCTGCATTTAAAAAGGACTTGATTACAAATAAGGAGTTATAGACTGCTTGTAGGCTTCCTTAGGGAAAGGCAGTAAGCCAATTTTAGGAGGGGAAATGAGAAATGCAGAAAACAACATTTATCTATGTCATATCAAGGTTAACACAACTGATGATTTCCTTCAAAGGGGCATCGTGAATCCTGGGTCTGACCTTATTGATGTATTTCCTGTGTGCCACCAGTATAGGGATCCCCTGGCAGGCTTGTTTACAGACCTAGCAATGCTCCCAACTTTCGTTTGCAACCATCACAACTATACCCACAAGGCACCCAAGAAATCTCATTGCTCGCTCGTGTTGATTTTCTTAGATGACTATGGAGAGACCTTCTGGCCAAGTATACTAAAAAGACAAAGGGATTCAGTTTATCTAATACTACAACTCTGGGACTGATCATGTGACCACTTAGACCTCTATTTAAAGAAGATATTGCTAAAATCCTATCTGATTACTTACCGAACACAAATTTGTGTTGAGGTCTGCTAATAATCTCTCAGGAATGTCATGCTCAAACACATGCCCAAAGGGATGCCCATGTTCAAGGGAATACTCGTGTTCAAAGTATTGCCCACGATCAAAGGAGTGCGCACAGCGTTTGAACCCTGCGTGCATCTACACGAGCATGTGCACATGCACATGTGCGAAAGCATTAATAGTATGTGCATGCTCTTGTGTGTGAGTGCACTTGTTTGGGTGCCCAGTGACCTATTTAAAGCCTTGCAGGGATCAGGTTCATTGCTGAATGGTTGTCAGCTCCTTCTACTTGTGACTTGATCCTGTGTTCACCTGTATCCTGACCCAGCTTGTTGATCCTGTTTGTTTATGAACCTCTGTTGCTGACTTGGGACCTGACCTTGTTTCCTGCCTGCTGTTCCGGTACTTCTTCTGCTCATTTGACACTGACCTGGACCTGGCTTTGACTCTGCTCCTGGTTCCTGACTCTGTGCTCCTGCTGCCCAGTTGTTGCCGAGATCCAGAATCTGCCTGCTGCCAGCTGGTCTGCTTCAGCTCTTCATCTGCTATAAAAAGGTATTCCAAACCAGATCTTTCACAAGCACCCGTGCCACTCTGTGCCCTGTTATTCCCTCTCATTATCCCCGGGGGAAAACAGGACAGGAGGTGACTTGGTGAGGATGGTCCTCAGCATAAATGGCACTACAGGAGTATCTATTACAAGTTGCCTTTGGTTGGCTGGACTTTGCATTTCACTACTTTAGAGTAGTCCTTCCACCTGGCATAATTATAGACCATAGGAAGGGGTTTGTGAGGCTTAATCAACTGCTGTGAAGCTGAACCCTTTTAACTCATAAGGATGGTCTCCATGATGACCTTCTTAAAAGGTCAGTTTACCCAAACGTGTTATCAATTACAAGTGAAGTTTGCTGGTCAGCGCTTGGCTTCTCACATGTCTTGGATTACCTAGCATTGAGATCCTCCTACCATAATTGGTCTTAGTGAGGCCATCTGTGACTACTAACCCTTATTAAGAAATCAGATATATGATTTTAAAGAGGCCAAATCTATTACCAAGATGGAACCTCCCTCTGCTGTCAACGTGGACAAAAAGGTGCTAAATGAAGGGTAGAATTGTTGCCAGTTTAAATGATACAAGGGCAGTTCTGGAGGAACAATGTTAGTACTCCAGAGTGTGATTGATAAACACTCTCAGCCTCATCCTGCACAGAGAGCTCACAGGACAACAATCTATGAACTTGCTAATTTAGAGTGACCATCACCAGGGAAGGTCAACTGAGTGGTTAACTCTTTACCAACACATTAGCCACCACTATGCATTTCAATAGAAATATGTACTATTCAACGCATTTGTAATTCTGACCATGTCTGTGTCCCTCGCTGCCACGTCCAGACAGGAATGTAACAGACTCAGATGATTGATTTTTATTGTTTGATGAAAAGAAAAACAAGCCAAGAAATACTTACAGAAAATAAATTACAAAACAGACCTAAGCAGCAAGTGGGAAAATGTTTAAAGCCCAATTCCGGACAAATTAAAATGTATCCCTTGCAGTGGGGCTGTGCTGAACTGCAAGGGTTAATTGGTCATTTTTGTCTAGTGGTATACCCAACCCTCTGCTCCTCCCCGCAGCTAAACCAGTCCCCGCGCTTAACTGGTCTAGGCTCCAGACGTCATCGAGATCAGAACAGGGTCCATAGGACAACAAAGGACAGTCTACCACTAGGTTGTGGGAGTGCGCCGCTTGCTGGAAGAGTTGAGGATCAGTTAAGAAAATCTATTTGCCCTCTCCCCTAGACAAAATGAGCAATTAACCCTTGCAGTGTGGGCTCAGTTAATTTTTTACTTACCCGGAGTTGATCTTTAAGTAGTGTCCACTAGATCTTTCAATGCAAATTCAGATCACTTAAAGAATAAATTCAACAATTTCTTGTAAAAAAAAAAAAAAGAATAAATTCAATCTGATATTGAAAGAGTCATTGGCCTTCATAGAGGGACTCCCAGTAATCTTTAGTAAAACAAGAGCTTCCAATTGTTCATGCAGCTACCTTTCCTGAGCTGCCACACCAAATCAAAAGGTCTGAAGTTATGGGTTGTAGGTGTGCTGGGGAGTTGTATAATGCCCAGTGGCGGGAAACACTCTTAATCCCAACAGTCCTAGGTAATGAAAAAGTTAAACAATCCAACAACCAACATTTTCAGGATGAGGTTATGATTTGTTAGAGAACAAATATGATATAACCCGTATCTGATACAGTGCCTTTGGAAAGGTATACCCCTTGAAATTTCCCACATTTTGTCATGTTACAACCAAAAACATAAATATATTTTATTGGGATTTTATGTGAGAGACCAACACAAAGTGTCACATAATTGTGAAGTAGATGGAAAATGATAAATGATACAAATAAATATGTGAAAAGTGTGAGGGGGGGCATTTGTATGGCGCCCCCCGGAGTCAATACTTTGTAGAACCCCCTTTCTCTACAAGTTTTTTTGGGGATGTCTCTACCAGCTTTGCACATATAGAGAGGGACATTTCTGCCCATTCTTCTTTGTAAAATATCTCAAGCTCTGTCAGATTGGACGGAGAGCGTCTGTGAACAGCAATTTTCAGGTCTTGCCACAGATTCTCAATGTGATTTAGGTCTGGACTGTGACTGGGCCATTCTAACACATGAATATGCTTTGATATAAACCATTCCATTGTAGCTCTGGCTGGATGTTTCGGGTCGTTGTCCTGCTGGAAGGTGAACCTCCCCCCCGGTCTCAAGTCTTTTGTAGACTCTAACAGGTTTTCTTCTAAGATTGTCCTGTATTTGTCTCCATCCATCTTCCCATCAACTCTGACCAGCTTCCCTGTCCCTGCTGAAGAAAAGCATCCCCACCACATGATGCTGCCACCACCATGTTTCACGGTGGGGATGGTGTGTTCAGGGTGATGTGCAGTGTTAGTTTTCCCCCCACACATAGCGTTTTGCTTTTAGGCCAAAACGTTGAATTTTGGTCTCATCTGACCAGAGCACCTTCTTCCACATGTTTGTTGTGTCCTCCACATGGCTTCTCACAAGCTAAAAACAGGACTTCTTATGGTTTTCTTTCACCAATGTCTTTCTTCTTGTCACTCTTCCATAAAGGGCAGATTTGTGGAGAACACGACTAATAGTTGTCCTGTGGACAGATTCTCCCACCTGAGCTGTGGATCTCTGCAGCTCCTCCAGAGTTACCATGGACCTCTTGACTCTTCTCTGATGAATGCTCCCCTTGCCCGGCCGGTCAGTTTAGGTGGACGGCCATGTCTTGGTAGGTTTGCAGTTGTGCCATACTCTTTCCATTTTCTGATGATGGATTGAACAGAGCTCTGTGAGATGTTCAAAGCTTGGGATATTTTTGTTATAACCTAACCCTACTTTATACTTCTCCACAACTTTATCCCTGACCTGTGTATATATACATATATTTCTCCTAGGGGGCCTAATATGTCTTGTTAACCTCCCAGACCTTGAAGTATAGTCGTGGTTGGTGTGTAAGTAGAGCTATCATCTACTAAGATAACTAAGTGGATAACTAAGTGGAATCATATTCTACATAAATGTAGCTACTTTGTAAGAAGGTAACTTGATTATAGCAGGACTTATAAAATATTTATGAAAATTAACTCAGTGTAGTTCAGCTGTAGGACAATCTAGGTCAATGCCCCAGCTTCTCAATTGTGTAGTCCTAAACCGCACACTAAACCACTTATGATTTGACCTTTTGACCGCATCAGAAGTCCTTTGAGGACCCTGATCTAATTGAGGTTATAATGCCTCTACATTGTTTGTGTCTTGATGGCTTTTTGTCAAATGTGTTGATTTCCATGACTGCTTAGCACAGACCGATTTTAATCTAATTCTCTCCCTACTGACTTTTAAATTTCTGGGAAAATGGGGGGGGATAAAATTGTGTTCTGCCCCGCTTCCCCATTCTCCACACAGAGTTTGTGGTTCATCGGACCTCATTATCATCACACAAAACCAGATCAGAGGCCGAGGAGGAGCCATCCCTCCGCAGAATTCCTCCGACATATAATGAAGAGAAATCTGTGCTTTGTGTTGGCTCTGCTGTTATTACAGACCTATATCCTACAGAGACGCACACATATAACGCGCTTAGCCTCCACCACAGATTATGGCTCCTGGGCCCCGTGAGTTAATGCTTTAATAACTCCAGTAATAATATATAATGTTTGAGAAGGGATTTGCTGGAACAGATGAAATCACTGGTCTACAGTATTTTTCTGATAAACACAGGTACAACTTGCTAAGTATAGATTTTCCAAGCAATGTGTTTACTTAGAAGATATCAGAAGACGCGATTCCTGCTGTTGTCGGTAAATGCTGGGCCAACAGATTTATCATTGTCTGCAGAAAATCAATCAGGGTGGACCTTTTGCTTTGAACGTTCTTAGGCTTTGTACCGACATCTGAGCCTCCCATGGTGGTGATCTGCCCGGAACTGTCCCAGGACTATGAGAGGGATAATGGCGGAGCTGGACGACAGTGTCTTGCCTCTTCACACGTCCTTAAAGGAATAAGTGAATGTGATCTCTCCAGATACAGAAGGTGGAATTAAAACTGGGAAAAAGGGGAACTGTGATCAAAGGCATCGGAGTCAGGCACGTGCGATTCGTTTCGTTCCGAATTCCTTTCTTTTAACGAATTTCGACAAATTAGATCATTTCGGAAATATCTGAATTACCGATAATCGTTTAACGAATAAATTTGAATATTCGGAAATTCGAAATCTGAAATAATAACTAACTAATAATAACTTAACTATTAAATTATAGGTATTGGAATTTCCTTTCAAATTTGGCTGATAGTGAATGGAACGAATACGAATTTATCCGAAGTTACAAATTATCCGAAATGACGAATGCCGCATCTAAATGAATGGAATGTAACAAAATAATATTAATAAATAACAATAATAATAAAAACTTTTTATTATTATTATTATTATTATTATTATTATTATTATTATTATATTCCCCCTGATGAAGACCTGTGTCGAATACGCGTAGGGGAGGGGCTAGGACAGGGGGGAGGAGTCAGCTGACGTGCTGATCTCTGAACACGGCTGCTAGAGGCACAGAACCTTTGCCTCCTGGATTGGGAGATTCGTTTTTGTTCAAACTGTTTATAGAGTGGTGCGCTGGCAGCAACTACAGCATGGGAGTACATTGACATATTTTATACAATAAATTTGGAGTTAAAACGTTATCACATTATCTAGTCTACTATTTTTATATATATATATGATCCAGGACAACCATATGGAAGGGGATACACAGAGTCCATTAACCTTGAGCCCAATGAGGGTTCTACACTCTCTAGCACTATCACAAGTCACTGAGGAATTTTCTTTGGAAGCACTATATATAAATCGATCGATCGTTTAAGGATTGAATCTTTTTACGTGTAAAATTTGTTCACATTGCTTTATTGTAGTGGGTTATTTATAGCACATAAATAGCACCATCCATCCTTGAATTTTCTTTGGAAGCACTATATACATAGATCGATCGATTGTTTAAGGATTAAATTTTTTTATGTGTAAAATTTGTTCACATTGACTTGTTGCACTGGAATATTTATAGGACATATTTAAATATTCTATATTTTTATAGATTCTTTTGTATTTGCACCTTTTTTGCACTTCATGGATTGATAGCGGGTTTGAATATTTATATATAATTGCAGTTATTATTAGTTAGTTATTCTTTCGAATTTTCAGATTTTCTTTCTTAGTTTCGGATTTCTGAATTTTCGAATTTACGATCATTGCTATTCGAATGTTTGTGATCGCAAAAAAAAAACAAACAAATGAGACGAAAACTAAAACTTACCGTAAGTATTTTGGGCAGGGCACATGTCTAATTGGAGTCACCAATAAAGATTACATAAAGATGTTTTTGGTGTTTTTTAAAATTTCAATGGTCTTTGAACGATCCTGAACCTATATTTTACTCCCAAGTGTGGTAGATTTTTAGACAGGATCGTGATCTGGATGTTAAGTATTGCTGAGTAATAAAGGAGTTGTAAAGGCAGAAGGTACATTCTATGCATTAAGATAAGAAACCTGCTGTGTGTAGCAGAGCCCCCCTCAGCACCCCCCAATACTTACCTGAGCCGTCCGGGACACTCATCCAGATTGGCTGAGACACAGCAGCGGCGCCATTGGCTCCCACAGCTGTCAATCAAAGTCATTCAGCCAAACAGTGGATGGAGGGGGCGGGGCCGGGTCGGGGCTCCATGTCTGAATGGACACACAGAGCTCTGACTCGGCCCCCATAGGAAGCTGCTGGCTGAGGGGGCTCTCGATAGGAGGGAGGGGCCAGGAGCAGCGAAGAGGGACTGCTCTGTGCAAAAACAAACTGCACAGAGGAAGTAAGTGTAACATAGTTATTATTTAAAAAGAAAAACTTTATTATTTAAAAAAAAAAGACTTTACAATCACTTTCAGTAAAAAGGTACTATTACCAGTAGCGGCCCGTGCATGCGCCTCTTTCAGGACGCCGGACACATGAATTGCTATGGCGGGGATAGGCGGGGGGGAGGGTGTATTTTGAAGCACTTGTTTAGAGCCAGAGGCTCTAATAGGCTTCAAAATAGGGTGGGCTTGGGACGCAGAGTCCACCATAGCGAATTCATTTTCACTATGGTCACACTACAGTTCCTCCCCAAAAATCAGGAGGTAGGTCTGTGAGACCTGTTTACCGATTGGCCAAAGCTCCTATTGGATGCCTAGCGCTTTGGAAGAGGAGACACGCTGGAGCCGCCACTGACACCAAACCACAGCAGCCTGCACAGAACCAGGGAGGAGGAGAGGGGAGCACACCGCTGCTGCCAGTAAGTGCCGGACCTCCAGCAGGAGGGGGGTAAGTGCTGCGAGCCCCACGTCGGGGGTAGAGGGGCAGTAAGTGCTGCGAGCCCCACGTCGGGGGTAGAGGGGGGGTAAGTGCTGCGAGCCCCACGCCGGGGGTAGGGGGGAGGTAAGTGCTGCGATCCCCGCATCGGGGGTGGGGAGGGCTGTGAGTGTCGTGAGCCCCACACCGGGGGGTGCTCTATATACCCTATCTGCGATGCTGGGCTGTATACCCTATCTGTGATGCTGGGCTGTATAACTTATCTGTGATGCTGGGCTGTATACCCTATCTGTGATGCTGGGCTGTATACCCTATCTGTGATGCTGGGCTGTATACCCTATCTGTGATGCTGGGCTGTATACCCTATCGGTTATGCCGTATACCACTTTAATGAGGGAATATCTGGGTTTGCAAAGACATTTAGTGCTCACATAACGGATTTATATTTTTATTGCTATTAATATATCTAAATGAGAGTTTTTGTTTTTTTGTGCAAGGAGTTCAGCTTTGAACAGCTCTCACAGGTGGGTATTTCGCACTTTGGCTGGATGAACCTGGTAAATAATCCCATGGACTCAGAAGCTCGGGAAGGCCCTTGAAAGCTCAGCGATGCGTTTGGAAGGAGATAAGAAAAGTTGGACGCGCTGAAAGGCGCCCTCGGTCGCCGCCTCCTCTTGTTTCCGCAGATCCCGAACAGATGTATCTCGGAGACCCGAAGCGTTTCCTCCGTGTTCACTACAACAACCTGCGCCGCCGGGGCCGGCGTGTTATCTGAGAGTTACATCCTGCCAAAATCAGCAGCGCCTTGTCAGAACTGGCACATCATCAAAAACGCTGAGAAGCAATTTATCGAAGTGAAAGTACCATCTGTGCTGGAATTGGCCGGGATCGACTTCGTGCCGCAATGAAGGGCTTGGCGAGCCTGGAAAACCCTGCGCCTTCCGAAGAGCGGGGAGCCCAGCCAAGACTTTCATTATTCTCTCAGTGTTCCTGCGTGCGACTCCCCTCCCTGTGATCACCGACAGGAAATGAATCATCAGTGGTAATCATGGTCAGCGGTAATGAAGATGTAGGGTTCTTCTCCCTCTGTAGGTGTGAAGGTGTCTGAAGAGTGACGAGGAGCAACTTTCCAGGAATTCACAGAGCCGAGTATCAGTCAGGAACACAAACATGGGAAGAGCTTACCTGGCAAAGAAACGCAGAGACTCTTGTGACTCCCCCACCCCCCACCCTGCAATACTGTAAGATGCAAGTGTAGAGGGAGGACAGGTTCTCTTTGTAGGTAGGTTACTGGGATGGATTCCAGTAATCCCAGTTGGTGTTTGGTGCAGGGGGCCCCTAGGGGGTGCCTGCTGATTGGCTGTATATACTGTACAGGCTCCACTCACAGTGTCCCTGTGTATCTGGATGCCTCCCTCCAGTCTCAGGCAGACAGTTTCCTCAGTGAATCTTCCACACCAGATCCCTAGAGTCAGAGAATGTCTACCAGACGTTTTTCTCCCAGAAATGCACAACAGGCGTGAACGTGCATACAGGAATGCGCGTGCGCACGGGCATGTACTTAGTGCATGTTGGCGCCAGACGTGTTATTAAAGGATGCTCTTGCTCATGTTTAAGTGCTGACTAGCCTTTCAGTTATTCCCTGCGTCCTGCTACTACTCTGCTTGTTCCCTTGTTGTTGACCCAGCTTGCCTCTGACCTGAACTTGGATCCTGATTCTGCCTTGTTGCCAGTTCCTGACCCCGGCTTTGTTCCTGACCCTGGCTTTGTTCCTGACCCCGGCTTTGTTCCTGACCCCGGCTTTGACCCCGGCTTTGTTCCTGACACCGGCTTTGTTCCTGACCCCGGCTTTGTTCCTGACCCCGGCTTTGACCCCGGCTTTGTTCCTGACCCCGGCTTTGTTCTTTACCACCTCTTTGCCTTATGATTCTGTAGTTCACTTCCTGCCTGCTGCTGACATCGGCTATTCCTGTAGCCACATTTCTGTTCCTGGTTCTGTTCCCACATCCAGTTTGAGTGCCTACCTGGCTGTCATCTGCAGGGCCACTGATAAGGCAGTACAGCCAGCCCTCCTGTACTGGGCCCCATCATTTTAAAAGGGGGGTCTGGGCATTTGTTGATCAGGAGGGTCGGCTATACTGCCTTATTGCCTAGCCCATGCAGTGCTGCCAGCTTCTCCTTTTTCTACCTCTGACTGCGCTGCAGGGGGATAGGTATCTGCACCCCCATGACCCTGCTGACTGGTTCCCCCTTTTCTGCAGCGCTGCTGGCTTCCCACCTCTTCTCTCCTGCTAGCTGCTGATGTTGGCACGCAGGGGGATTGTTTCCTAGTGTTTACTATGCTTTAGTCTGTGAATGAGAAGGGAGCCTCAGAGTGCTTCCTATTCATTTATCCCCAGCGTAGCTGAGGCTACAGAGAAAGGGACTGGGAAATTTCTGTCCTCAGTCCCTGTCTTAGTCTCAAATATAAGACATTTAGACCACTGATATGTCACCAAAGGTGGGGGTCCTATCAGGTAGGCTGTACAGGGCCCCATGATTTCTAGCAGCAGCCCTGGTCATCTGTATCAGCTCTGCTCACCACAGTGAGTTCCTGTCTCAAGTCTGCTTGGAGCTCTAACAAGCTTCACATCTGGAGCTTACAGTCCATGCGGAGTGCTTGAACTTCAGCTTGATCTGCCAGCCTGCCTGGGACCACATTACCAACTGGAAACACTCTGATCAACCCCTGCCGGCACTCATGTTCCTCCTGTCCCTCGGTACCCTCTCTTCCATCTTCAGTAGGACCAGGCTGGAGGTACAAGAGAGGCCAACCTCATCATTTCAGTCTCTGATCAGAGTGTAACTCGTCTCCTAGCTTCAGGGATTCTAGCAGAATAGGCCCCCCAACTCTGCCACAGCTGGGACCTCAATGAGAGCATGTAGAATTTTCATCAGGGTTGTCCAGAAGGGCAGCAGCCCTTCAGGCTGGGAACTTCTCCTCCTGGACAAGAACAGGGCAGCTCCAGGCCACAAACTATTTATGCTCACTCCCAGCCACCATCTGGGCACAACAAAGATCTTAAGCTGCTTCATTCAGACCACTACATTCTAGAATCCCCCAAAGGGCAGGGGGAGCAATCAAGACAAGACAAGACCAGTCCCCTGCACAAGGAGAGAGAGCAGAGCTGTGGGAGGTTCCCAGCAGGCTCCACCCATTACAGGCTGCCTGAAGAAAATGACTGGAGGGGGCGGAGACAAGACCAGTCGCCCTGTACAAGGAGAGAGAGCAGAGCTTTGGGAGGGGCCCAGCAGGCTCCACCCACTACAGAAAACTACAAGAGGGGGTGGAGACAAGACCAGTCCCCCTGTACAAGGAGAGAGAGCAGAGCAGTGGGAGGGGCCCAGCAGGCTCCACCCACTACAGAAAACTACAAGAGGGAGTGGAGACAAGACCAGTCACCCTGCACAAGGAGAGAGAGCAGAGTGTTGCCTATTTGCTGCACCCCAGGAGGGTGGGTGGGGTGTAGGCAGGGTTGGGGGGGCCCGGTAAGGTGGGGGGAGGGGCCTCAGTTCTGATGTAAGCAGTGGGCTGGCTGCTGGGTGGAGTTAAGCGAATACCAAAAAACCTTCATTGGATGGTGTCAGTCTGGAGGAGTGGGCGTTCCTAGCATGCACACCACCTTAGGTAACGCCCACATGGGATGCTGAGACTCCATGATTAAAAGAACTGAAATCCAGTAAATGAAAGGGGCGGGCCAGGACAGCTGGGCGGGGGAGGTAACAGCCAGGAAATGAGGCGGGGCTTTATCTGACTTGCTGCGGCTTCTAATGCACATTGTGAGACGCTCACAGTATGCAGGGAAATCAGAGGAAGACATTTCAGTCCAGGAGAGTTCCAAGACAAAGCGTGAAGTCACTTATAAAACCCATCAAACATTCACTAAATGAGCCTGTCCAGGTTCCATTTTATTGTAGCCGAAAGTATTCACACCGCGGGAGGCGACCACAGAACACCTCTAACAAGAAGCTCCGCGAAGATTCCTGCCCGCTTTTTAATTGCGTTGAAGGATGTTGGTTGAGTCTCCTGTCTTCACATATGTTTTTTTTTTTTTTGGCAATTAGATCCGATTGATTGAACCCGACTTCTCGGTGGGGGTCTATCTTATTATTTTCCCAATTATCTCCCATTTTCTACTCTTCACGGTAAATGCAGACGAGGTGCGCTTCAGAAATGCGCGGGATTTATCCTTCCGAAATCTGCAATTAGTCCCGCATGATTAATCTTTAATTACTTTATTTACACAGAAAGTTGGGGAAAACTTTTTCACTCTTCTGATTGGTGCCGCCGCCTTGTGAGAACGTCACCGAAATTTGGTCAAAGTCTAAACAGCCGTTACCCAGAAGTCCCTTCTCCTTTCAGACGGAGTTTGTTGCAGATCTCTGAGACCCATTTTCCCACAATCCCTCCTCTGCTATCAGCCTATATCCTCAGTCCACCCAAAACTGATCGGTGACAGCCGTGTCTCGGTGTCTGTGCCATCGTGGTGTCCATGATTTGACTTTCAGAAGGTCTGAACTCTCATAGGTGCTTTGGGGGCACCATGACTGGACTGTTCTTAACATAGTAATGCTCTGGTAACCTAATGGGGTCTTCTGTCCCCTAGATCTGTGGTTCTCAACCACTGGGCCATGACCCACTGCCAGGCCATGGCCTCATGACCTCCCCTCTCCCAGGCCTCCCACCAGCTACTGGTCCATTAACCTTCCACAGTGCCTCCTATAGTGCTCTTCAACCTCCCATAGTGGTCCATGGTACCCCCAGAGAGTCTCAGCCTCCCATAGTGCTTCTCAAACTCCCATTGTGGTCCATGGTACCCGCAGAGAGTCTCAGCCTCCCATAGTGCTCCTCAAACTCCCATCATGGTCCATGGTACCCCCAGAGAGTCTCAGCCTCCCATAGTGCTCCTCAAACTCCCATTGTGGTCCATGGTACCCCCAGAGAGTCTCAGCCTCCCATAGTGGTCCTCAAACTCCCATCGTGGTCCATGGTACCCCCAGAGAGTCTCAGCCTCCCATAGTGCTCCTCAAACTCCCATCGTGGTCCATGGTACCCCCAGAGAGTCTCAGCCTCCCATAGTACTCCTCAAACTCCCATTGTGGTCCATGGTACCCCCAGAGAGTCTCAGCCTCCCATAGTGCTCCTCAAACTCCCATCGTGGTCCATGGTACCCCCAGAGAGTCTCAGCCTCCCATAGTACTCCTCAAACTCCCATTGTGGTCCATGGTACCCCCAGAGAGTCTCAGCCTCCCATAGTGCTCCTCAAACTCCCATCGTGGTCCATGGTACCCCCAGAGAGTCTCAGCCTCCCATAGTGCTCTCAACCTCCCATAGTGGTCCCCCCTCCACCCCCACAGAAGGTGGGAAGAAAGAGAGGGGAAAAAAAGAAATGGAGAGAAGCAAAGGAGGAGAGGAGAGGAAAAGTGGAAGAGAGTAGAGGAAAAAGAGGGGAGAGGAATAGGAATGGGATGAGATAGAAGGAAGAAGAAAAGGAGTGGGAAGGAGAGGAGACAGAAGGAAGGAGGAGAGGAGAGAGAAGGAAGAAGAAGAGGAGAGGGGAGGAGAGGAGAGAGAAGGAAGAAGAAGAGAATAGGGAAGGAGAGGAGACAGAAGGAAGGAGGAGAGGAGAGAGAAGGAAGAAGAAGAGGAGAGGGGAGGAGAGAGTAGGAGGTAGCAGGAGGAAGCAGGGTCAGACAGAAGATCAGGCAGAAGTGGCAGGCAGAGGCGTAGTCGGGTCACAAGCAGGTTCGGTAACAGGAACTGGAGACAGAGATCAGTCTGTGGGAAGCCAAGGGGTCAGGGCAGGAAGCAGGCAGCGGTAATCGGGAACAAGCCGGATCGGTAGCAGAAGTCAAACAGACAGGAATCAGGACTCAGGTAACGCTGTAAACCGAGCAGCAACCAGTCAGTGTTGAAGCTCCATTTAAATAGACCGACTGGCGCCAGTTTTGGTAACAGGTGCGCGCATGCGCATCCGCAGTAGCGCCCGCAGTGATTCTGGACATTCTTGGTTGGCGCCTGCGCACAGGTATGCGTTCGGAAACAACAGTTGTACTCTGCAGACGTCTTCCCTGACAGAGAGAAGACAGAAGAAGAGGAGAGGAGAGGGGAGGAGAGAGAATGAAAAAGAAGAGGAGAGGGAAGAAAGACGAAGAGGAGAGGAGAGAGAAGGAAGAAGAAGAGGAGAGGGAAGGAGAGAAGAGAGAAGGAAGAAGAAGAGGAGAGGGAAGGAGAGGAGAGAGAAGGAAGATGAGGGGAGGAGAGGAGAGAGAAGGAAGAAGAGGAGAGGGGAGGAGAGGAGAGCGAAGGAAGAAGAAGAGGAGAGGGAAGGAGAGGAGAGAGAAGGAAGAAGAAGAGGAGAGGGAAGGAGAGGAGAGAGAAGGAAAAAGAAGAGGAGAGGGAAGGAGAGGAGAGAGAAGGAAGATGAGGGGAGGAGAGAGAAGGAAGAAGAAGAGGAGAGGGGAGGAGAGGAGAGCGAAGGAAGAAGAAGAGGAGAGGGAAGGAGAGGAGAGGAGAGAGAAGGAAGAAGAAGAGGAGAGGGGAAGGAGAGGAGAGAGAAGGATGAAGAAGGGAAGAGGAAAGGAGAGGAGAGAGAAGGAAGAAGAAGAGGAGAGGGAAGGGGAGGAGAGAGAAGGAAGAAGAAGAGGAGGAGAGGAGAGAGAAGGAAGAAGAAGAGGAGAGGGAAGGGGAGGAGAGAGAAGGAAGAAGAAGAGGAGGAGAGGAGAGGAGAGCAAAGGAAGAAAAAGAGGAGAGGGAAGGATAGGAGAGAGAAGGAAGAAGAAGAGGAGGGGGAAGGAGAGGAGAGAGAAGGATGAAGAAGAGAAGAGGAAAGGAGAGGAGAGAGAAGGAAGAAGAAGAGGAGAGGGAAGGGGAGGAGAGAGAAGGAAGAAGAAGAGGAGGAGAGGAGAGAGAGGGAAGAAGAAGAGGAGAGGGAAGGGGAGGAGAGAGAAGGAAGAAGAAGAGGAGAGTGAAGGAGAGGAGAGAGAAGGAAGAAGAGGAGAGGAGAGAGAAGGAAGAAGAAGAGGAGAGGGAAGGAGAGGAGAGGAGAGAGAAGGAAGAAGAAGAGGAGAGGGAAGGGGAGGAGAGAGAAGGAAGAAGAAGAGGAGAGGGAAGGAGAGGAGAGGAGAGAGAAGGAAGAAGAAGAGGAGAGGGAAGGAGAGGAGAGAGAAGGAAGAAGAAGAGTAGAGGAGAGGAGAGAGAAGGAACAAGAAGAGGAGAGGAGAGAGAAGGAGAGAGAAGAAAGAAGGAGAGGAGAGGAGATAGAAGGAAGAAGAAGAGGAGAGGAGAGGAGAGAGAAGGAAGAAGAAGAGGAGAGGAGAGAGAAGGAGAGAGAAGGAAGAAGAAGAGGAGAGGAGAGAGAAGGAAGAAGAAGAGGAGAGGAGAGGAGAGGAGAAATAGCAGACACTCTGTCCTGTGATCCCATAGAAGAACACTAGAACTTTTGTTAGACATCCAATAAGACAGGAAGTCTTTCTGTCAGTTGAGGGTTTTACTGGATGTAAATCGGAGACACTTAGCAGGTGGGCTGAGTTTAAAATGTTTTTTTTTAGGGTAGATATGTAGGAGATGCCATTGCTGAGCTCCAGAGCTATTATTCTCATCCTTGTTGAAGTGCACCTGTCATCAATTGTTTTAGCCTTTTTTTTTCATTATAGGTGTCTGTGCAGTTCTTGGCTGTGTTCACAAAAGTCTGACACAGATCAGACTCGGCAGCCTCTCACCCTGTGACATGCTACAAAGTTACAATGTTGCAGTCTAAATACTGGTGGAGGGGACTAAGGAAGTGTTTCCTTCTGCCTGCAGCAGACTGATGACATCATCTCAGCCTAGGCAAAGTCACTGTTTGGAGCTAAGGGATGGCTTTGTAATGATAAAAGGTGGAGTTTTCCCCAAAATGAGGGATATTATTGCTGTATATTGTGACATCCGGAAAGGAATAATTAAGAGGCATTGGGCTTATTTAAATGTTCATATGGAAGGAGGTTTTCAAAAACACTAGCTGGCTCTGGTAAGGCAGCTCTTAATAGACAGGCCCCCCCCGTACTCAGAAGCAACTCATATATCATATATAATATAAAAAATATATATATATATACAGAAATAGGAACCAAACCAAAATAGTCCAGGATGCTTTAAATTGTTTATAATTTAATCACATAGAAGCAGCCAATGCCTATTAGTGAGGCTGTAATATCAACATACACAGTCACAGCATACTTTGGGTTTTATGGTTCTTGTTATGCATTTTTATCTGCAATTTTTTATTTTTATTTTTTTTACAAGACCATAACATAAATGTAGTTTTTCACAGCAGTTATATTGGTAGTATTATCATTTTTTTCCAAAGCATTTTCAACTGCAATGTGTGCTTTTATATTTTTATTATGATTCTTTTATTGCAAGTTTATCTGCAATTTATTATTTCTTATATGTATTATGATTCTTTTAATGCGTTTTTTTCCTCAATTTTTTTTTTATATACGTAATATGACCATTTAAATGCGTTTTATCTGCATTTTATTCTTTTACACATTTATTATGACTTTTAAATGCACGTGTATGTGCAATTTATTATTTTATATACAGTAAATATTATGATACCTTTTAACATATTTTGTATGTAATTTATTATTTTACATATGTATTTTGTTTTTTATGCATGTGTATGTGCAGTTTTTTCTTTTATATAAGTATTATGATTATTTTATTGTATTTTTATTTGCAATCTATTATTTTATGTATGTGTTACTTTGATTGCATTTTTATGTGCAATTTATTATTCTGTATACATTATCTCATTCCTAATTTATTCATGGTATAGTATAACATATTATAATATCATATGGGTTGAACATATAACATATTTTTAGTTTTTGTAATTTTTTCTTTTAATGTATGTATTTTGTATGCATTTTTATCTGCAATTTATTCTTTTATATATTTAATATGATTCTCTAATTGCATGTTTATGTACAATTTGTTATTTTATATACAGTATGTATTATAATACGTTTAACATATTATTATTTGTATTCTATTTTTTTATACATTTTCTTTTTTTATGCTTTCTTTTCTCTGTAATTTATTCTTTTATGTATGTATTATGATTTTTTAAATGTATTTTTATATTTGCAATTTATTTTTTTTTCTATATGTAC
This sequence comes from Lithobates clamitans, assembly GCA_037952925.1. NCBI lineage: Eukaryota > Metazoa > Chordata > Amphibia > Anura > Ranidae > Lithobates > Lithobates clamitans. The sequence goes on along the minus strand of JBBGZY010001055.1, from coordinate 318,886 downwards.
TATGATTCTTTTATTGCATTTTTATCTGCAGTTTATTCTTTTGTATACCTTATTTCATTCCACATGCTAATTTATTCATGTTATAATATAATACGGGTTCACCATATGTATTACACTCATACTGTACATGCATGGACACAAGTTTATTTTATCATCTATTATTATGATTTTATGTCTGTGTTTTAGCCCTGATGAAGGTGGAGTTTTGTGGCTGCCGAAACGCGCTGAATGTTGTTTCGATCAGATGAAATTACAGACAGGTAAAATCTTGGATTCTTTCATCTTTCGGTTTTTCGTTTTATATATATATGTATATATATATATATATATATATTATAAATAATCGATGAATAATAAATGAATTATTGATTATATATACTGTGTAGTATTTCTCAGGTATATTGTCCCGGATTTTTTCGGGCAGATTTGTGACCGGTCCACAAATTCACAATATATATGGTATATATACTTATTATTTTTTTATTACTCTATTATATATATATATATATATATATATATATATATATATATATATATATATATATATATATATATATATATATATATATATATATATTATATATAATAGAGTAATAAAAAAATAATAAGTATATATACCATATATATTGTGAATTTCTCAGGCACAGTGTCCTGAACCTATTCATATTTGTAAATGTGTGTGTGTGTATATATATATAAATTAAATAATTGATGAATAAAAAAATTATTATTTAATATATATACTGTGAATATTGTGAATTTTTCAGGTATATCGTCCTGGATTTATTCATGCAGATTTGGAAAGTTGCTGACAGGTCCACATTAGATCATTTAGTCCTGAATTTACACATTTATTTTATCATCTAATATTATGATTTTTTGCCTGTGTTGTAGCCCTGATAAAGGGGGGAGTTTTGTTGCTGCCGAAACGCGTTGAATTTCTTTTTAATGAGATGAAATTGCAAACAGTTAAAAGCATCTTTGAGTCTTTCACCTTTTGGCTTTGTGCCCGTTTGTATATATACAGTAGATAGATAGATAAGATAGATAGATAGATAGATAGATAGATAGATAGATAGATAGATAGATAGATAGATAAGATAGATAGATAAGATAGATAGATAGATAGATAGATAGATAGATAGATAGATAGATAGATAGATAGATAGATAGATAGATAGATAGATAGATAGATACATAGATTAGATAGATATCAAAATGTGTTATATATAATAGAGCAATAAAAAAATATTAAGTATATATATATATATATACCAAGTGTATTGTGAATTTTTCAGATATAGGGTCTCTTCATGTTTGTAAATATTTGTATATAGATAGATAGATAGATATACATATATAGATAGATATTTCAGTTTGTTATATATAATAGAATAATACATTTTTTAATATATATATATACCATGTATTATGAATATGTATATTGTGAATTTTTCAGGTATAGTGTTCTGGATCTATTCATATTTGTAAATATGTGTATATATAATATATATATTATAAATAATCGATGAATAACAAATTAATTATTGATTATATATACTGTGTAGTACTTCCCAGGTATATTGACCCCGGATTTGGCAGATTTGTGACAGGTCCACTTTGAACGGTTTAGTTTTGAATTTCCGGGAACCTGGAAGAGAAGGGCCGGCCCCGTGTGGTTTTCGGTACGGACGCGGTAAGGGTTAAGCGCGGCGGAGAGTCCTCAGCGCACTTTGCTGTCCCAGGAAGCTGTTTGCAGCCAAATTCCCGCTCATTAAGAACTTTAATAATATGCATTTTTTTTTAATAGGCACAATGTTTGCAACCGTGCTGAAACCCACCGGGATTAGGAAGCTTTCATTAGCGAGAGATTGGATGCAACAAGCAAACGGCGCAGCTTTCTGTCGCCATAGAAACCGCCTGAGTTTGGGGGGGGGGGGGGACAGTTTGGGAGGATGGGAAGCAGAATTGGGAAGGATTGTGAAAACGTATAATTGAAAGGAATAACTTGTGCCATGGCGTATACTTAGAAAGGAGAGCCAGATTTGGGGACGGGGATACAAATCACCTGGAAATGTGAATAATATCGGGTTTCCCCTTTAATTGGAATGGGAGCTGCAACCTGCACTGTCTGCTCCTGTACCTGGGGGCCTATAGTAAGCAGATGAAGGGCGATGTACTAAAGTTGCATTGTGTGCCATGGCTGAACAAAGGCCGCATGATTTAGCAAACCTAATTCTTTTCTAGTTACTAGCCCAAACCTTTTCAAACCATGTTTTTAATAAAATTGTGTTGCTGATCTCCTGCAGCCTATTAGCATCAATTTCCTGTCTGCATTGCATCAGTTCTTTATTGGCTACATGGCAGGACACACCAGTAACAGCTAACGTGTTTCGTCCAAAGTTTTACTCATAGCATGCTATTAGTAAGGCTTCAGACGAAACGCGTTCGTTAATACTTGTCATGGATCTGCAGTAATGTTCATGTCTGTCTGCTTACCTCTGTGTTCAACTTAAGAGACCGGCAGCCTGTTCACCTGTCTGCTTAAGTAATCTTCCATCAAGCATGGCTCCACCCCTGCCCCTAACTGGGAATACTATATTAAGTTGTGCCTTGTTGATCAATATTGTGTGTTTGTCTTCCTGTGTGTGTCCTGCTGTGTGCTCTACGTCTGATCCTGTTTACTGACCTTGACTTGTTCTTGACTGTCTCTGTCTGCTTCATATCCCGACCTTTAGCGTGTTCTTTGACTATCCCTGCCTCCTTGTTGCCCCGACCTTTTGGCTTCTTCTGACTTGATGTCCCAGGCTGCTGCTTCCTTTCTATCCTTCAGTAGCCCACCGTGAGCGTAAGCTGGGAGACCCTGGGGGCCGCGACCTGGAGCCAGTTGCATGGAAGTCTATCCCCACCATCAGGGGCTCTGGTGAACACCTGCTGGCTCTTAGATTCCGCGCATTGGGGAATCTCATGCTCTAGCTCCCAGTGTGATCCTTGTTGGTGCTCCAGAGGACCTGCTTTCCGGAACCACCCAGAGCTCCATCCACAGCAGTCACCCGTAGAGTCCACTACCTTAGCGGTGCCCTCCTGACCCCAACGGGGTGCATCTGTCACCTGGCCTCAGGTGACCTGACAATACTGCTGTATCCTGCCATGTAGCCAATAAAGAATTGATGTATTGGATGTAACTGAGTAGCCGGCTTCATTATATTAGAGGATTATTGGTGCATTTCAAAGGCACTTCGGCCGGAGCGCCTGTTCCCAGTCTTCAAGGTATTTTGTGGTAGAGCATGTTCTCTCTGTTAGACTACACTTGCCTGCCCCGACCTCAGAACTGTTTTAGGACTACACTGGCCAGTGGTGTATTTAGGTTTTTGGGCTGCCCTAGGCCTGACTAAACTTGTGCACCCCCTAATTAAATTTTTTAATCCAGCCCTTGAGGCATTATTTCTGCCACTGTCACCAATGATGGGGCACTATTCCTCCCACTGACACCAACAAGGGTAACCTCACACAGTGGAGAGCTCCTCCCCCTTCACATGTCCCCACCACTCCCAACACAGGGTCACCTCACACAGTGGAGCACTCCTCCCCCTTCACATGTCTCCACCTCTCCCGACACGGGGTCACCTCACACAATGGAGAGCTCCTCCCCTTAGAAATAAATGGATTCTTCTGATTAGAGAGTTCTTCCAAGTCTTCACCACGAGTGCTCAGAAGATCGATGGTGACCACTTTTTGAGGTCCAAATGCGCTTTGTTAGATAAATCAGCAAGATCCTGAATGAGACAAAAACATTTTTTAAATATGGTGTCCCCCCCCCCCCATAATCGATATCGGACCCTTATCCGCGCATGGAGCCTGGCAGGTCAGGAAAGGGAGGGGACAAACGAGCGCCCCCCCCCCCCCCCAAACCACACCAGGCCATATGCCCTCAACATGGCGATAAGGGCCTTTTCCCCACAACCGGGGCCAGTGGTTTTAGGGGCCCCCGGGCGGGGGGGGCTTATCGGAATCTGGAAGGGAGGGCCAGATCCAGCTCCCCCCTATGTGAATGAGTATGGGGTACATAATACCCCTACCCATTCACCAAAAAAGTGTAAAAAGTGTAAAAAGCGAATACCTGGTTTTTTTTTTTAAATTAAAAAAAATGATGTCCCCCTGATGTAGATCCATCAACACACCGCTTGACCTGAAAAAAGAAAAAAAAAGCCCTGCTCTTCCCGAAGGCTCCAGCCGTCTGCCTGCACTGCAGGGTGACAGTTCTTAAATAGCTCTGGGGCGGGGCTACCCAGACACGTCACCTGGTGGCACTGTAACATCATCGGCTGGTGCATGCTGGGCTGCTGACATCACGGGGGGGGCGGTGCTTTCTAGTCTGCTCCTTAACAACCAGCTATACACAGTTTGTAAAGAGAAAAAAATACAAAGCAAAACACGCCTGAAAACTGCATCAACCACAACCGCATAGAACCTAACCTTCATTTTCTCATTCGCTCGGTCCTCGGCATTTAATTAGGAACCACAGGACCAGTAGGCCTACCTGCCTTAAGGGTGTGGGGGCAGAAGAAACACCAGCCAGCTATAATTCCAGACCTAGGCATGGAATTCTGTGCCATACAAAGATGTTAGATTGGTTCTTGATATGAATTTTATATTGGCTGAACTTTCCAGGGTTGTTAAAACTTATATAAGTTGATGTAACCCATGGAAATCCCCAAAAACCTCCGATTTGCAGCCCGGAAGGAGGAGATCTTCAAGTCCCCCAATTCCGTAGGCTGTTCTGTGTCGTGTCTTTGGGATGCATCTTTTGTTTGGCTCTCTCACTGGACCTCATTAGTAACGTGTTCGGACCTCTGCTGGGTAAATGTGGCCGACTTCCAGAAAAGGCCTCTCCATTTATAACACCAGGAGAGGCTAAATCTGCCGAGTCATCATTTCCTATCTCAGACACGTTTGAAGCTCATCAGTGAAGAGGTTAAGAACAGCGAACGTCGTCTATAAACAGAAAACCTCAGGGGTGTTAATTATCACATCTGAACCTGCTTAACCTGTACAGGTGTTCTCCTGGAATCATCTATTACTGGAAGATGGGGGGGGGGGGGGGGTGCACCAGAAATAAAGATTATCTGGGATGTTATAGAGGTCCAACTTACATCAGTCCATCAAAAGGTCCTATAAGAAGGTATCCAGTGTAGGTCAATGAGGATGCGATGGTTGTATTATTCCTATAGGTCTCTCGTAGTTGGTAGAGTCCTTGTATTGCTGTTCTATGTGATCACCTGTGAGGAAGGCAGATTATTGATCATCGGATCTCGAGGAGGACAGTAAGTACCGTTGTTTGTGTGATTGGGTGTAGGAAGAGCTTGGCTCGTCTTTATGTGATATTTGCAGCAGAAAGTCTGATTTTCAGCACCGTGGACAGTGCAAAGGCCAGGAATGAATGACGGTTCTCTCCGAGGTGCTGAAACCTTCTATTACAGGAAATCTGTTATTAGAGTAATATGGGGGAGACCATTACTGGCCATCCGAGAGTCTTACCTGAATGTGACTCTAAACGTGGATTTAATGACCCAGAAAATATATTAATACTCTGTATGTCCACTTTCCAACCACAATATATATATATATACAGTATACACTATATTGTCAACACGCACATGACCTTTAAAGACATCCCAGTCTTAGTCCGGAGGGTTCAATATTGAGTTGGCTCCGCTCTTTGCAGCTATAACAGCTTCACCTCTTCTGGGAAGGCCGTCCACAAGGTTTAGGAGGGTGTCTATGGGAATGTTTGACCATTCTTCCAGAAGAGCATTTGTGAGGTCAGGCACTGATGTTGGATAAGAAGGTCTGGCTTGCAGTCTCCGCTCTAATTCATCCCAAAGGTGTTCTATTGGGTTGAGGTCAGGACTCTGTGCAGGCCCGTCAAGTTCCTCCACCTCAAACCCGCTCATCCATGTCTTTATGGACCTTGCTTTGTGCTCTGGTGGGCAGTCATTTTTGAACAGGAAGGGGCCGTCCCCAAACTCCTCCCACAAAGTTGGGAGCATAAAATTGTCCAAAATGTCTTGGTATGCTGACGCCTTAAGAGTTCCCTTCACTGGACCTAAGGGACCAAGCCCAACCCCTGAAAAACAACCCCCCACCATAATCCCCCCCCTCCCTCCTACACCATAATTCCCCCTCCCCCCAACACCATAATCCCCCCTCCATCAAATGATTTGGACCAGAGCACAAAGCAAGGTCCATAAAGACATGGATGAGCGAGTTTGGGGTGGAGGAACTTGACTGGCCTGCAGAGAGTCCCGACCTCAACCCGATAGAACACCTTTGGGATGAGTTAGAGTGGAGACTGCGAGCCAGGCCTTCTCATCCAACATCAGTGCCTGACCTCACAAATGCTCTTGTGGAAGAATGGTCAAACATTCCCATAGACACCCTCCTAAACCTTGTGGACGGCCTTCCCAGAAGAGTTGAAGCTGTTATATCTGCAAAGGGCGGAGCCAACTCATTATTGAACCCCCTGGACTAAGACTGGGATGTCATTAAAGGCTGTGCACAAGGTTGAGGAGTCTCCGCTCTAATTCATCCCAAAGGTGTTCTATGGGGTTGAGGTCAGGACTCCGTGCAGGCCAGTCAAGTTCTTCCACCCCAAACTCACTCATCCATGTCTTTATTCTATTCGGCTCGGTTCACATTAATGCAATGCGATTTTCATGCAATTTCCAGTACTATGTAGTATGACTTGTTTGCAACTTTGATGCGACTTCGATGCAACTTTACTCACAGAACTCGCATCAGCATTAGATAAGAAGCAATTTCTTTTAAACGTTGATGAGATTAGTGTGTTTTTGTTTTTTTTTATCTTGACCCTCACCCTTCCCCCTACGTCATCTTTGATGCCTAAAAACTTTCCTCCCAATCACAATCCATTCATACCTGAGTGTAGTAGAAATGCGCATTTCCACTTGTGTTTTTTTTCCCACGTGTAAATGTACATCACACATTGGGCAGCCCATTCAGTGATTGGACCGGCCGCATCGAGAGCCCCGAAGTAGGTCCGGCACATTTTCGGGTTGTTTTTTTCAGTGTGTATTTTGATGAATGAATGAATGAATGAATGAAGGATTTGTAGAGCGCTGCAAATGCGAACTAAATCGCCTCAAGGCGCTATAATGCGTTCTCTGTTGCCAGCTCTTTAGAAAAGGAATGTCTTTAGTTTTTTCCTGAAGGCCTGATGGTTTTCTTCCATGCGGATGTGGGTCGGAAGAGCGTTCCATAGCCGAGGTCCTTGGACTGCAAATCTTCGTTCTCCCTTTGCTTTGTAGCGATATTTTGGAATGATGAGGAGGTTTTGGTTAGCTGATCGAAGGCTGCGATTGGGTGTGTAGTGTTTTATTTTCTCCTGCAGATATAGCGGAGCATTTCCTTGTATGCATTTGTGGGTGAGGCAGAGGGTCTTGAATTTGATCCGATTCTTTACGGTTAGCCAGTGTAGGCACTTTAGGGATGGTGAAATGGATTCCCAGGGTTTTTTTCCTGTTAACAGTCTTGCCGCCGTGTTTTGAATGAGTTGTAAGCGCGCAAGCTGATATTGAGGTAGTCCTATGTAGAGCGAATTTGCATAGTCGAGTCAGGAGTTGATGATTGTTCCCACAACTGCCGGTTTGTCTTCTTCTGGGATGAAGGGGATGAGTCTGCGTAGGAGGCGGAGGAGATGGTGGGATCCGCTCACCACTGATCCTATTTGAGCATCCATTGTCATTCCTGAGTCAAAGGTGACTCCGAGACTCTTGGCTTTGAGGCTTGGAGTGATGGTCTGTCCGAGGATGGTGGGGGGTGTCCATGGGGTTTTCATTTTGGAATTTTTGTTGGCATGTAGGAGAAGAAGTTCTGTTTTCGAACCGTTAAGTTTGAGGGAGCTGATGGTCATCCAATCATCAATTGAACAGAGGCATTCTTCTAATTGTTGATGATGGTTTTTTTGACCAGTGATGCGAAAGTAGAGTTGGGTGTCATCGGCATATGAGTGGAAACAGAGGTCTGTTTTCCTGATGATATTGAGAAGTGGGCGGATGTAGATGTTGAATAGCACTGGTGACAGGGGTGAGCCCTGGGGAACTCCGCAGGAGACTGCCCGGGACTCTGAGGTGAATGTTCCTAGTTTCACTGTCTGAGAGCGATTCTCTAGGAAGGATGCAAGCCATTTTAGCGCCAGACCTGTGGCTCCTGCCACTTCTGAGAGGCGGACAAGTAAAGTATCGTGGTTCACTGTATCAAATGCTGCGCTGAGGTCCAACAGTACCAGGAGACTAGATTCTCCGCTATCTGCTGCTTCAAGGGCGTCGTCCCATATTTTGAGGAGTGCTGTTTCTGTGCCATGGCCTGGGCGGAAGCCTGATTGCAGTGGGTCCAGGAGTTGATGTGTGTCCAGGTGGTGTTGAAGCTGATGTACTACTGCTTTCTCCATAATCTTGGAGATGGTGTTGAGGCTTGTTATCGGTCTCCGGCAGTTGGGGTCCTTAAGGTCAAGATTGGGTTTCTTCAGCAGAGGTTTGACGATGCCTTGCTTGAGGGAGGTTGGTACAGTCCCTTCTTTGAATGATTGATTTATGAGGTGTGTCAGAGTAGGGGCCAGGATGTCGGAACATTCTTTAAGGAGTTTTGTGGGAATGATGTCGTTTGGGGATGTGCTGTCTCGAAGGCTTCTGATGATGTTTATAGTCGTGTCAACGGTGATAGGGGACAAAGAAAATTTCGGTGGTTGCGTGATGTTTGTGTTCATATCTTCTTTTTGCTTTGGTTGAATGAGGTTGGTTGTTCTTTTCTGATGAATCGATTTCCGAATGTTGTCGATTTTGTCGATGAAGTAATCCGATAATTCATTGCAGAATTCTTGAGTATTGTTTTCGGGTGGCTCTAAGCAAGTCGGGTTCATTGACTGGGTGACTAGTTTGAAAAGTTCTCGCGGACGATTTAGGGCAGTTGAGATGGTGTCCGAGAAATGTTCTTTTTTGGCTTTGAAGATTGCCTTGTGGTATTTCACAGTAAGTTCTTTGTAGTTGGTACGGTTTTCCTTAGTGGGATTTCTTCTCCATGCTCTTTCAGCTCTTCTACGTTCTTGCTTGAGTAGGGTGAGCGTGGCATTAAACCATCTTGAGTTTTTATTGCGGATAGGTGTTCTGCGTTTTGGCGCCACTGAGTCTGCTGTTTGTAGTAATACCTTGTTTAGGCAGTTGAGTGTTTGTTCCGTTGATAGGTTTGAGTTTAGCAGAAGTATTTTTTTTGATAATGTGGTTTTGAAGAGTTCGGAGTGTAGTTTCTTCTGGGATCTATTCCATTTTGTTGTTATTGTCCGTTTCTGTTTTTGGGAGGTGGTGTTGATGGTGATTTTGAATTTGATAGCGTGGTGGTCCGTCCATGGTAGTGGAGTGTTGTCCAGTATGTTGATGTCCATATTCTGTTTGAAGATGAGGTCTAAAGTGTGTCCTGAACCGTGTGTGGGAGCGTTTATCAGTTGTTGCAGGCCCAGTTCTTCCATTTGGTTGACGCAGGCGGTTGCGATACAGTCTTGGGCGGAGTTTGCCCAGAGGTTAAAATCCCCAAGTACCAGCAGGTTTTTGGTTTTCAGGGTGTGTATTGAGAAGAATTCGGTGAGTGGAGTAATGAGATTGGTCTTTGGTCCTGGTGGTCTGTAGCATAGTAGTATGTGAATGGTGTCTTGAGGTGTTGCTTGAAGATGCAGTGAGAGAGTTTCCATGAAGGGCACTGAGTTCTGTAAAGTTGGTTTGGTGAGAACAAGGTGCGATTTGAAAATCACTGCTAGGCCTCCTCCTTTTTTTCCTATTCTATGCTCGGTTAGGATACTGTAGTTTTCGGGCACCAATTCAGCTAGGATGGTGTTGCAGTCAGGTGTTATGCATTTGTAGCGCGATAAATGTGTGGTAAATCATGCGTTCTGCTCACAGAGATTGGGGTGTCATTAACAATTAGGCTGCATTCACATCTGCGCATTTCTAAACAAGCGGCAAACTGCACAGAAAATACGCGTTTTGCCGCACATTGTGGAAACACGCTGCAAACGCGCTTTGTGCTTCCATCAAGTGTCATGTTACCTGTGATTGGGGTGTCATTAACCACTTGCCGACCGGTTCACACAGATATACTGCGGCAGGTCGGCTCTTCTGCGCAAACTGACGTACCTGTATGTCAGTCCGCAAAAGCAGGATAGCGGTCGCGTGCGCCTGGTGCGCAAAGAGGGAGCGTGCCCGCGGGTCCCGCAGACTCGATGTCCACTGGCGGCCCGCGATCGCGGTAAGTAGAGACAGAACGGGGAACTGCCTACATATACAAGGCATTTCCAAGGTCTACTGACATGACAGGGATCTATTGTTCCCAGAGATCTCTACAGTTAGAACACACCCAGGGAACACACTTAACCCCTTGATCGCCCCCCTAGTGTTAACCCCTTCCCCGCCAGTGACATTTTTACATTAATCAGTTCATTTTTTTTTAGCACCGATCAATGTAATAATGTCACCGGTCCCCAAAAAGTGTCATTTGGGGTCAGATTTGTCCCGCTAAAAATCGCAGATCGCCGCCATTACCAGTAAAAATAATTAAAAAAAAAATAAAAGCCCCTAAAACTATCCCGTAGTTTGTAGACACGATAACTTTTGCGCAAAACCAATCAATATACGCTTATTTTCAAAAATATGTAGAAGAAAATACATCGGTCTAAACTGATGAATACATTTGTTTTATTAATTATACATTTTATTAGGATATGTATTATAGCAAAATGTTAAAAAAAATGTGTTTTTTCAAAATTGTCGCTCTTTTTTTGTTTATAGCGCAAAAAATAAAAACCGCGGGGGTGATCAAATACCACCAAAAGAAATCTCTATTTGTGGGAAAAAAAGGACGTCAATTTTGTTTGGGTACAACGTCGCACGACCGCGCAATTGTCAGTTAAAGCGACGCAGCGCCGAATCGCAAAAAAATGCTCATTAAGGGGGTAAAACCTTCCGGGGCTGAAGTGGTTAACAATTAGGCTGCACAGAAAATGCGCACTTTGCCGGGCATTTCGGAAATGTGCTGCAAACGCACATCGCGCTTGCATCGCCATAATGGCAAGCTGACCACAATTGGGGTGTCATTAACAATTAGGCTGCAACCCCATCTGCACATTTCCAAATGCACGGCGATCTGCACAGAAAATGCGCATCGCACTTGTGTCGCTATAACGGCAGTGAAAGCGCGGTGAATGTTTACAGTGCATTATTCTGTGCAGGTTGCCGGCCGCGCATTCGGAAACGCATAGATGTGAATGCAGCCTAATTGTTAATGACAACCCAATCGCATTTAGCATGCCATGACACAAGCGAGATACGCATTTGCAGTACGTTTCCAAAATGCGTGGGAATTGCGCATTTTCTGTGTGGTTTGCACATGTTCGGAATGCACAGCAATGCAATGTAAGAATATTCCAATAGTCCACACCTCAATCTGTATATATGGCAGCCACGCTGGACACTCACTATAATATTCTGTACAGGTGGATGGAAAGAGAACCTGTCATCACCCGGGACTCAGGAAACTAAAGAGAATCTGTATAAGAGGACTGCCGATCAGCCGCCCACCTAAACTCTGCAGTGCCGGCTGGAGGGGTAGGGGGTGCTTTGCAGAGGGGCAAAAACGATACAACATGTTATATTTGGCAGCCATTACCACTGCTAAAGGGAACCTATTGACTCGTGTTTGTGTGGGGGAGGAGGCGAGCAGCCGATGCTCTTTCACCTTCTGAAAAGCGATCAAATATGGGTTGTTTTCAGAAGGGTGGTAGAGAATGCTGTTTGTGTAAATGAACCCTTACAGAAAACCTGACTACATTGATGAATACATTTCAACACCTCCAGGTGTGTTCTATACAGAGCCTTCTGGGCTCCATGCTCCCCCCACCAAACTCCCCTTGTTGACCCCCCCCCATGTGAATTTATTTATTTTAAAAAAATATTTTTACCAGCTGTCTTAGGGAGAGTCGCGTTAGGTGCCTTCTCTCGGGGCTGGGTGGTCCTCACTAATGACCATGAAGAGCATGGTGATGACGTTCCTTCTATGGTGCCCCTATGACGCTCTGAACTCACTGTATGTCCTCAGTCTGGGTTGAGTTATGCTGGATGTCATTCAACTTGGAAAACTGAGGACACCTTGTGGTGGAGAAGAGGTACTGTGGCAGACAGCTACAGATAGGACCTAGGGCAGTGATGGCGAACCTTGGCTCCCCAGATGTTTTGGAACTACATTTCCCATGATGCTCATGACCTCTGCAATGTAGTTGAGCATCATAGGAAATGTAGTTCCAAAACATCTGGGGTGCCAAGGTTCTCCATCACTGGGCTAGGGGGTCATGAAGGAGTGTGCGTAGGTTAATTGCCACCCAAGGAGGCAATGAATGTAGTCATGTCTCTGCTTCTTGTTTAGTGGATTATGGGTGGGTGACAAAGGTGTGATAATACAGGTGATCCTGCTATACTGTGTCTCATGGACACTCCGCATGCTGCCCTATTGTTGCCAGACTTCCTTTGGTTACTAGGATGCTAGAATAGCGACTAATTAAACTGAGGCCCAGCCGCCAGGGTCCTAGCAACCAATGGTGCTGCTTAGCTGTACATTATTAGTTGTTGGGATGCTAGCAGATCGGCTGCACAGCCGCAATGGCTGCTAGGACACAGGCAGCTGGGCTGTATAGTGTCATTACAGCTGACTGCACCATAACAACCAATGACCGGTCACCAGCATCCTAGCAACCAACTCAGTAACACTGCCCTGTATATACAACATTACTGAGCTACAGTGAGGGCAAAGTGTCTAGGTATGGACGTTCCGTCACAGTGCCGCCCCCCGCCGAGTGAAGCTTGCTGGCAGTTTGCCCCTGGGATCATGTAAAACGAATTCAGCCTGGAGTTGGGCTGTAGCCTCCATATTGGGGATGTATTCCTTATAATAGGAGCTGTGAAAATGTGCAGTAGCCTTCCCCTGGAGCGAATTCCAGCTGACTCAGTAGATTTATTTTTTTTTTAAACCAAAGGACTGGATGCTTTTCTAAATGTACAAAATATAACTGGCTATTAATATTAATAAGAAATAACACTATAGACTGTTGATCCAGAGAATATCCGATTATCTTTGGGGATCAGGAAAGAATTTTTTTCTCCGTTGGAGCAAATTGGATCACGTTTTAGTATAATTTTTTTTGTTGAAGTTTTTACAGGAAAAGAATTACAGAAAAAATAATCCTGAACATTTGGAGTATCAGATAAGGTGCAACAGCATTTACACAAGTGATAGATATTATTAAATATTCAGTGATTTGTGTGCTGGGACAGCATCGCACAGAAATGGATTCGCCAAAGTTTAATAAAGTACAAAAGCAGAATAGAGAGAGTAACTATTCCTTTCAGTGGGGATTACCGTCTTTCTTATATCATTATTTCTGACATACTATATAAATCATTTACCTGCATCATAGAAAGTTTGGATAAGTATTGGGAAGTGAATGAGAGAGAGAATGAGAACAAGAGATCGAGAACAAGAGAGAGAGAACAAGAGAGAGAACAAGAGAGAGAGAACAAGAGAGAGAGAACAAGAGAGAGAGAACTAGAACAAGAGACAGAGAACAAGAGAGAGAGAACAAGAGAGAGAGAACTAGAACAAGAGAGAGAACAAGAGAGAGAACAAGAGAGAGAGAACGAGAACAAGAGAGAGAACAAGAGGGAGATCGAGAACAAGAGAGAGATCGAGAACAAGAGAGAGCACAAGAGATAGATCGAGAACAAGAGAGATAGCACAAGAGAGAGAATGAGAACAAGAGAGAGAGAACAAGAGAGAGAACGAGAACAAGAGAGAGATCGAGAACAAGAGAGAGAACGAGAACAAGAGAGAGAACGAGAACAAGAGATCAAGAACAAGAGAGAGAGAACGAGAACAAGAGAGAGAACAAAAACAAGAGAGAGAGAACGAGAACAAGAGAGAGAGAACGAGAACAAGAGAGAGAACGAGAACAAGAGAGAGAGAACGAGAACAAGAGAGAGAGAACGAGAACAAGAGAGAGAACGAGAACAAGAGAGAGATCGAGAACAAGAGAGAGAACGAGAACAAGAGAGAGAACGAGAACAAGAGATCAAGAACAAGAGAGAGAGAACGAGAACAAGAGAGAGAACAAAAACAAGAGAGAGAGAACGAGAACAAGAGAGAGAGAACGAGAACAAGAGAGAGAACGAGAACAAGAGAGAGAGAACGAGAACAAGAGAGAGAACGAGAACAAGAGAGAGAACGAGAACAAGAGAGAGAGAACGAGAACAAGAGAGAGAGAACGAGAACAAGAGAGAGAACGAGAACAAGAGATCAAGAACAAGAGAGAGAGAACGAGAACAAGAGAGAGAACGAGAAGAAGAGATCAAGAACAAGAGAGAGAACGAGAACAAGAGAGAGAACGAGAACAAGAGAGAGAACGAGAACAAGAGATCAAGAACAAGAGAGAGAACGAGAACAAGAGAGAGAACGAGAACAAGAGATCAAGAACAAGAGAGAGAACGAGAACAAGAGAGAGATCAAGAACAAGAGAGAGAGAACGAGAACAAGAGAGAGAACGAGAAGAAGAGATCAAGAACAAGAGAGAGAACGAGAACAAGAGAGAGAAGGAGAACAAGAGAGAGAACGAGAACAAGAGATCAAGAACAAGAGAGAGAACGAGAACAAGAGAGAGATCAAGAACAAGAGAACGAGAACAAGAGAGAGAACGAGAACAAGAGATCAAGAACAAGAGAGAACGAGAACAAGAGAGAGAGAACAAGAACAAGAGAGAGAACGAGAGAGAGAGAACGAGAACAAGAGAGAGAGAACAAGAGAGGGAGAACAAGAGAGAGAGAACGAGAACAAGAGAGAGAACGAGAACAAGAGATCAAGAACAAGAGAGAGAACGAGAACAAGAGAGAGATCAAGAACAAGAGAAAGAGAACGAGAACAAGAGAGAGAACGAGAACAAGAGATCAAGAACAAGAGAGAACGAGAACAAGAGAGAGAGAACGAGAACAAGAGAGAGAACGAGAGAGAGAGAACGAGAACAAGAGAGAGAGAACAAGAGAGGGAGAACAAGAGAGAGAGAACAAGAGAGAGAACGAGAGAGAGAGAACGAGAACAAGAGAGAGAGAACAAGAGAGGGAGAACAAGAGAGAGAACAAGAGAGAGAGAACAAGAGAGAGAGAACGAGAACAAGAGAGAGAACGAGAACAAGAGAGAGAACAAGAGAGAGAACTAGAACAAGAGAGAGAACTAGAACAAGAGAGAGAACTAGAACAAGAGAGAGAACTAGAACAAGAGAGAGAACAAGAGAGAGAACAAGAGAGAGAGAACTAGAACAAGAGAGAGAGAACAAGAGAGAGAACAAGAACAAGAGAGAGAGAACAAGAGAGAGAGAACGAGAGAGAACAAGAGAGAATGAGAACAAAAGAGAACTAAAACAAGACAGAGAACAATAACAAGAGAGAGAACGGGAACAAGAGAGAGAACAAGAGGGAGCGAATATGAGAGAGAACACAAGGGAGAGAATGAGATAGAGAGACTGAGAGGACAAGAGAGATAAAAAATAAGATAGAGAACAAGAGAGAGAGAGAGAAAGACAAGAAGAAAGAAAATGAGGAAGAGAGAATGAGAACAAGAGAGAGAACAAAAGAGAACAGGAACAAGAGAGAGAACAAGAGAGAGAACGAGAGGAAGTGAATATGAGAGACTGAGACTGAGAACAAGAGAAAGAAACTGAGAGGACAAGAGAGATAAAAGAGCATAAGAGAACAAGAGAGAGACAGAGAGAGAGAGAACGAGAGAGAGAAAAAGGATGAGAGAGAGATACAGAGAGAATGATAGAAAGAGAGAACAAGATAGAGAGAGAGATGAAGAGAATAGGAAGTAGAGAATGAGAGAAAAAGGAGGGAAACAAAGCAGATTGAAGGGTTACATAACAATACGTCTCATTGGCTTCTTAGGTATTGCATTGGGTCTAAAGACTTCAAGTAATCTCATAAGATCCAAGTCATAGATAAATGATAGTTTGGTCCAAAGCCTTGTCCCTAAGGATCAGCTCATTCATTGGATTGAATTTAGTGCACATCTCTATTCTGCCATGGAGGGGGAGTCTTTTTTTTTCTATGGCCTGGAAATATCTGTGTGAACAGCAGTGATTTAATGATGTAATAAGCCCTGTTTGAGTGATTTTAAAGGTTCCTGGTATAATGGATAGCAGTGTAATTTTAGTGCATTATCTCTAGGCCAGTCACTTTTGCATGGATACTGAAGATTTTTTTCTAAAGGATTGTTGGTGCTCCCACCATATATAGAGCAGAAGAATTCTAATTGTGAATAATTATTATTATTATTTTTTTTTATATTTTGTATTATTTCTTATCTTTTTATTTTGTTGGATTTTATACAAGATTTTAATAGATTTTATATTGTATTATAAATTATATTATAATAATTATAATATATATATATAATATTATAATATATAATCTTATATTATATTATAGTATTTTTTTCCCAATAGGAAGTTTATTGAAAAAAGTTAAGGAAAATTACAAGGTCAGAGTATGAAAACTATTACAACAAAGTTGGCAATAACATAAATAAAGCGAATAAACAATAAATGCCGTGCCCACCAGAATAACGAATTCACAACATAAAACAAGGGGTCTAAGAGATGACCATTTTAAGAAATGAACCAGGTTATATATTATAATATTATATATAAAATATGTATTGTATTATATCACTATAATATATAAATAGTATATACTTTTATAATGTATTATTTTATATTATATACATATATACCTGTATATTATATTACTATTTTTATAATATATGGATAATATAGATTTTGTTTTGTATTATTATATTCTAAATTATTTTCAAAATTGTTTTTGCCTTCTACTGGATCCACTAATGGGTTTAAAGTGTATAAGATTCATATAGAATATCAGAAATAATGATAGAAGAGAAGACACTAGTCGGCACAGGAAGGAATAGTTGCTATTTTTATTCTGCTCCTGTACATTATTATTATTATTATTATTATTATTATTATTATTATTACACATTGATACACACTATATATTTTTGTGATGATTTCTTGTATCTATCAGGAAAGGTTTTTTTTTTTATACAGTAATATCAGAAATGTGTCCTTTTGGTATTTTATTTCTAATGTGAGACAGAGGGGTGGATTTACAAAAGGCAAATAGACTCTGCAAGTTCCAGAGATTAGTAAATGAGAGAGAGAGTTCCGCTGGTTTCCATCATCCAATCATGTGCAAGCAAAAATACTGTTTTATTTAATTTTCCTTGCATGTGATTGGTTGTTCTTTGCAAAGTGAAGCTTCACCTCATTTACTAAGCTATGGAGTGACTGCACTTGTAAAGTGCACAGTCTTTTTGCCTTTAGTAAATCAACTATCAATCAATCATTTTACATTCACATCTGCCCCAAAGGAGCTTACAATCTAAGATCCGCTTCTAGCATTGACGGCTTTTGTTCTTTTTGGGGGGGGTGCAAACAACATCCCTCCTCCCTCTGAGTGGCATACACCCCCCCCCCCGTGCTGTTTGCCGGTTGGTCCGGTACTTACCCCATCATAGTGGGTGGCAGGCAGCGTGGTGCAGCGGCTCAGCTCCGGGTGTCCTCTACTCCATGGCGGTTTCCAGCTCCTCCTCCTAGGTGTCCAATAGGATCACCTGTCCTTTCAGCCAATCGAGTGACCAGTGTCAGAACCCGCTTCTTGATTGGCTGGGAGGAGGATCAGTGTTACAACAGTGAATATTGATTCACTGTTCTAACACACCTGGGTGGGATGGGAGCGCACTCTCTGCGACCTGAGCCCACCCTATATTGAAGCCTATTAGAGCCTCTGGCCCTAATCGGTGCTTCAAAAAAACACAGGATCTCTGTCTTCCCTACTAACATACCGCCATTCCGACTCTGTTGGGAACGATCGGCGGGTCTCAGGGGACATCAGGTCCACCATGCCCACTGATTGGCTCCCGCTGAGTCCAATCACAGTGAGAGCGGGTCGTCAGTGTTGCACATGCGCGCCGCAGACCCTTCAGTGCAGAATTACGTATCTGTATGTGATTCTGCGCACAGGAGCCACTGCCCCGCAGTAAATGTACGTCGGGCGATGGGCATCCGGTTAATACTCACATCTCCTGATGCCTATGGCACCAAACGCTGCTCTCTTGATTAGAAATCATTGGCTGAAGTCTAGTCCATGTCAGTCTCTTACTCCGTTGTTGCCCTTGGTGGCCCCTCCTGTGGTCCCCGTCACTAATTGGTCCTGTAATGGCGCAGAGCTCAGTAGGAGAACATCGGTTCTGGCCATTTCATTTTAGTGACAGGGTCACTTTAATCGAATGATGGCGTTTGGTGTATATTGGAAGAAATGTAAGAGGTCAGGGAAATAAAACCGAACCACAAGACCCAACCGTGGGATGTCCAAAAATCAACATATCTGACTGCGTAGCCGAGCGAGAAGAACAGGCCATGGTGGCTCCAGGAAGGGCTCCCAATTGGGAAGAATAGGCCATGGCTGCTCCAGGAAGGGCTCCCAATTGGGAAGAACAGGCCATGGCGGCTCCAGGAAGGGCTCCCAATTGGGAAGAATAGGCCATGGCTGCTCCAGGAAGGGCCCGGGAAGAACAGGCCATGGCGGCTCCAGGAAGGCCCCCCCCCGATTGGGAAGAACAGGCCATGGCGGCTCCAGGAAGGGCTCCCAATTGGGAAGAATAGGCCATGGTGGCTTCAGGAAGGGCCCCTCGATTGAGAAGAACAGGCCATGGCAGCTCCAGGAAGGGCCCCCCCCCCCCGATTGGGAAGAACAGGCTATGGCGGCTCCAGGAAGGGCCCCCGATTGTGAAGAACAGGCCATGGTGGCTCCAGGAAGGGCCCCCCGATTGGGAAGAACAGGCCATGGCGGCTCCAGGAAAGGCCCCTAATTGGGTAGAACAGGCCATGGCGGCTCCAGGAAGGGCCCCCCGATTGGGAAGAACAGGCCATGGCGGCTCCAGAAAGAACCCCCCAATTAGGAATAACAGGCCATGGCGGCTCCAGGATGGGCCCTCTGATTGGGAAGAACAGGCCATGGCAGCTCCAGGAAGGGCCCCCAATTGGGAAGAACAGGCCATGGCGGCTCTAGGAAGGGCCCCCAATTGGGAAGAACAGGCCATGGCGGCTCAAGGAAGGGCCCCCCCCCGATTGGGAAGAACAGGCCATTGTGGCTCCATGAAGGACCCCCTGATTTGGAAGAACAGGCCATGGCGGCTCCAGGAAATGCCACCGATTGGGAAGAACAGACCATGGCGGCTCCAGGAAATGCCTCCAATTGGGAAGAACAGGCCATGTCGGCTCAAGGAAGGGCTCCCGATTGAGAAGAACAGGCCATGGCGGCTCAAGGAAGGGCCCCCCGATTGGGAAGAACAGGCCATGGCGGCTCCAGGAAGGGCCCCCGATTGGGAAGAACAGGCCATGGCGGCTCCAGGAAGGGCCCCTGGGGAGGTGGATGAAATGCAGAATGAGAGATCCAGGGCGTTTTAGGCCCGTTCTCACCTATGCGTTTTTTGGTGCATTTTGTAGAAATGCACTGCAGCCCATTTTCCTTTATTTCCTATGGGACACGTTCACATCTGTGCTTTCTTCAGCCGCTACGTTTTAGAAACTGAGAGTGCGTCTAATAATCCATGAGACCTGTTGGGGACAGATGATATAAGGGGCATTCTGATGGGGACAGATGATATAAGGGCGCATTCTGATGGGGACAGATGATATAAGGATGAATTGATTTAAAGGGGGTGTGCCACTCTGATGGGGACAATTGAGGAAGGGGGGCACTCTGAAGTGAAGAGGGCAATTGATATAAAGGGCTCTCTGATGTGGGCATTTTATGCAAGGGGCACTCTAATGAGGATAGTTGATTTCATTGGGGGTCACCTGATGTAAGGGCGGACTCTGATGAGGCCTTCTGAAGTAATGAGGGCTCTGATAGGGACACCTGATATAAGGGGATACAGGATCTGTTTAATCACCCTAATCTAATGACAGCATAAGAAGTATCCTTGTTCACTCCTGCACTGCCTCTGCACCACCTATCAGATGTTACTTGTGGGTTGTGACTGGTACAGAAGCATGAACTCTGAATTCTGGTTCCCTGGATCCCTGTCACACCATTGACATTATGCCCCCCTGACTTTTTTTACTGAGCAATATCATCCAAACAGCCAATCACAGGGGGCGAACACTGGATTCGCTGTATGGGTGAGTATGTATAATAAAGATAAAATGGCAATACAGGTAAATGGGGCAAAAAGGGGGGGGGGGGGTTAAGCTCGTTGCACCTTAAAAACAACCAAAAGTCACCTTTCCTATTGACTATTGACAACGCATTTCACCAAAATTTAGAGTACTCCCAATTTCGCTCACCCCCCAATAAGGACCTTTTGCCAACTATGTAAAAACTGGAATTTGACTTTAAAAATAAAATCTTCAAAGAATAAGTGTTCAAAGCTACAAAGCCTGGCAATCTGCACCACCTGTCCTGCACAATCTGAGGTACAACGAGCGACGGAGAGCTTCCATCCACACACTGTCGCTGCCTTGAATACCGAATGCAAAGCAGTTCTGTTACTTTGTTATATTTTGACACCGTGTACTATGTATAAAAGCCTTAAATTGTATGAATTATTCACAAGCCCATTTTCTGCTTCACTTTGATCCCTCCTCACCAGACGTTCGGCTATAGAGACGAAGGTAGAAGCCGTGCCATAGCCGTTCTCTCTTTGTTTCTTTTGTTTGGCTCTATTGTGAATGGAGTGGAAAAGTACAGGTGCTTCAGAGCGCTCCAAACTATTAAAAAAGTTACCTTGTGGATGGAAAAGACAAGGAGTGAATGGAGAAACAGAACAAAATGGTCATCGTTTGTTCAGCTGCTGAAAAGCCCAAAACATCAACTTAGCAAAATAGTTATTTTGTTTCATTGTTGGCCAATGGTTCATTGTAATGTCGGTGTCACATTGGCAATCTTGTAGAAGATACAGAATCATTCTTGTGCATAACTGTTCATTTACTAAAACTGTATTTAAATGTATTCTATTCCAATGGGGCAAAATCGAATGTTCTTGGGTTATAGTCTGTGCAGCTTCACTGTGTGAATGCAGAAAATACTGCACTATGGCCACTAGATGGCAACATGGAGTATTCTTATTTTCTATGATATTTAATATTATCTAGTGGCCATAATGCTCTGATTTCTGACACACACTGGAAGGCAGCTGGCAGACGACTAGCACACAGCAGGCTGGAAGTGTAGTCAGAGACTAGCAGTGGTCTGCAGCCAAGAAGACTTACATCAGACATGTTAGAAGGCGGGGGTGGTCAAAGGGCAGGCTGAGGTCACACCAGAAAGTCAGCAAAGACAAGCTGTGGTCAGGAATTAGCTGAGGTTACACCAGGAATCGGCAGAGATAAACTGTGCTTAGAAAATATCCAAGGTCACACCAGGAATCAGAAGAGAAAATCTGTGGTCAGGAACTAACCAAGGTTACACCAGGATTTAGCTGAAATAAGCTGTGCCCAGAAACTGGCCAAGGTCACAACAGGAATCAGCAGAGAAAATCCATGGTCAGGAACTGGCCAAGGTTACACCAGGATTCAGCACAGATAAGCCATGGCCAGGAAGTTGCCAATGTCACACCAATAATCATCAGAGACTAGCTGTGGTCAGGAACTAACAAGGTCACACCAGGAATCAGCAGAAACCAGATGTGGTCAGGAACTAGAGGAGGCCACAGCAGGATTCAGAAGAGAAAAGCCATGATCAGAAACTAGCTAAGGTCTCACCAGGAATCAGCAGAGATAAGCCA
Source organism: Lithobates clamitans (assembly GCA_037952925.1). Lineage (NCBI taxonomy): Eukaryota > Metazoa > Chordata > Amphibia > Anura > Ranidae > Lithobates > Lithobates clamitans. The sequence continues at coordinate 296,920 of JBBGZY010001055.1, read as the reverse complement.
TGGCCGGGAATTAGCAGAGGTCACACCAGTAATCATCAGATTTAAACTATTTTCAGGAACTGGCAAAGGTCACACAAGGAATCAGCAGAAATAAGCCACGGTCAACAACTGGCCAAGGTCATACCAGGTATCAACAAAGACCAGATGTGGTCAGGAACTAGAATAGATCACACCTGGATTCAGAAGAGAAAAGCTATGATCAGGAACTAGCCAAGGTCGCACCAGGAATCATCAGAGACAAGCCTTGCTCAGGAAGGTCACACCAGCAATCATCACATATAAACTATGGTCAGGAACTTGCAAAGGTCACACAAGGAATCAGCAGAGATAAGCCATGGTCAACAACCATCCAAGATCACACCAAGAATTAGCAAAGACCAAATGTGGTCAGGAACTACCCAAGGTCAAACCGGGAATTAGCGGAGATAAGCCATTGCCAGGAATTGGCAGAGGTCCCACAAGGAATCATCATATATAAACCATGGTCAGGAACTAGCCAAGGTCACACCAGGAATCATCAGAGACCAGATTTGGTCTGGAACTAGAGGAGGTCACACCAGGATTCAGAAGAGAAAAGCCATGATCAGAAACTAGCCAAGGTCACACCATGAATCCTCAGAGACGAGCTGTGGTCAGGAACTACCCAAGGTCACATGAGGAATCATAAGAAAGAAGCCATGGTTAAGAACTATCCAGGGTCACACTGGAAATCAGCAGAAATAAGCCATGGCATGGAATTAGCAAAGGTCATACCAGGAATCAGTAGAGACATGGCATGCTCAGGAACTAGCAACGGTCACACCAAGAATCTGCAGAGTTAAGCCATGGTCAAGAACTAGCCAAAGTCACACCAAGAGTTAGCAGAGATAATCAGTGGTCAGTAAAAAGTCACACCAGTATTCAGCAGAGACAACCCATGGTCAGGAACTAGCCGAGATCACACCAGGAATCAGCAGAAATAAGCTGTGACCAGAAACTATATGAGATCACACTGGGAAATATCAGAGATTAGCTATGATTAGGAATTAGCCGTGATCACCAGGAATCATCAGAGATAAGCCATGGCCAGGAATTAGTCAAGATAAATCACAGGAAAATAGAGAGAAGGGACAAGTCCAAGAGCAGGCAGGGTCATAAACAGGTAAACAGATCTCAGGAACAGGTTCAGGTACAATGACACATGGTAACAGCTGAAGACCAACCAGAAACTGCCTAGTTCAGCTCTGGTCCTTAAAGTGGAGTTCCACCCAAAAGTGGAACTTCCACTCATTTGTCTCCTCTCCCCCTCTGGTGCCACAATTGGCACCTTTCAGGGGGAGGGGGACAGGATACCTGTCTTTGACAGGTATCCTGTTACCACTTCCGGGAGTCCGGGCCGTGGCCCGTGACATCACCGCGGGGCTCCCTACTCCTCCCTCCTCCAGTAGGAGAGAGGATCGGGGCCTCGTACATGTGCAGCAGGGTTCTCGGCGTGAAGCCGTAAGGCTACACTGCCAGGTACCCTTACCCGAAATGGCGGTGACAGCACCTGACAGCTGATGGAAACATCAGCTGTGGTGCCGACATTGCGGGACTCCAGAACAGGTTATGCCGCGTACACACGACCGGTTTGTCCTTCAGAATAAACTCTGAAGGTTTCTCCAAAGGAATTCCATTCCAGCGATCTTGCCTACACATGGTCGATCCAAAGTCCGACCGTCCAGAACGCGGTGACGTACAGCACGTACGACGGGACTAGATAAAGGATGTTCAGTAGCCAGTAGCCAATCGCTTCCGTCTCGTACTTGCTTCAGAGCATGCGTCGTTTTTGGTCCGTCCGAACAGCATACAAACGAGCGGTTTTCCCGATAGGGATTGGTTCCGGCGGAGTCCCGGCGGAAAGATTTAAAACATGTTCTATTTCTAGGTCCATCAGAATTTTCGAAAGAAACTGTCCGATGAGGCCTACACACGATCGAAATGTCCGATGAAATGATTCCGTTGGACTTTTCCTGCCGGAAAGTCAGACCGTGTTTACGCGGCATAAGTGTCCCATTGTTAAAAGCCAGAAGCTGTGGTATGTGTAGCTGCTGGCTTTTAATTCTTTTTTTTTGGGCGGAACACCGCTTTAAATAGGCCGTCTGGTGCCAAGGCCGGGATCACAACCTCTGCAATGCCTTAATACAAAGCATGTTATTATGTGTATTGTGTTAGAGCAGCCCATCCAGTTTGAATGCACCCTAAAAATCTCACCTGACCTTTTTGTAACACGGCTCATGGCAACGCGCGGTTACTGTGGGTTGCAATGCACTCTAATGCAGGTATGTAGTTTTCGTGCATTGAGGTGTCATTCATTTTTAACACATGCTTAGTGCAGTACAAAGTGTTATTGCAGTGCAAGAGTGTAATCCTAGCCTTAGAGTGTATGTCCTACATACCTAATTCCTGACTCTATTCACATCCATCAGGGAGTTTTGGGGACCTTTGTGTGTTCCAGCTTCCCCTGTTACCATCTTCATAGTATCAAATCACTAAAAAATCCAACAGGGTTCCCGCCAAAAAGTGACTGAGCACCTAGATGTATCAGTTCCTTTCTCTGCAGAGTCAGCAACTCAGATGAATGAATAGAAAACACTCTGAGGCTTTCTGTTCATTCACAAACTGAAGCATAGGAAAGTTTACTGTGCTTCAGTGATGAATGGACACAGGAGTGATTGGTACTGATCGCTCACTTTGTTCATTCAGGAAAGGATGGGGCCAGTAAACTACATATTCACCAGCCCCCCCCGCTCTGCATCCTGAAACATCCCCCTTTGTGCATGCCTGCAGCAGCTGTCGGCGGGAGACAAGGGTAGCCGGAAGTGTTGCGGGGGGAAAAGGGGAACACAGGGGGGCCCAGACAGCAGATGGAAGGGGCACATGGGCTAGGACCACTCCCACTGCAGCAGAGGGAGGAAGAGGAGGAGAAACTGGCAGTACTGCAGGGGGAGGCAGAAGAGGATCGGTGTCTGCAATAAGACAGTACAGCTGGACCTCCTGCTTAGCGGGTGCCCGGGCCCCCCCTTTTGAACTGATGGTGCCCGGGGCCCAGTACAGGAGGGCTGGCTGTCCTGTCTTATCAGCGGCCCTGTAGAAGTCCCTTATATTGAGCACAGCAGATGTGCAGACTCAGGAGTTCAGCTCAGAGATCCCACCAACCAACAAGTGGGGGTTTGAAGATTCATGTCCACCAATTATTGAAATATTACATTTGGTGACCTTACCCTTCAAAATGTGATGTGCTGTGTGGACTTCTATAGAGCAACATGTATAGGATGCAACACAATGGGGTTGATTTACTAAAGTTAAATCCACTCTGCACTACAAGTGGACTTGGATGCATAGGCATGCGCAGGGGGTGTGCCAGGTGTGCCTGGGCACACCCTAATCACTGGTGCCCAGAAGCATATGGCTCTGTGTGCAGGTTCTCTTTCAGCACCCCCAAATTCACAGTTCATGTTTGAGTGTCTAAAGATTCTTTTAATCGCTTGTCCAAAATAATCAGTGCGGTATATGTAAGACAGGGGACTTTTCCTTTAATTTGTGGAGGGATACAGAAGCTCGGAGCCGCAGAATTCGATAGTGCTTTCATAGTTCTGGCTGCAGGGGTCAGGGATGCCACTTACATTAAATTGAGAAGTGTCCCTTCGTTCTTCTGCCACCATACCCATACACACACGTGTGTTTGAGTTTTGGGGTGAACACCCTAATGCAATAGGCTACGCACACCTATGCTTGGATGTGCAATCGCTGTAGATCTGAGGGGACAACCTGAAATGAGGGGAAGCTCTGCTGATTTTATCATCCAATCATGTGAAAGCTAAAATGTTGTTTTTTTATTTTCCTTGCATGTCCCCCTCAGATCTACAGCGACTGAACCCCCAAGTGCACTTGCAGTGGAAAGTGGATTTGCCTTTAAATAACCTCCAATGCCTTGTTTTAGTTATGAGACAGTTGGATACATTTTGTATTCTGAAAATTGGCCGTCCCAAGACAAATGACTATTTTATACCACCGAATCTGTTTATTCCGATCAATTCCCCGCTTTTTGTACCCCTGGGGCCTGGTAACACGCCTCCAGAAAAACTATCAAGACCATCAAGCGGGGAAAAAAATTTGCCTTAGGCAGACTTTCTGAGCTCCTCCAAACATTTCTACTTCTTGATACAATTAAAGGCGAACTCTCCTAGTAAAATATTTATTTTTATGTATCAAAATTAAAAGTAATAAAAAAAAAAACCCATAGAAACAAGTTTTAGTTTCCAGGAAAAGAGTTGTAAATGTTCAATCAAGTGAATGTTTTTGTGTTTTGGAGACAGAAAATAAATGACATCTCATGAGATTGTAAAATGTCTTCAGAGACGCTTTTTTTTCGGCAGTTACCTAGAGAGATGATTGGGAGCGCAGTCTGTCAAAACAGCGAACCACAGACAACATTACACCAAACCCAAGGAAAAAATGTTGTGTTTATTGACAAATCTTCCTTATGGATTGTGCAAATGTATTTATTTGTTTTCGACAGTAACAATTCTCCGTGTCGGGTATTTTTTCCACCATTTGCTTTTTATAATAACATTAAATAAACCCTTTGTGGGATTTTTTTTTTTTTTTTAAGATGCACATTTTTTACCTAGAAATGTACTTAAAGCGGAGTTCCGCCCTTATTTTTCACTCTTCGGCATGCAGCACTAATGTGCATCCTTAAAACGAATTGGCAATTTATTTTTATTTTTTCTGTTCACTTACCTGATTTATGCCTGTATCTAATTTCATTTCCTCCTCTAGGGGGCCGCGGCGCCATACGTCAATTCTGGTTTTGCATTGGCTCCTGGGAGATCTTGGTCAGCTTGGCATGGCACTGCTCCCGTAACATTTAACATTGGCATCTATGGAAATTCTTGGTCAGCTTGGCATGGCACGGCTCCAGTAACATTTAACATTAACGTCAATGGAAAATCTTGGTCAGCTTGGCATAGCTGTGCCATGTCAAGCTGACCAAGATTTCACTGCACTGCACATGCGTGAGACCGGCAGGTGCATGCTGGGTAGCCATCAGGCACGGAATCCAGGAAGAAGGACACTGTGGCTTCAGATGCCCACACTGGAGATGGCCGCACTGTGCAGGAGCTTCTCAAAGTAAGAAAACGATGCAGCACAAAAACTGGGCATAGTTTACAGCATAGCTTTGTTACATTGCACAGGGCGAGGAGGTATTTTTGTCTTAAAAGTCATATTTCGGATTGAATCCTGCTTTAAAGCAGAGTTCCAGGCAAAAATACAACTTGGTCTTGTTCAATAGACTGCCCCCCCCCCCTCGTCTTTGGATATATTTTAGTTTCTTTTCTGTTTGTTTAGTTCCCTTTCCTTTAGTTTTCTTGTCACTTCCACGTTACCTCGCCGCTGCGAAAAATGTAATTTCCTGTGGCTGCATTGGGGATTGCTGTGTCATCAATTGGCATCCCTCGCTGCTAGCATCGCATTATTTGAAGACAGGAAATGACGGGATGCTAGGTGGAGATCGGCGCCATTTTTGAATAGGGAGTGTATATTGGCAGTGCAGTGTTTTGTTTGTATTGTTCCCAGAAGGGCGCGCTTCCTTCACACTGCACATGCGTGAGATTGGGAGGTACATGCTGGGTACCCAACCTAATCCTGGAAGAGAGACCCAGTGGGCTTCACATGCCCACAGTCTAGATCAGCCTTCCTCAACCTTTTCAACACAGAGGAACCCGTGAAATAACTTTCCGGTGTCAGGGACTCCCTGCTAAAAATGACTTCATCTACATCTCATGATACATTCTTGTGATGGTCAGGAGAAAGGATGCTCCTTACATGTGTGGTCATTGGGAAGAATTACCCCCCCTTATAGATAGCTAAAAGGATCAATGGTGTCAATGGGAACTTATCTGAGAGGGAGACATTTCTCATTGCTCAAGGAACCCCGAGCAAACTCTGGAGGAACCTTAGGGGTCCACGGAACCCTGGTTGGGAAACCGTGGTCTAGGTGGCCAAGCTGTTCCAAAGGAGAAGACAATGAGTAATCAATGCTGCACAAGTAACAAAAAGGGACACCATTAATGATTGCCAATTGTAAAAGAACGAGCGGTAACAATCACGGGGGGGGGAGGGAGTCTGTTTACCACTTGCCACAAAGTAAGTATACATTATTACATTGACATTAAATACCTGTGTTATGGCAGCAGCTGGTTTTATTACTCTGGGCGATTCATCATGGGATAAAAGTGGTCCCGCGGGTGGATTCACCACAGGATCACTTTTAGAGGCAGAAGGAGATGTGTCCCCCCCTCCCCCTCCCGCTGCTTCCCGGTCGTTTCTGAGCTTACCGGAGCTGTTGGTAAACCCTGAAGGAATCTGATGCAGCTGTTTGCTGGGCAGGAAGTTGGCCCCCAGTCGTCTCTATGGCCTTGGAGGACCGGAGCAACGTCTGACGCCACTTCCTGTTCTCAGGCATAAACCATTTTTCTTTTTTTTCTAAAGTCAAAATGTCAAAAAGAAATTAAAAAAAAAAAAAGTCTTTTGCTTTTAAAGGTAAATGAGAGATCTGGGGTCATTAAAGAGGACCTGTCATGCTTTTTTCTATTACAAGGGAAGTTCCTTGCAATAGGAATAAAGGTGAGCAAAATAAATAAATGAATAAATAAAATGGACAGTGTAAAAATAAAAAGTAAAAAAAAATTAAAAAAAGGAAAAATTTAGACTGTCCCATCCCTCTGAGCTTGCATGCAGAAGTGAACGCACACGTAAGTCGCTCCCCGCATTAAAACCACACATGTGGGGTATTGCAATGATCGTTAGAGTGAGAGCAATAATTCTAGTGCAAGACCTCCTCTGTAACTCTAAACTGGTATCCTGTAAAAAAATTTAAAGCGTCACCTATGGAGATTTTTAAGTACCAAAGTTTGGCGCCATTCCACGAGCGTGCGCAATTTTAAAGCGTGACATGTTAGGTATCTATTTACTCGGCGTAACATCATCTTTCACATTATGCAAAAAAATTGGGGTAACTATTGTGTTTTATTTTTTTTTTTAACTCGTTAAGTGTAAAGGGGGGGGTTTGAAAGACTGCTGCTCAAATACAGTGTGACATAAAATATTGCAACAAAATTTTATTCTCTAGGTTCTCTGCTAAAAATATTTATATATATATATATATAGTGACATTGGGGGATGTCTAGCTCAGTGGTAGATGCCTTTTCAGTAAGTTCACAGCGAACAGGAACTTTAGTTTAAGGGCGTGGTAGCCCATTTTTATTAAAAGGAACAAAATAAAGGAAAGTTCATACATGCACTTGGATGCCCACGCAGGGATTCTTCTCCCAAAAATAACAAATGAAAAATGCCAAGTCACCTGGCTCTCTTCAGCAGTACTGCCACTTAGGCTTTACGCTTCAGCCCTCTTGGCCATATAACAGGGTTCCCGTACAACTACTCTACCTCTTTTCAGCTTCCTTGCTGCTCAGGCCTTCCACTTCAGGCTCTCATCTGTCTCCTTAGATGCACACAGCGTCTATCTAGAAAGCAGCCCCTCACTGCTCTGATCCTCAGACTTGGGTCTCTGGCTTTCACTAGTGGGCTCTCTGGGCTCTCTGGACCCTCTGGACTCTCTAGACCCTCTGGACTCTCTAGACCCTCTGGACTCTCTGGGCTCTCTGGACCCTCTGGACCCTCTGGACTCTCTGGACCCTCTGGACTCTCTGGACCCTCTGGACTCTATGGACCCTCTGGACTCTCTGGACTCTCTGGACTCTCTGGACTCTCTAGACCCTCTGGACTCTCTGGGCTCTCTGGACCCTCTGGACTCTCTGGACTCTCTGGACCATCTGGACTCTCTGGACCCTCTGGACTCTCTGGACCCTCTGGACTCTCTGGACTCTCTAGACCCTCTGGACTCTATAGACCCTCTGGACTCTCTGGGCTCTCTGGACCCTCTGGACTCTCTGGGCTCTCTGGATCCTCTGGACTTTCTGGACCCTCTGGACTCTCTGGAGACCTCCTGTCTCTCTGGGTGGAGCCCAGAACCCTAATCCTGACTCTGCTATAAGCCCAGGACCCACCTGCTCAATTAACCAGCCAGACTCCTGGCTGTTCCCAAAACCTGATCCCAGGATTGAAGATTCCGTCCCACCCATAACGCTAGGTAATCTCCGGGCTCCAGGTCCCCAACTGGGTTTTACAAACTTTGGAGGAAACTGATAAAACAGATTCCTTCACGTTAAATACCCCTGGAGCCCCTCAACCTGCTTATTTGAGGACCCTGGGCAACAATTACTAGGACAGGGAACTGTACTGTCACAATATATATATATATAACGTTGGGGGGTTCTAAGTAATTTTCTATCAAAAAATACTAATTTAAACTTGTAAACAAAAAGTTCCAGAAAAGGCCGAGTCAGCAAGTTTACATACAGTATTTACGAAAGATGAGGATCCATATAAAATTAAAACACGGTAGTTGCAATTTTTGCAATGTGACATTTTTTATCAAATCTATATTTCCAGTAAAAATGTATTTTAGTGAACACAAACAATAAAACGTCCAATTTTTTTGTAAGTAAAATAAAGAAGCAAGTAAATAAATACCAAATATGTTAATACTTAAAGTGGTTCTAAAGGCTCAAGGTAAAAAAACCTTCTGGGTGCGAGCTGCCCCCCCTCAGCCTCTCTTATACTTACCTGAGCCCCATCTCAATCCAGCGATGTGCATGAGATCAGCGGCTCTCCTGGGTCTCCCTCTCCTTATTGGCTGGAACAGCAGTGGGAGCCATTGGCTCACAGCCAGTGAGCCAATGAGGAGAGAGCAGGGGACAGGGCCGAGCCGTGCTCTGTGTGTGAATGGACACACAGAGCATGGCTCAGGAGCGAGCCTGCTTGAGTGCCCCCAAAGCGAGAGGCTTGCTATTGGGGGCACTCGGCAGTGGGAGAGGAGCCAGGACCGCCTCCGGGGGACCCAAAAAGAAGAGGATTGAGGCTGCTCTGAGCAAAACCATTGTACAAAGCAGGTAAGTACGCCATTGTTTATTTATTTTTTTCTATTATTTCCTTCACTTTAAAATTGCATGCTGCCACAAAACAACAACAAAGGTGCTGATGCATTTCACCCCACCCGCTGGGACTTAGTCATGGAGGCAGGGCCGCTGATGGGGGGACCACCGGTCCTCCTGTAGGGGGCCCGGACAGCAGGAGGATCGGTGGAGCAGATAGTGAGGGATGACAGCGCCTCTTACCCAGCAACTCAAAGCCGGTTTCTCCCCCTCCCCCTCCTGCCAGCTTTCAGGCTGGGTGAGAGACACAGAGGGCCGGATTTAGGAGGTTCTGGGGTGGGTTGTGCACACCCAGATTTCAGTTCTGCCCCCATGGATGTCCGCCGATATGTGCTAGGTGGGTGATTTTTTGGGGTGAGGGAGATTTGTGCTAGAAGGGGGGATTTTCGTTTGGAAATTTTTGCAGGGGGGGCCCGTCTGGTATGCTGTAGGGGCCCCGTGATTTCTAACAGCAGCTCTGCATGGAGGTCTCTATGACTAAGCCCTGGGGGGCCGTGTGAAATTCATCAGAGGTGTGGTTTGTGGAGAAGGATAGGCTGAGGCTGTTCCTTATCCTCATCATACATGAACTGGCCAGGAGAGCGGCGCCCATCTCATTCCATTACATGAAATGTTTGGTTTTGGGTTAAGATACAATTTACCACTTCACTATTCACTCCAATGGAAGCTGATGTATGTTGATTATGGGCCTCTAGGGTTTAATGCAGGGGTCTCCAAACGTTCTGAATAAAGGGCCGGTTTACTGTCCTTGAGGCTTTTAGGGGGCCGGACTTTGGCCAGTGGGAGTGGAAAATGGCCCCGGTGTCAGTGGATGTAATCATTGCCCCATCATTAGTATTAATGGGAGGAATAGTGCCTCATCATTAGTATTAATGGGAGGAATAGTACCCCATCATTGGTACCAGTGGGAGGAATAGTGTCCCATCATTGGTGTCAGTGGGAGGAATAGTGCCCCATCATTAGTATTAATGGGAGGAATAGTGCCTCATCATTAGTACTAATGGGAGGAATAGTACCCCATCATTGGTACCAGTGGGAGGAATAGTGTCCCATCATTGGTGTCAGTGGGAGTAATAGTGCCCCATCATTGGTATCAGTGGGAGGAATAGTGCCCCATCATTGGTATCAGTGGGAGGAATAGTGCCCCATCATTGGTGTCAGTGGGAGGAATAGTGCCCCATCATTGGTGTCAGTGGGAGGAATAGTGTCCCATCATTGGTGTCAGTGGAAGGAATAGTGTCCCATCATTGGTATCAGTGGGAGGAATAGTGTCCCATCATTGGTGTCAGTGGGAAGAATAGTGTCCCATCATTGGTGTGAGTGGGAGGAATAGTGCCCCATCATTGGTGTCAGTGGGAGGAATAGTGCCCCATCATTGGTAACAGTGGGAGGAATAGTGCCCCATCATTGGTGTCAGTGGGAGCAATAGTGTCCCATCATTGGTGTCAGTGGGAGGAATAGTGCCCCATCATTGGTATCAGTGGGAGGAATAGTGCCCCATCATTGGTATCAGTGGGAGGAATAGTGCCCCATCATTGGTAACAGTGGGAGGAATAGTGCCCCATCATTGGTGTCAGTGGGAGCAATAGTGTCCCATCATTGGTGTCAGTGGGAGGAATAGTGCCCCATCATTGGTATCAGTGGGAGGAATAGTGTCCCATCATTGGTATCAGTGGGAGGAATAGTGCCCCATCATTGGTGTCAGTGGGAGGAATAGTGTCCCATCATTGGTATCAATGGGAGGAATAGTGCCCCAACATTGGTATCAGTGGGAGGAATAGTGTCCCATCATTGGTATCAGTGGGAGGAATAGTGTCCCATCATTGGTGTCAGTGGGAGGAATAGTGCCACTAGGGACAGATAATTGCTAGCAGAGGGCCGCAGGTTGGAGACCATTGGTTTAAAGCGATTCATTTTTGGATTTCATAACCTGAGGACCAAAGTATTATTATTTTTTTGCATTGACATTGTTCTTACAGGAAGTACTGATATTTCTCTTCTTTTTCATTTTTAGATTTGATGGGTCCTCTTCTTGTGACATTGAAGTCCCTCCTGGTTATAGTTAACTATGGGAAAGCTGCTCAGGCGGCTTGTCCTACGGGGTGCACTTGCCTTCCATCCTTCATTAACTGTTGCGAATCAGAGAGATTTCTGGAAATCCCAATCAAAGGCCTCGATAATGTGACCAAATTGCGTTTGAGCGGCTGTCCGCGCTTAGTTATCGCCAAGCAGAGCATCTGGACTCTGAAGTCTCTGGAAGATGTAACGATTACAAGGACGCCGGTGTCTTACCTCGATGCGTTCGCATTCAGCGACCTCCCCAAGCTGAAGAATTTAGTTTTAAATGAGCTGAACCTGAGCGTGACAAACACTCATCCGTCAGCCTTTACCGACCTTCCCATTCAGCAGCTGGACCTAAAGAACAACAACTTCAAGATAATTCACAGTCAGATGTTCAGCGGCCTGAAAAACCTCCGTAGCCTCGATCTTTCCAGAAACAAAATCATCGTTATCCATAATCGGGCATTCGAGAGCCTGGCTGTGTTGTCCACATTGAATCTAGATTATAACAATATCTCCGCGGTCACCCCGTTCTGGTTCAGGCCTTCTAGTAATTATTCCTCATTGCGTATTAGCATTCTGGGAAACAATCTGACCAACGAGTGCCGTTTCAGAGGGTTTGACCTTCCAGAGAACGGCTGGTTCAAAAGGTCTTTATGGCCCAATGACTCAGTTTCCACTGTGACAGCGAACTTACCTGTGTGCTCTTTGCCTTTTTTTACTAACAATTACCATGAAATTTATGTGAAAGAATCATCCCCGGTGACAATGGCATGTTCCGCACAGGGTACACCAAAGCCCGCGTTGACCTGGATGCTCCCATCAGGATCGGAAGTCCTTAACACCACTTTACCAATTTCCATCATCAACGAAAAATTAAATTTATCAAGGGCAAAGCTAAGTGACGCTGGGATTTATGTTTGTGTTGCTAGCAACAGTGAAGGGTCTTCGGTGGCCTTGACGAAACTCTCTGTGATCCCCAACACCACCACAGCAATGGTCCAGGATCTCATGGTGACTGATGTGCCCAAGAAAAAAGCTTCTTTCGAGTTGCTTGTTGTGTTCATCATACTACTTTCTTTGGTTCTGGCCTTTGTGATAGGTTACATTGTAAGGCTTATCTACAGGTTGGCCAAAAAACCAAGCGATGATAACTTTGAGTTCAGTCGATTTGTGGATACGCCCAACATCCTTCCCGTCCCGGAAAACCCCCAGCCAATGCCACATGTCTAACAACTACACCTAGTGCCTCTGTGCCTGGTGAATCAATATGGATGAACAATTATCTGCAGTAGTTGTGAAGATGGGTGATAAACACTGGATCCCATAAAACGTCAAGGTAGCAAGCACCCTGTGGTTTAGCTATGCTGACTCTGGGGGGGCTTATGCGTGCAGAAGGGCATGCATGGGTTTGAAAAAAGGTTTGCAGAGAGAATATAAGCAGCACATCATCATCCCAAAGTCCAAAAAAAAACATTTCAGCCAAAGTATTTCAGCGGCTTAAAAGTGCCTCCTCCCTCGCTAAATGGATCACTGTGCTTCCCAGAGCAGAAGGTTGTAGTTCCCGTATTCACCAGCGGGTGTCTCCCAGCAGCCAGCAGATTCCAGTAATGAGTCTCTACCTGATGTTGGCTGCTGAGACGTTGTTTAGTTCCTCCTTTACATTTCCCTTGTGCTTCAGTGTTATGTTTGGGATACTGAGTGCAGGCGTCCAGCAGCAGGGATGGCTAGATCTGTGTAGCTGCACTCAGGAAACAGAAACCAGACTATATAAATATTTATGGTCAAGACAAATATGGATCACATAAACACGCGACAAGACTTACAACATAACATAGTATATAAAATTTAAGCAAGTTTATTAAGAGTGAAATAAAACCCACCCAAACACCAGCAAACAAAATACACAGCAAATGTGCAAATACTATACAAGCAAACCATAACCAACTGACATAAATACCTAACAAGTAGGTAACAGAAAGCTTAACTAGCAAACTAACTATATACAAAATGGGGAACACAGAAAAACTGGGTACAACTGGAGATGCAAGGAAGGGGGAACCAGGACTGGGATCAGGAACAAGGAGAGAAGATATGATGCAGCAGAGTACAGGATGCAGGGCAAGAGCAAGATCAGGAGCCGAGTCAGGATAAATAGCAAGCAGATTATAGCTAGCAGGACAAAACACTGAAGCACACTAGAATTGTAGAGGAGAAACTAAATACCCTCCCAGCAGCCAGCATCAGATGGAGACCGATTACTGGGATCTGCTGGCTGCTGGGAGACACCCGCTTGTGGACACCAGAAAATCTACAGCCTTTCCGCTCTGGAAAGCACAGTGCCACCAGCAGGTGATCCAGGTCCTGTTAGTCTAGGACAGCAATCTCCAAACTGTGCCCTTTGATTGCTTTTATCCGGCCCTTGGAGCACTATTTCATCCCCTGATACCAACACTGGGGCACAATTCTCCCCACCGTCACCAATGAAGAGGCACAATTACTTCCAATGATGCCAACAATAGGGCACAATTCCCCCCACTGTCACCAAGGGGCACAATTCCTCCCAATGATGACAACAAGGGGACACAATGATCCCAACAATGGGCCACGATGTAACCCATGGGACACAATGACACCAACAACGGGGCACAATGACACCAACAACATGGGCACATTGATGCCAGCAACTGGGCACAACTCCTTCCACTGACACCAAAGACGAGGCATTGTTTTTTTTTCCCTTTTGACGTCAGGACCTTTTCGACTTACAATGGTCATAGTCCGGACCCCCTAAAGATTGAAGGACAGTAAACTGGCCCTTTATTTGAAAAAGTTTATAGACCCCTGGTCTAGGAGACTGATGACTTATAACTTGACTTTGCAATCATAGCCACTGGTAAAACCTTAATTTTAGTAATTCTCCCCGAAGTCCACCTTCCATCTCCAATAGATAACCAGCCTTGAGGAAGGAGGCACTTTGAAACACCTTCGTTATAATAATTACCATTTGCACACAATCTATGTAATAACATTTTTGGACTCTGAAATAGCTGTTTGGCACTTGTTCTCTCAGCAAATATCAACAGGGCAGTTGATGAAGGATCTACTGGCCACTTTGATGAAGGATCTACTGGGCACTCTGATGAAGGATCTACTGGCCACTGTGATGAAGGATCTACTGGCCACTCTGATGAAGGATCTAGTGACCACTCTGATGAAGGATCTAGTGACCACTCTGATGAAGGATCTACTGGCCACTTTGATGAAGGATCTACTGGCCACTCTGATGAAGGATCTACTGGTCACTCTGATGAAGGATCTAGTGACCACTCTGATGAAGGATCTAGTGACCACTCTTATGAAGGATCTAGTGACCACTCTGATGAAGGAACTACTGGCTACTCTTATGAAGGATCTACTGGCCACTCTGATGAAGGATCTACTGGCCACTTTGATGAAGGATCTACTGGGCACTCTGATGAAGGATCTACTGGTCACTCTGTTGAAGGATCTAGTGGTCACTCTGATGAAGGATCTAGTGACCACTCTGATGAAGGATCTAGTGACCACTGTTATGAAGGATCTAGTGACCACTCTGATGAAGGATCTACTGGCCACTCTGATGAAGGACCTACTGGTCACTCTGATGAAGGATCTACTGGCCACTTTGATGAAGGATCTACTGGCCACTCTGATGAAGGATCTACTGGTCACTCTGATGAAGGATCTAGTGACCACTCTGATGAAGGATCTACTGGCCACTCTGATGAAGGATCTACTGGCCACTTTGATGAAGGATCTACTGGCCACTCTGATGAAGGATCTACTGGCCACTCTGATGAAGGATCTACTGGCCACTCTGATGAAGCATCTACTGGCCACTCTGATGAAGGATCTAGTGACCACTCTGCCTCAACTGACACATGAACACACCAGTTTGAAACTGGCCGACACTTGTTCAACTTGGTATTTATGAAGGCCGAACGTTAGATTGTTCCCACACAGTCTGACTTCCATTTACGAGACACAGCTTACCAAATGACAGTTACCAGGCTGTACCGTAGATCTGGCCGTAGGCCTAGCCAGTCATTTATTTTACTGCTGCGAAAGCAGCAAAATGTAAATAAATAATTCAGGTGAAAGACAAAAATTAATGATTAGCGCATCTGAATAAAGTTTCTGGTCATAAAAGTATTTCATCTTCAGTTTAGGTCGGCTTGGTGCGTTCACTTTACGTTTTATTTTTCTACCAAAATCTGTTATTCTGTATACGGGACATAATAATATATTCACTCCGCCATTCTCAGTGACCGCTGTAAATATTAAAGGGCGGCTGAATAAAACATGTTTTGTTCTCTAGTTATTTTTCTTACATAAAGCTGACATTATGAAACTCTGTACAACGCTACATTTTATGTCAGAGCTATATAAATGTATAATAATAATAGTGTGTGACTGTGGGGGAGGGGACATTAGAGTGTAAGCTCCTCTGTACAGAGACTGATGTGACTGGCTCAGTGTTCTCTGTACAGCACTGCGGTATATGTCAGAGCTATATAAATGTATAATAATAATAGTGCAGCTCACAGAATACAGTCACATAGCCTGACATTATGTACGTTTGTATCCTTCCCTTGTAATAATGGAGAGGAGGATGCAAGCGATGCAGATGGTAACGCAGAGTCTATTTAAACATATTATGTTTCTTATTATGTGCAAAGCTCATTAAAAGGGCAGCCATTTTTATCTGTGACTAAATGTATCATCCCCCGACTGTCCCTGGCAGCTTAATACAGTTTATAATAAAGGCAATATTTCACCTCGCTTTGCTGAAATATTAAAATATTGTTTCCATTTGTTTTGTGTTTTTATTTTTTATTTCTTGCACGACGTCGGCCCGAGGTGACGGATTCCTTGGTGGGGTTCAGCACCTCCTAATTGAGAATAATGCTGTTTATCTGTTCGCAATTCATAAAGCAGTGCGCCGCTGCGCACGTCCGAATGGTTGTTTGATTAACGTAATGCGGAGTGTTATATCCTGTAATTGGTGTAGGACTGCGGACAGACCGCGCAGGGAAGGGGGTTTTTAAATAGGGATAATTGTAAGTAATTTTTAAAAGGATCATTTTAGTGTATTAATAATAATTATAATTAATTGTAACGAATTACATTTATATATATATATATATATATATATATATATATATATATATATGAAATAATAATTAATAATATTATTTAAATAAGAATAATACGGAGGAACTCAAGGCAGCTCTTAAAAAATGAAGGATGAAGGGGCACCCTTGCAAACTAAAATAAATAAATAAAAATAATAATAAATAAATAAATAATAATAAAACATTTTTAAATAAAGGATTTTTTTTATTTATTAATAATAACAATCATAATTATTAAATTATATATTATTATTGTTGTATTAATAAATAAAAATGGTGTGTGTATGTGTGTATATATATATATACACACATACACACACACCATTTTTATTTATTAATACAACAATAATAATAATAATAATATTTCATAACTTTTTTTACATAAGAATAATAAGGAGGAACTCAATGCAGCTCTTAGTGGGATACCATCAAAAAATAAAAATAAAAGAAAGGATAATTTTCAATATATTAACAATAATTATAATTTATTAAAAATAAAATAAGATAAAATAGAATTAAATAAAAATAAACACCACAAAGCACCTTGTTCCCTTTGAAAGAAAATCTCTTCTGAGGACCCCCCTTAAACACGTTTTACCTTCTAAGGACTTGACCTTTCTGACTTTAGGACTAAGCCCCGCCCATCTGCCAGGCCCTAGTCCAATAAGAGTGCTTCACTTGCCAAAATGTATTGATTGGTCTTTTTTTACAATTTTAAATTCAATACTATGAGATCTATTTATTTAAAAAAAGAAATACAGTTTGAATGTCTTAGGTGTTGTAAATAATCCCCATAATGTGTCTGATATGTTTTTTTCCTATGATCAGCTCCATCTAGTGGCCATAATGTGGTATGTTCCCATTCACACATTCTTCATCTGCAGGGAATACGGCCGGAGAACATTGGATTTTTTCACATTCGCGCGGAGTGGATTTGCTCGCCGTTTTCGATGAATGAATCTCTGTTTGCACACATTGCATCATGGGATTAGCGGGATCGCTCGGCTATAACATGAGTGGTTAAAGTACGATTCCTCCGCTCTGCAGCATTCTGCTTGTTACTAGGAGTGGCAAAAGGTGGCCTCCCGCTGCACCATGCTAAAAAAGCTTCCATGACCATGCCCATTTCTAGCAAGCCCCGCCCCCCATAAATGGTGAAGGGCAGGGAGGGGCCGGGGTCATAGTGAAGGACAGGGAGGGGACAGGGGTCATGGTGAAGGACAGGGAGGCGATGGGGGTCATGGTGAAGGGCAGGGAGGCGATGGGGGTCATGGTGAAGGGCAGGGAGGCAATAGGGGTTATGGTAAAGGGCAGGGAAGGGACAGGTAAAGGGCACGGAAGGGACAGGGGTCATGGTGACGGTCAGGGAGGGGACAGGGGTTATGGTGATGGACAGGGAGGGGACGGGGGTCATAGTGAAGGGCAGGGAGGGGATGGGGTCATGGTAAAGTGCAGGGAGGGGCCATGGGTCATAGTGAAGGGCATGGAGGGGACGGGCGTTATGGTGAATGGCAGGGAGGGGATGGGGTCATGGTGAAGGGCAGGGAGCGGACGCGGGTCATGGCAAAGGGCAGGGAGGGACGGGGTCATGGTGAAGGGCAGGGAGGGGACGGGGGTTATGATGAAGGGCAGGGAGGGGCCAGGGGTCATGGTGAAAGGCAGGGAGGGGGCAGGGGTCACAGTGAAGGGCAGGGAGAGGATGGGGTCATGGTAAAGGGCAGGGAAGGAACAGGGGTCATGGTGAAAGGCAGGGAGGGGACGGGGTCATGGTGAAGGTCAGGGAGGGGACGGGGTCATGGTGAAGGAAAAGGAGGGGATGGGGTCATGGTGAAAGGCAGGGAGGGGACAGTGGTTATGGTGATGAACAGGGAGGGGACAAGGGTCATGGCGAGGTGCAGGGAGGCGATGGGGGTCATGGTAAAGGGCAGGGAAGGGACAGGTAAAGGGCATGGAAGGGACAGGGGTTATAGTGAAGGGCAGGGAGGGGACGGGGGTCATGGTGAAGGGCAGGGAGGGGACAGGGGTTTTGGTGATGGACAGGGAGGGGACGGGGGTCATAGTGAAGGGCAGGGAGGGGATGGGGGTCATGGTGAAGTGCAGGGAGGGTCCATGGGTCATAGTGAAGGGCATGGAGGGGACGGGCGTTATGGTGAATGGCAGGGAGGGGACGGGGTCATGGTGAAGGGCAGGGAGGGGATGCGGGTCATGGTGAAGGGCAAGGAGGGACGGGGTCATGGTGAAGGGCAGGGAGGGGACGGAGGTTATGATGAAGGGCAGGGAGGGGCCAGGGGTCATGGTGAAAGGCAGGGAGGGGGCGGGGTCATGGTGAAAGGCAGGGAGGGGACAGGGGTTATGGTGATGGACAGGGAGGGGACGGGGGTCATAGTGAAGGGCAGGGAGGGGATGGGAGTCATGGTGAAGAGCAGGGAGGGGACGGGGGGCATGGTGAAGTGCAGCGAAGGGCCGTGGGTCATAGTGAAGGGCATGGAGAGGATGGGCATTATGGTGAATGGCAGGGAGGGAAGGGGTCATGGTGAAGGGCAGGGAGGGGACGGGGGTTATGATGAAGGGCAGGGAGGGGGCAGGGGTCATGGTGAAGGGCAGGGAGGGACGGGGTCATGGTGAAGGGCAGGGAGGGGATGCGGGTCATGGTGAAGGGCAGGGAGGGGGCGGGGGTTATGATGAAGGGCATGGAGGGGCCAGGGGTCATGGTGAAAGGCAGGGAGGGGGCGGGGTCATGGTGAAAGGCAGGGAGGGGGCCTGGGTCATAGTGAAAGGCAGGGAGGGGGTCATATAAGAGAAGGTGCAGCGCTAGAAAAATGTAATAAGTATAACTCATAAAAAAATGTCCCAAAGCATAAATAAAATGAAGTCAAACGGAGCCATCATGAGGAAACAAAAAGCCTCTAATGGACGAAATCTCAGAAAGGGATAGGAACACCATCACCATCACCCAAACAAACTGACTCTTACCATCAGTGTATGGGTAATATACTTGTAGCGCTGGTAGATTAATAGGTAAATTTAGTGGGTCGTCTGTTCTGTACATAGTTCAGATTCAGTTTATTGTCAGATTTGGCCTCTGTTCCAGTTTGGCTGTGTTGTGTGTAGTTCCACACTGTGCCTGTGGGTGTCGTTGTCATCGTGGGTCGGTGTTGGAAAGGCAACACGCTGAAGTGTATAGATGGTCCTCTGTCCCGGAGATAACTGGGTGGAGGTGGTCCTCCGAGTTGCATTCTGGGAGAGGGTATTTATGGGACAGACGCCATGTTTAGAGAGAGAGTCCGCCTCCTGGCCCTCCTGGCCTAGAGGTATGTGTCAGTGAGTTCTACTTCGCGGCCCTCCGGCCTGGAGGGTTGCGTTGCTGCAGCCGGGCAGGTAGTACCCAGAGGCCTGTCTGGGACCGGCTATCGTTGGGATGGTCCTGTGCTGTCTGTCCTGCGGGAAGAAGCCGGACAATCGGGAAGATCCAGGGGAGGACCCGTCTTGGAAGGGACCATAAAAGGCTGATCTTAAGAAGGGCCTGGTGACTCGGTTGGAGGACGTATCCTAAATTATCCTACCGCACAAGTACTGCCGGGTCGGCTTAAAGGTTCTGGTTCTGTGTTTGCTGTTCATCAAAACTACTACATCCTGTGGCAGAGGATCGTACGGGTTTTATTTCACTCAAGTCTGTGGCAGAGACTTTTTGTTCCTTCTACGTACTGGCTGCTAGGTCAGTGAGAGAGACCTATCCGGGCGGGCAAAGATTTACAAAGGAAAAGAAAGTATATTCATCTTTAAGATTTCAATTACTCAGTGCTATACCAAGAAAAGGTATTTGAACTTCCCTGCAACTCTTCTTCTATCTCTTTCCTGCTACTTCTTCAAGTTATATCCCATTAAAGCATTGGAAAAGTACTCAAGTGACTGGTGCCTACATTGATAGTAAACTCAACGGGAACCCTAGACCCGGAATTGGTGAAATTACAGGTAACAAGGTGACGGTAACCGCCCGCTAAAAATCAGCAGCTCCACCGTGAGTTAGTGCTACACACATATGTTGTAATCAGATAGTAAAATCAATCTTCTTAAGGTAAACCAACGATCATCTATATGTGTGGCATCAACATATTCCTCCCCCTCTGGATCAGATGGAAAATATATGGATCCCTCTCTGCAACAAGATATTAAACGAGGTATGATTCAGTGGGCGTATGCAACCTGTCACTCTGACTTCTTTCCTAAACGTTCCAGGGAGGGGGTCATGGTGAAGGGCAGGGAGGGGACGGGGTCATGGTGAAGGGAAGGGAGGGGACGGGGGTCATAGTGAAGGGCAGGGAGGGGACGGGGTCATGGTGAAGGGAAGGGAGAGGACGGGGTCACGGTGAAGGGCAGGGAGGGGACGGGGGTCATGGTGAAGGGAAGGGAGGGGACGGGGTCATGGTGAAGGGAAGGGAGGGGACGGGGGTCATAGTGAAGGGCAGGGAGGGGACGGGGGTCATGGTGAAAGGCAGGGAGGGGACGGGGTCATGGTGAAGGGCAGGGAGGGGACGGGGGTTTCGGTGATGGACAGGGAGGGGGTCATGGTGAAAGGCAGGGAGGGGACGGGGTCATGGTGAAGGGCAGGGAGGGGGCGGGGTCATGGTGAAAGGCAGGGAGAGGACAGGGATTATGGTGATGGACAGAGAGGGGACGGGGTCATAGTGAAGGGCAGGGAGGGGACGGGGGTCATGGTGAAAGGCAGGGAGGGGACAGGGTCATGGTGAAGGGCAGGGAGGGGACGGGGGTCATAGTGAAGGGCAGGGAGGGGACAGGGGTCATAGTGAAGGGCAGAGAGGGGACGGGGTCATGGTGAAGGGCAGGGAGGGGACGGGGGTCATAGTGAAGGGCAGGGAGGGGACGGGGGTCATGGTGAAAGGCAGGGAGGGGACGGGGTCATGGTGAAGGGCAGGGAGGGGGCGGGGTCATGGTGAAAGGCAGGGAGAGGACAGGGATTATGGTGATGGACAGAGAGGGGACGGGGGTCATAGTGAAGGGCAGGGAGGGGACGGGGGTCATGGTGAAAGGCAGGGAGGGGACGGGGGTCATAGTGAAGGGCAGGGAGGGGACGGGGTCATGGTGAAGGGCAGGGAGGGGACGGGGGTCATAGTGAAGGGCAGGGAGGGGACGGGGGTCATGGTGAAAGGCAGGGAGGGGACGGGGTCATGGTGAAGGGCAGGGAGGGGGCGGGGTCATGGTGAAAGGCAGGGAGAGGACAGGGATTATGGTGATGGACAGAGAGGGGACGGGGGTCATAGTGAAGGGCAGGGAGGGGACGGGGGTCATGGTGAAAGGCAGGGAGGGGACGGGGGTCATAGTGAAGGGCAGGGAGGGGACGGGGGTCATGGTGAAGGGCAGGGAGGGGACGAGGTCATGGTGAAAGGCAGGGAGGGTACGGGGGTCATAGTGAAAGGCAGAGATAGGATGGGGGTCATGGTGAGGGGCAGTTTAAAAAATGTTAGAACTCACAGTACAAATCTGGCCACATGCAAAATAATCTACATAGGTGTCCCGGTCCGCCGATGATAGAAAATCACGGCTGCTGGAGGTGCTCACTAGGGATGAGCTTCGAGTTCGAGTCGAACCCATGTTCGACTCGAACATCGCCTGTTCGGCCATTCGTCGAATTGTGAACGTTATGGGCCGTTCACGCCAAATTTGAGTGGCGCGTCACGGCCCATAATTCACTGCGGCATTGCCCGCATGCTTGGCCAATCACAGCGCCGTCTGTACAGAGAGCCATAATTGGCCAAAGCCAGGGTGGCTTTGGCCAATTATGGCTCAGGGGGTTTAGAACACGCCCCACACTATATAAAGCCGCCTGCACGTCGGCCCTGTGTAGTGTGTTGCGGCGGCGGAGAGGGTACATGCTCCAGGAGGATGCCCAGCGTTTTGAAGGCTCCGATGATGGTACCCAGCTAGAGGAAGGCAGTAACATGAGCACGGACAGAGGGGGTGTCCAAGAAGGACAGCAATCTGGCAGTCATGCTCCCCCAGCTGCAGCATACTGCCAGGTTTGCTCCAGTGATGAGGAGGGAGGGGATGATGAGGTCACTGACTCCACATGGGTGCCTGATAGGAGAGAGGAGGAGGAGGCACATCTCCAACGAGGCAGGATGCCCTCCAGGGGCCAGCTTAAGGGCAGCACACCGACTGGATCACACTGCAGAGCTCCGCATGTGCAGGGTGCTGCTGTCTCTGCACGTTATTCCAAAAGTTCTTTGGTGTGGGCCTTTTTTGAGACAAGTGCATCAGATCCCACCGCTGCTATTTGCAACATATGTCTCAAGCGTATCTCACATGGCCAAAACATCTCCCGCTTGGGTACCACATGCTTGACCAGACATATGTCGACCTGCCATGCAGTTCTTTGGCAAGCGTATCTAAAAGACCCACACCAAAGAACAAAGAGGACCTCTCCTTGCTCCTCATCAGCTGAGATCTCCAACCCCACTAGACCTTCAGTCCTCTCTGAAACCTGCACTGAGAGGAATGAAGGTGTAGAATTAGGTGTGTCACAGCCAAGTACTTGCGGGCAAGCTGCTTTCAGTACACCGGCGTCAGATTGTACCAGGCAAATTTCCCTGCCCCAGCTGCTGCACCGCTGAAAGAAGTTCGCTCCCAGCCATCCACATGCCCAGCGGTTGAATTCTAGCTTGGACCAAATGCCTCAGCAAACCTACGCTGCATGGCCTCCCTGACGCTGCATGGCCTGCGGAAGGATCCTCATATTCGTGGTATCAAGGAGAAGGACCAATACTGGCTGGCAACCCTCCTTGATCCACGTTACAAGGGTAAGGTTGCGGACCTTATCTTACCATCGCAGAGGGAGCAGAGGATGAAATATCTTTGGGAGGCCTTGCAGAAAGGTCTGTGCAACGCGTTCCCAGAGACTGGGAGGTTACAAACTCCTGTTTCTGGACAACGTGTTGCTGGGGCTTCGGTCAGTCAAAGAAGGAGCGGTAGAGAAGGTGGCCGTCTGACCGATGCGTTCAGACAATTTTTTAGTCTGCAGCCCCAAGGTATGATCGGTTCCAGCAACCATCGCCAGCGTCTGTTTTACATGGTGCAGGAATACCTAGGGGCAAGATCAGACTTGGACACCTTTTCCACCGAAAATCCTCTGGGTTACTGGGTCTTGAGGATGGATCACTGGCCAGAGCTTGCACAGTATGCAATTGAGCTACTGGCCTGTCCTGCATCCAGCGTTCTTTCGGAACGCACATTCAGTGCTGCTGGAGGCTTTGTAACCGATCACAGGGTGCGTCTGTCCGGCGAATCGGTCGATCGACTGACCTTCATAAAAATGAATCAGTCTTGGATCACCACCAGCTACCAAGCACCTGATGCTGATGTAACCGAATAATTTTTTTTGAAATGTCAGATCCCTTCAAAGACTACCTATGCTGATGCTGTGTGACTATCCCTGAGTAATTATCCTCTTCCTCCTCAATTATAATGCTGATAGATTGTAAGAACATTTTTGGTTCTGGGCGCCACCACCAGTGGCTAAGGCACAATTTTTCTGCCCCTGTTTAACAGGGGCGTGTAATTACAATTTTTGATGCAATTCTTTGCAGCAGGGCTCGTTCCTGTGCTCCAACTAGAGTGTCTGTGAGGGGCTGCAGTGTTGTGGCACCAGCACCAGTGCCTAAGACCCAATTTTTCTGCCCTTGTTCAACAGGGACGTGTAATTACTTCTAATTAATTAATTCTTGATCTAATATTTCACAGCAGGGCCCTGTGAGGGCTTACAGTGTTGTGGCAACACCAACATCTAAGGCCCAAATTTCTGCTGAGTATATAGGGCAGGCCCCTACTTTCAAACATCCAACTTACAAACGGCTCCTACTTGCAAACGGAAGGAGACAACAGGAAGTGAGATGAAATCTACCCCTAGGAAGGGAAATTCTCTCCTGTAAGAGTTAATATGGGAAAAACGTTTCTCCTTTACACTGATGCTTTATCACCAATCCTTGTTTTACTAAAAACCCCAAATTTTCAAAAAACATTTGTCATTGGGACAGAAAGTGAGGTGAAATCTTCTGAAGAGGAGCACAGACAGCAAAACAAATGTCACAGGGGTGATAACCCTTCCCTATGTTTTCCAAAAAGCTTAAAAAAGATTTTTTGGCTGGAGCTAAACACGTTAAAATGTACCCGTTCAAAATTACAAAGAGATTCTACTTAACAACAAACCTACAGTCCCTGTCTTGTTTGCACCGCCTGTATACTGCTGTTCAGAGTATATACGGCCTGGTGGCCCCACACCTTTCCTTTTTTTAATTTGGGTGCGGGGTTCCCCTTAATATCCATACAAGACCCAAAGGGCCTGGTAATGGACTGGGGGTACCCATGCCGTTTGTCTCACTGATCTTCATCCATATTTCCAGGACCGGACATTACATTAAAGCCACAAGCAGTTTTAAATGACTTTTTTTCCTTTAAAAATGACATTTTGTGCAGGGACTGTTCTAAGCACAAGAAACAGGCGCCACTTTACAGGCATACTATAGACACCCCCCAGGTACGATATTTAAAGGAATATTTCACTTTTTTTTTCACTTTAAGCATCATTAAAATTACTGCTCCCGAAAAAACGTCCGTTTTCAAAAGTTTTTTTTGCATTGATCCATGTGCCCTGGGGCAGGACCCGGGTCCCCACACCCTTTTTAGGACAATACCATGCAAATTAGCCTTTAAAATGAGCACTTTTGGTTTCGAACGTTCGAGTCCCAGAGACGTCAATGGGGTTCTAACGTTCGTGCGAACTTTCGGTCCGTTCGCAAGTTCTGGTGCGAACCAGGGGGTGTTCGGCTCATCCATAGTGCTCACTAGAGGAAATGTAGAGTCTTTCCGCCCCCAAGCTGACAACACTTCCGCCCTACACCCCCCGGATCCTGGGACTTCTCCTCCAGCCCTGTGAGCACTTCCAGCAGCCGTGATTTTCTATCATCGGCGGACCAGGACACCTATGTAGATTACCGTATTTTGCATGTGGCCAGATTTGTACTGTGAGTTCTAACATTTTTCAAACTGTGCACTAGTTGGCGCTTTTCCCTTTCTATACACACATGGGAGTTTATTGATGCAAATCGCACAGCAAAATAACGGTACTCACATAGGTGTGGGCAACCTATTGCATTAGGGTGTGCACCCAAAATGTACTAAATGTACTAAAAAGTGGCAGTAGGGCAGAGGTTGGTAGCAGGGAAATGGACAGTGTAAGTAGTTTTTTATTTTTATTATTTTTTTTATTTTTTTAAAAAATTTTTAGGAGCCCCATTTAGGGGCATTGGTGCAATAGCAGCAGCGGGAATCGGCGCCTCAAGGTGATTAGGGTGTGCCCAGGCACACCCAGCACACCTATGTGTACTCAGTATCATCGAGTACTTGACCGTAAGTATCGGTACTCACCGATTAAAAAGCGGTATCGGTGCAGCCCGAGTGACAATGTTCCTCCCTGCCCCCCAAAAGTGCCCCTGTCTTGTCACCTTGTTCCATGCGCTTCTGATGGAGACAACAAATGGTCATTCTATGGACGGCGCTCTGAGAAATGCCATCACTGGAGTGCATGGAGACAGGAAGTGGTTGCAAAGAGGATGCAGGAGATCAGCAGTTATAATGAGATGTAACAAAGAGTCCTTGTTCAGGTCTTTAGTAACGCCTGAAAAAGTCGCCCCAAATGTTCGCTGAACTCGCCCGCTGTCCTCCGCTCTAAACAGCCAATCCTGCGAGCAGCAGCCGGTCCCAGCCAAAGGATCGGAAATTCACTTACTGCAAAGTGAAGCCGTGTTCAGAATAAAAACACAGCAGATCCCGATTTATCACACATATATGTGCCAGACGAGAGAAGATCGCTGTGTCCATTAAAATGTACACGGAACCGATCGTTGTGTATTCCCGGGGAAAATCCAATCTATTCTCCCAGAGCAGGAAGAAGGATGGAGGAAGAGCTCCCCCTGCTGGACACAACCTTCTCCTACACATGGAGGAGACTCCTATTGGGAAACGATCGATCGATCACATATCCTTTCTACACAATCGACCTCTTACTAAAAGTAGATCTAAAACCTCATCTATGCTGCAATAAAATACTCCCCCGGTGATCCCGCCATGAATGTCCTTATTCGGGCACTTCCTGTTATAAGGTGGCAACACTCTGACTTTCCTCTGTGCTCCGGCATTGCCAACATTTCACAACAGGAAGCCGGATTCTGAGAAACGCAGAGCAGCCATGAAAGTTGGAAGCGGCTTCAAAGAGGCTGCAGAAGATCAGCAGAAGATCAGCAGCACCGCAACAAAAACGACTCCTGCGATCTGTCATGTGACTTTGGACATATAAATGTATTTCAATCGATGCCTTGGATTTAAAAAAAATAAAAATAATAATTCCTGGCTCTGTGACGGTTTTGCACGGAGTGGCCCAGGTCCTCCTCTTCTGGGGTCCCCCGTCTGTACTCCAGTCCCCTCCTCTTCATTGGGTGCCCCCCCAGAAAGCCGCGTTCCCCGGGGGCTCCCTCCCAAGTTCTACTGCTGCGTCTATTGATACAGACAGTGGGACTCGCCCCCCCCCCTTCCCGTCACTGGATTGGCTCCCACTGCTATCAATCTATCCAATGAGGGGAGAGAGAGAGGCTGGAGACTCGTGCACATCGATGGATCGGATTGGGTTCAGGTAAGAGAAAGGAGGGGGGGGGAACAGGAAGTTTTTTACCGTAATGCATGTAAAGTGCTGGTAAAGTTGGATGTCTGGTTACTCTTGGCGACGGCACAGAAAGAAATGTTATGCCCCGTACACGCGGTCGGACATTCCGACAACAAAATCCTAGGATTTTTTCCGACGGATGTTGGCTCAAACTTGTCTTGCATACACACGGTCACACAAAGTTGTCGGAAAATCCGACAACTCTGAACGCGGTGACGTAAAACACGTAAGCCGGGACTATAAACGGGGCAGTGGCCAATAGCTTTCATCTCTTTATTTATTCTGAGCATGCGTGGCACTTTGTCCGTCGGATTTGTGTACACACGATCGGAATTTCCGACAACGGATTTGTTGAAAATTTTATCTCCTGCTCTCCAACTTTGTGTGTCAGAAAATCCGATGGAAAATGTCCGATGGAGCCCACACACGGTCGGAATATCCGACAACACGCTCCGATCGGACATTTTCCATCGGAAAATCCGACCGTGTGTACGGGGCCATACACTTCATTTGTAACCACCAAATCATCCAATAATGACACATGAAGGGCGAGAGAGAAGAGAAAGATGTGACCCCCCCTCCCCTCCCCCAATCTAAGGAGCCCCCCCTCCCCTAATCTGAGGAGCCCCCCCCCTCAACTGAGGAGCACCCCCCTCCCCCAATCTGAGGAGCCCCCCTCCCCCAATCTGAGGAGCCCCCCCTCCCCCAATCTAAGGAGCCCCCCCTCCCCCAATCTGAGAAGCCCCCCCTCCCCCAATCTAAGGAGCCTTCCATCCCACTACAGCCAACTGTTATCAGCTTATCACAGGACAACACTGCCCCCTGCTGGAGAGATTCACATCTGCAGAACTCTCTGTTATTGGAGAACTGGGGGAGCCGACACCCCCACACTATAATAATAAATTCTCACTGCTTTCCAAATTTATGTTCTATAGTCATAAGTATAATGTATCTTATATCTGGAGAGCGGTGATGTCACTCCTGTATAATATATCTTATATCTGGAGAGTGGTGATGTCACTCTGTATAATATATCTTATATCTGGAGAGCGGTGATGTCATTCCTGTATAATATAATGAGGGGCATTGCTATCTCTCTATATACACATAGCGGAGGAGAACAAAAAAATCCCAAGAAATTCTTTAAGTATATAAACTGTAAAAAAGGGAGGACAGACCATATTGGCCCCATAAAGAATGAGGAAGGACATCTGGTTACAAAGGATGGGGAGATGACGAAGGTATTGAATTTATTCTTCTCCTCAGTCTTCTCGAGTGAATCGGGGGGCTTCAGTAACCAAAACTGCAGTGTTTATCCTCATGACACATCACAGGAAGCACCTCCATGGTTAACAGAGGACAGAATTAAAATTAGACTTGAGAAACTTAACATTAATAAATCACCAGGACCAGATGGCTTGCACCCGAGGGTACTTAGGGAACTCAGTCAGGTGAGTGCCAGACCGTTGTTCCTAATTTTTACAGACAGTCTATTGACTGAATGGTACCAGCTGATTGGAGAAAAGCCAATGTAGCACCAATATTTAAAAAGGGCCCAAAATACATCCCTGGGAATTACAGACCAGTTAGCCTAACATCAATAGTATGTAAACTCTTGGAGGGGATGATAAGGGACTATATACAAGATTTTAGTAATAAGAACGGTATCATTAGCAGTAATCAGCATGGATTCATGAAGAATCGTTCTTGCCAAACCAATCTATTAACCTTCTATGAGGAGGTGAGTTGCCATCTAGATAAAGGAAGGCCCGTAGACGTGGTGTATCTGGATTCTACAAAAGCATTTGACACAGTTCCCCATAAACGTTTACTGTACAAAATAAGGTGCGTTGGCATGGACCATAGGGTGAGTACATGGATTGAAAACTGGCTACAAGGGCGAGTTCAGAGGGTGGTGATAAATGGGGAGTACTCGGAATGGTCAGGGGTGGGTAGTGGGGTCCCCCAGGGTTCTGTGCTGGGACCAATCCTATTTAATTTGTTTATAAATGACCTGGAGGATGGGATAAAGAGTTTAATCTCTGTATTTGCAGACGATACTAAGCTAAGCAGGGCAATAACTTCTCCGCAGGATGTGGAAACCTTGCAAAAAGACCTGAACAAATTAATGGGGGAGGGGCGACTACATGGAAAATGAGGTTCAATGTAGAAAAATGTAAAATAATGTATTTGGGTGGTAAAAATCTGAATGCAATCTATACACTGGGGGGAGAACCTCTGGGGGGATCTAGGATGGAAAAGGACCTGGGGGTCCTAGTAGATGATAGGCTCAGCAATGACATGCAATGCCAAGCTGCTGCTAATAAAGCAAACAGAATATTGGCATTAAAAGGGGGATCAACTCCAGAGATAAAACGATAATTCTCCCGCTCTACAAGACTCTGGTCCGGCCTCACCTGGAGTATGCTGTCCAGTTGATGTCATTCTAGGGGGGCTGACATGTGTAACGATGTCACTTCCATCCAGGGGCGGCGCGGTGGCTGGCCAGGGTCCTAATGCCCACTCCATTGGCAAGTAAACGTCAGAGCCTGCGACCACAGAGCTTGCAATCTGTTTTCATTAGGGTGGGCTGGTTTCTGGAGGATTCCGGCGCTCCGTCTCTCTTCTCCCCGGCGCTCCGTCTCTCGGTGTGATCGCTGCGCTCGTCCGCCAGATACGTTTCCCATCGGTATCCATTAGCGTCTCCTCTTCAGCAGCGATGGAAGCTCTGCAGATGGAGGCCGCGCCCCAATTATCTCTTCTCCGTCTTCGCCAAGTGTTCTGAATTCTGTAGGGTGGGGGGTCATTCAAAGACCAAAACTGCCCAAATCATTCCGATATGTCAGCAGCATCAGAATCCCTCTCACCAGTGAACTACAGAACACCTCCATTATGGAAATAATGCTCCTCCGAAGACAACTTGGGCTGCCACCTGTCCAGGATTCACCCGGACAGTCCGGGTTTTGAATTGTGTATATTCAGACAGGAATGTGACTCAGAACAGGGGGGGAGGGGCGCTAGGTGTCCCCGATCTCTTACAATCGTCTAATGTACTAAAATAAAATAAAATTACTACAACAAAAAATGCCGACTGTAAAGACACCAAATGTGTTACTGGCAGGATCACCACAAAACGAGTGCAGAACTCGGGGTCCCCCTTTTCTTCAACTCAAACCTCAACACTTCAGATGCACACAGAATTATTTTTTAATAATATAAACTTTACATTTATTTTGCAATGAAATAACATTTCTAAACATATGAAAATAATCACAAGAGTTCCCCTTTACATCAGAGTCCACAGAGTCCCCCTTTACATCAGAGTCCCCCTTTACATCAGAGTCCCCCTTTACATCAGAGTCCCCCTTTACATCAGAGTCCACAGAGCCCCCCCTTTACATCAGAGTCCACAGAGCCCCCCTTTACATCAGAGTCCACAGAGTTCCCCTTTACATCAGAGTCCACAGAGCCCCCCTTTACATCAGAGTCCACAGAGTCCCCCTTTACATCAGAGTCCACAGAGCCCCCTTTACATCAGAGTCCACAGAGCACCCCTTTACATCAGAGTCCACAGAGCCCCCTTTACATCAGAGTCCACAGAGCACCCCTTTACATCAGAGTCCACAGAGCACCCCTTTACATCTGAGTCCACAGAGCCCCCCTTTACATCAGAGTCCACAGAGTTCCCCTTTACATCAGAGTCCACAGAGCCCCCTTTACATCAGAGTCCACAGAGCACCCCTTTACATCAGAGTCCACAGAGCCCCTTTTACATCAGAGTCCACAGAGCACCCCTTTACATCAGAGTCCACAGAGCACCCCTTTACATCAGAGTCCACAGAGTTCCCCTTTACATCAGAGTCCACAGAGTTCCCCTTTACATCAGAGTCCACAGAGCCCCCTTTACATCAGAGTCCACAGAGTTCCCCTTTACATCACAGTCCACAGAGTCCCCCTTTACATCAGAGTCCACAGAGTTCCCCTTTACATCAGAGTCCACAGAGCCCCCTTTACATCAGAGTCCACAGAGTTCCCCTTTACATCACAGTCCACAGAGCCCCCCTTTACATCAGAGTCCACAGAGCACCCCTTTACATCAGAGTCCACAGAGCCCCCCTTTACATCAGAGTCCACAGAGTCCCCCTTTACATCAGAGTCCACAGAGTTCCCCCTTTACATCAGAGTCCACAGAGTTCCTGTCATGTACCTGGTTGGAGGCCGAAATGCTGAGAGGGCTCCCCTTGCGGCTGAGTGCAGTACACCCCTGAGGTTGGGTACAGAGGGTATAGTGCCCAGAGAAGCACAAGTTGCCAGATGGATTCAGGAGAGAAGAGCAGAATTCCATGTAATGCAGGAAACACAGCTGGGCCAAGGTCTTTAGGAATCCTCAGTGATGCTTGGCTTGGTGTGCACAAAGACAGTAGTGGAAGCCAGGCCAGGGGTCAAACACAGTAGATCCGGCAGGGGGAAGAGGCAGGTTGCAGGAAGGGAGACAAGCCAAAGATCTGGTACAGGGAGGCAGGTACAGGTAACTGTAGCAAAGTCCGTGATACAAGCCGGGATCAGGAGCTGGAGAAGACAAGTCAGTAAAGCAAGGCAGGGGGTCAAACCAGGAGAGCAGATCAGACGGGTCAGGAACAAGCCGGGTCACAACAGGAAATCCAAAGAGTAATAGCACAGAGGTTCAGGAACACAGGAAGGCTGATAATGTATTTTATTGGGATTTTATGTGATAGACCAACACAAAGTGTCACATAATTGTGAAGTGGAAGGAAAATGATAAATGATACAAATAAATATGTGAAAAGTGTGGGGGAGGGGGGGCAGGGTTAGGTTATTAAAAAAGCTCCCAAGCTTTGAACATCTTATGGCCCTTTACCACAGGATCAGCGGTGTCCAATCACAGCTAATCACAATGTAAACAGAGTTGCTGGTTATCCTGCTCATGTGCGGATACAGCGTGAGGAGAGGAGAGGAGGGGAGAGAAGAGGAGGGGAGGGTAGGGGAGGAGAGAGGAGAGGAGGGGAGGGGAGGGGAGGGGAGAGGAGAGGAGAGAGAAGGAAAAAGAAGAGGAGAGGGGAAGGAGAGGAGAGAGGAGGAAGAAGAGAAGAGGAAAGGAGAGGAGAGAGAAGGAAGAAGAAGAGGAGAGGGAAGGGGAGGAGAGAGAAGGAAGAAGAAGAGGAGAGGGAAGGGGAGGAGAGAGAAGGAAGAAGAAGAGGAGGAGAGGAGAGAGAGGGAAGAAGAAGAGGAGAGGGAAGGAGAGAGAAGGGAGAAGAAGAGGAGAGGGAAGGGGAGGAGAGAGAAGGAAGAAGAAGAGGAGGAGAGGAGAGGAGGGGAGGGGAGAGGAGGGGAGGGGAGGGGAGGGGAGAGGAGATGAGGGGAGAGGAGGGGAGAGGAGGGGAGAGGAGCGGAGGGGAGGGAGGGGAGGAGAGAGGAGAGGAGAGGAGAGGTGGGGAGGGGAGAGGAGGGGAGGGGAGGGGAGGGCAGAGGAGAGGAGAGAGGAGAGGAGAGGAGAGAGGAGAGGAGAGGAGAGGAGAGGAGAGCCGGTAACCGGCAATCCTGACAGGGGACATGTACACTGATAATCAGGGCACTGATCACCTACTAGTGCCCATCAGTCCTTATCACTGCTCTCTATCAGTGCCCTCTATCACTGCCCTCTATCACTGCCCTCTATCACTGCCCTCTATCAGTGCCTTCTTATCAGTGCCCTCTATCACTGCCCTCTATCAGTGCCCTCTATCAGTGCCCTCTATCAGTGCCCTCGATCACTGCCTCTATCAGTGCTCTCTATCACTGCTCTCTATCAGTGCCCTCTATCACTGCTCTCTATCAGTGCCCTCTATCACTGCCTCTATCACTGCTCTCTATCACTGCTCTCTATCAGTGCCCTCTATCAGTGCCCTCTATCACTGCCCTCTATCACTGCCCTCTATCACTGCCCTCTATCAGTGCCCTCTATCAGTGCCCTCTATCACTGCCCTCTATCACTGCCCTCTATCAGTGCCCTCTATCAGTGCCCTCTATCACTGCTCTCCATCAGTGCCACCTATTACTGCCCTCTATCACTGCTCTCTATCACTGCCCTCTATCAGTGCCCTCTATCACTGCCCTCTATCACTGCCCTCTATCACTGCCCTCTATCACTGCCCTCTATCAGTGCCCTCTATCACTGCTCTCTATCAGTGCCACCTATTACTGCCCTCTATCACTGCCCTCTATCAGTGCCCTCTATCAGTGCCCTCTATCACTGCCCTCTATCAGTGCCCTCTATCAGTACCCTCTATCACTGCTCTCTATCAGTGCCCTCTATCACTGCCCTCTATCACTGCTCTCTATCACTGCCCTCTATCAGTGCCCTCTATCACTGCCCTCTATCACTGCCCTCTATCAGTGCCCTCTATCAGTGCCCTCTATCACTGCTCTCCATCAGTGCCACCTATTACTGCCCTCTATCACTGCCCTCTATCAGTGCCCTCTATCAGTGCCCTCTATCACTGCCCTCTATCAGTGCCCTCTATCACTGCTCTCTATCAGTGCCCTCTATCACTGCCCTCTATCACTGCCCTCTATCACTGCCCTCTATCAGTGCCCTCTATCACTGCCCTCTATCACTGCCCTCTATCACTGCCCTCTATCAGTGCCCTCTATCAGTGCCCTCTATCACTGCCCTCTATCAGTGCACTCTATCACTGCCCTCTATCAGTGCCCTCTATCAGTGCCCTCTATCACTGCCTCTATCAGTGCCCTCTATCAGTGCCCTCTATCACTGCTCTCTATCACTGCCCTCTATCAGTGCCCTCTATCAGTGCCCTCTATCACTGCCCTCTATCACTGCCCTCTATCAGTGCCCTCTATCACTGCCCTCTATCAGTGCCCTCTATCAGTGCCCTCTATCACTGCCCTCTATCACTGCCCTCTATCAGTGCCCTCTATCAGTGCCTTCTTATCAGCGCACATCAGCGAAGAAAAAAAATATTTACTTGCAAAATTTTATAACAGAAATTTAAAAAAAAATGTTGTCAAAATACCCCCCCCCAGTGGTGATTAAATACCACCAAAAGAAGCAGGAAGGGGGTAAAAGTGCCGGTATTGAAGGTGTTAAAATGGACGGCGATCACTTGTCTTTGCCGCAAAGCCGCGCTGTGCCATTAATCCGCGCGGTGGTCGCTCTTCCCGGACACTTTGATGATAAATCCGCCAAGATTCATGGAGTTAGTTGCCCCTTCCGCACCACGAGGGGTTAATCCCACATTAGGGGGACACAGCTAATTAAATAGACAAGGCCGCCATTTCCATCCAGTTCAGCTAATTGCGCCTCTGTCATCCGCCGAAGATTTCCCAACGTCCCATCGATCGCTCGCCTCCGGCCCGCTCAATAGAGCGAGATGTTTCACAGAACTTCCAAAACTAATTAGGATGATTAATAAACGGCGAGCGGAGAAGACATCAGAGAATATCGCAGCGTCCAATCGCGCGGCTTCGTTCCGTCATATCACCGGGCGGGAATGGGCTTGTCCACCCGCCGACTTCCGGCACAATCCAGAGAAGGGCGACCGGAAGGTAAAGGAGGACATTTCATTCTGAATCAAAATCCAGACACATTTTTAGTTATTCGAAAACCCAAATCTATCCGAATTTCCCGATTACAATGATAACAAATTCAAATCAATCCAAAATAATGAAACTAAACTTTCAGACTAAATTAGAATTCGAATCGTTTTCTAATCAAATTCAAATTTCTGAAGAGAATAAAATAGAATAGAAAATAAAGGAAATGAATAGAAAAGAACAGAAATTACATACATTGTATATAATAAGAGTAAAACAGGACAGAATACAAAATAAAAGCAGAAAAAAAGGGATAAAATAGAACAGAATAGAATTTTTACTTTCTGCTATAAAACATCCAACAAAATAAATGTAAAAAATCGAATTTCTTCATCATGGAGGTAACCCCGCCCCTCTCATGGAGGTAACCTCGCCCCTTCTCATGGAGGTAACCCCGCCCCCTCTCATGGAGGTAACCTCGCCCCTTCTCATGGAGGTAACCCCGCCCCCTCTGATGGAGGTAACCCCGCCCCTCTCATGGAGGTAACCCCACCCCTCTCATGGAGGTAACCCCGCCCCCTCTCATGGAGGTAACCACACCCCTTTTCATAGAGGTAACCCCGCCCCTCTCATGGAGGTAACCCCGCCCCTCTCATGGAGGTAACCCCGCCCCTCTCATGGAGGTAACCTCGCCCCCTCTCATGGAGGTAACCCCGCCCCTCTCATGGAGGTAACCCTGCCCCTCTCATGGAGGTAACCTCGCCCCTTCTCATGGAGGTAACCCCGCCCCCTCTCATGGAGGTAACCCCACCCCTCTCATGGAGGTAACCCCGCCCCTCTCATGGAGGTAACCCCGCTCCTCTCATGGAGGTAACCCCGCCCCTCTCATGGAGGTAACCCCACCCCTCTCATGGAGGTAACCCCGCCCCCTCTCATAGAGGTAACCCCACCCCTCTCATGGAGGTAACCCCGCTCCTCTCATGGAGGTCACCCCGCCCCCTCTCATGGAGGTAACCCCGCCCCTCTCATGGAGGTAACCCCGCCCCTCTCATGGAGGTAACCCTGCCCTCTCTTATGGAGGTAACCCCGCCCCCTCTCATGGTAACCCCGCCCCCTCTCATGGAGGTAACCCCGCCCCTCTCATGGAGGTAACCCCGCCCCCTCTCATAGAGGTAACCCCGCCCCTCTCATGGAGGTAACCCCGCTCCTCTCATGGAGGTCACCCCGCCCCCTCTCATGGAGGTAACCCCGCCCCTCTCATGGAGGTAACCCTGCCCCCTCTTATGGAGGTAACCCCGCCCCCTCTCATGGTAACCCCGCCCCCTCTCATGGAGGTAACCCCGCCCCTCTCATGGAGGTAACCCCGCCCCTCTCATGGA
The DNA here is from genome assembly GCA_037952925.1 of Lithobates clamitans. Taxonomy (NCBI): domain Eukaryota; kingdom Metazoa; phylum Chordata; class Amphibia; order Anura; family Ranidae; genus Lithobates; species Lithobates clamitans. The sequence goes on along the minus strand of JBBGZY010001055.1, from coordinate 260,943 downwards.
GGTAACCTTGCCCCCCCGCCCCTCTCATGGAGGTAACCCCGCCCCTCTCATGGAGGTAACCTCGCCCCCTCTCCTGGAGGTAAACCCGCCCCCTCTTATGGAGGTAACCCCGCCCCCTCTCATGGTAACCCTGCCCCCTCTCATGGAGGTAACCCCGCCCCTCTCATGGAGGTAACCTTGCCCCTCTCATGGAGGTAACCCCGCCCCTCTCATGGAGGTAAACCCGCCCCCTCTTATGGAGGTAACGCCGCCCCCTCTCATGGTAACCCCGCCCCCTCTCATGGAGGTAACCCCGCCCCTCTTATAGAGGTAACCCCGCCCCTCTCATGGAGGTAACCTTGCCCCCCCCCCTCTCATGGAGGTAACCCTGCCCCTCTCATGGAGGTAACCTCGCCCCCTCTCCTGGAGGTAAACCCTCCCCCTCTCATGGAGGTAACCCCGCCCCTCTCATGGCGGTAACCCCGCCCCTCTCCACCCAAAACACCCATTTTCATTTTCTGATGTTGTTTTCAGCGATTCCTCGCAGTTTGCGTTTTTTTCAGCCTCCTGACAAAACGCGTTGATTTCCAGGCGCTCCTCGTTAGGAGGAAATATCTTCTTAATCAACGTCTTAATGGATGACATGGTGACAATTAAAGGGAATATTCCCCAGGCGGAAATATCTAATTCATGTTTTATTTTGTCATTGTGCTATTAATGAGCCCCAATCACATTCATTATCCCACCTTATCGAGCAGCGATATTAATTGTCGCAGAACGTAATTCCGTGTTTAATTTCCCCCGGGGGGGAGGGGAGCGCAGGTTGGAGCAGACAGGATGTTGATGGATTTATTCATTAAGCTGTTTAAAGGAGACATTCACCGGACTAATTAGTTCCCGCGTGTTGATTGTCATCTGCCGGGGGAGGGGGGCGCCGCGCTCGGCATACGGAGATTCAGAGATGATGAGTCGCAGGAAGAGCAGCCGGGCCAATCCGGGCCTCCCCACATCTGACCCCACCCATCAGAAGCCTAACGTCCAATCCACAAAGCAAACGGTGTCTTACACTTCTAAAGCAGCCGCAGCCTGCATAGAAAAGCCAATGCCCCGCCTTTGTGAATAAGCAGTGGTCTCTCTCCAGAGATCCAGCACACCTCCATGCTAAATAAAAACAATATATCTAAATTCAGCAAAACTCATGCACTGATTGGAGAGTGCTGGCTGTGACTTGGCAGGGGGTGTGTCAGACCTCTGCAGAGAAGTCACTGCTTCTACACAGAGAGCATGCTGCAGGGAATGGGGGGGGGGTTTATTAAAAGAAGATTTCAATAAAGGTGGAGTTGTCCTTTAATTCTAATGTTAGCCCTTTCCATGCAATGTTGGGTCTCTATCAGACGCACCGCGCCCGTATAACCGCCGTCTTCACCGCGTCGTTCCCCATAAATATTCATCCACCTGACTGTCCTGGCGGCGGCGGCCCGCCTCCCTCCATCGTCTTCCCATCCCCCGTGTCAATACTTTTATTATTTTCAGATTTTCTGCGTCCCAACATTTCCCGCCGGCAAACTTTCGGCCGTATTATTTAGGGGGCAGAAATGCGCAGCGGGCGGACTATTACAAGGCGCTATCATAGATCTTCTCCATAATCCAGACTTCCCGGATTTCGGTTGGACGCGGCGGAGATGACAAACATCGATCGTTCTGTTCTGCGACTCTCATACATTATACATCCCGCCCGGAGCAACGGAGGAAAATCCTCTTATAATTCATATACAGAATGGGGGAGGGGCGGGATTCATGGACCCGCTGAGTGTGGACTTCACCGAAAGCCTCCTGCAAAGGATTGTGGGACTGTCCGTCACATCACCCCCGACACGATCGATGAGAGATCTGTTCGGTGAAGACGCTTTATTATTGATCTGCAGCCTTGAACCCGTCCAAATCCCTCAACATTGGATGTCTTCAATCCAAAGAAAACCGCCCAGTCTATATAGCATCAGATCAGCCTCAGCTTGTCTCCTCCCTAATCACGCCTCACTAACGCATTTCACCCACTCACGTGATTGGTAGTACAGGAGCCCAGTCTATAGAGTGCCAGATTGGCTTCAGCTTGTCCCCTCCCTAGACACGCCCCTAACATGTTTCACTCACTCATTGGCTTACTGGTAGTGGAGCATAGTCTGTAGAGTGTCAGATCGGTTTCAGCTTGTCCCCTCCCTAGCCACGCCTCCCTAGCGCATTTCACCCACTCACGTGTTTGGTAGTACAGAAGCCCAGTCTATATAGCATCAGATCAGCCTCAGCTTGTCCCCTCCCTAGCCACGCCCACCAACACATTTCACCCACTCACGGGCTTGGTGGTAGAGAAACCTGGTCAATATAGCTTCAGGTCAGCCTCACCTTGTCCAGTCCCACTCCCTAGCCATGCCATACTAACGCATTTCACCCACTTATGTGATTGGTGGTACAGGAACCCAGTCTATAGAGTGTCAGATTGTCTTCAGCTTGTCCCCTCCCTAGACACGCCCCTAACATGTTTCAATCACTCATTGGCTTACTGGTAGAGTAGCCCAGTCTGTAGAGTGTCAGATCGGCTTCAGCTTGTCCCCTGCCTAGCCACGCCTCCCTAGCACATTTCACCCACTCACATGCTTGGTAGTACAGGAAACTGGTCTATATAGCATCAGATCAGCCTCAGCTTGTCCTCTCCCTAGCCACGCCTCCCTAGCGCATTTCACCCACTCACGTGCTTAGTAGTACAGGAAACTGGTCTATATAGCATCAGATCAGCCTCAGCTTGTCCTCTCCCTAGCCACGCCAACTAACGCATTTCACCCACTCACAGGCTTAGTCATAGTGGAGCCTGGTCTATAGAGTGCCAAATCGGCTCCAGCTTTTCCCCTCCCTAACCCCGCCTGGCTAGCGCGTTTCACTCACTCATTGGCTTAGTCCCATGCATGGGTGAAATGCGTTAACGGGTCATGGCTAGGGAGGGGACAAACTGAAGCTGATCTGACACTGTAGACTAGGAGGTTTCCATCTTCTGCAATCTGTGGATTTGTTGTTACATTGGGCGGGGCCGAGTTATAGAGTCACTAGAAGGGCCCAGATGTGAACGGCGCGCCTTTTATGAGTCCCAGTCAATGTCTTACATAGGAATTCCAGTCTGTATATATCTAAGCCTGAAACTGATTCCCCCTCCCCCATAGAAGAAGGATGCTACTTACCTATTCTCAGGGCGCTCCGGTCACATGACCGGCTCCCAGCAGCAGCTTCGGGGGAGAGGAGGGACAACCGTCAATGGAGGCCCCATTGTAAGTCTATGGGTGACGTCACCGTCAGGGCTCTCTCCTCTCCCCTGAAGCCGCCCGCAGACGTGTGAATAGGGAAGTGTTCTTCCCTCTACAGGGTAGGATAACAGCTAGAAGGAAAGAAGGAGCCGTTTTAGGAATTCCACTTTAAGCACAAAGGTCACTTACAGTCCGGGGCCCCATAAGAGATATTTCCTCCCATTTCCTGTTCTGGTGACAACAAATTACCAGACAGACAGGAAATGAAGGAAAACCTTCGGCAGGGAACTAGACAGCTATAAATAACAGAAGTTCAGTCCTTCCCGGCATTCCCATCCCCCCAGGTGACACCCGACAGGAAGTGAAGGTAAATCTCCAACCACAACACAGACAGAAGTGTTTCGGTAGAGCGGGGGGAAGGGCGCCAGTCTCCTGTTTATGTTTATTTTCTGCAAAGTTTCCCAAAACTTTCAAACTGGAAAATCAACAAAGAAATGTCTTCATCTGGCCGTGGATCTTTACCGCCACCTCATGGTCAGCAATGGTAGTACATGTTTCTTTTTTTGTCATGTTTGTTTTTTGGTTAAATTAGAAAAAAAAAATGTAGAGAGAACGGCTTTTTAACATTTTCACAAAGTTAACACACCGGGATAGGTGCAGCTCCACCGATTATTATTAATTCTGGAATCGATCGTTTACTGACATGGAAAAAGTATTCGGGAGCTTTGCAGGAAAAACTGATGCCGTGTGGTTACCTGACGCGTCAAAATGCGAAGTTCATGTATGCTTTGAGGGTCCGTTGGGGGAGCATTTAAAAGAGGATGTCGGAGAGAAGATTTGCAAGGCTGAGTATGTGGAGATTGTTAGAGAAGTTTCACCTGGACAGGCTCAAACCCAACGACACTAAATAAGAGGACGAGGAGAAGCGCCGGGATCGATTGATTCCACGGACTGGCTGCAAGTGTTTGCCATTATGGCGAGCGTCATTGGGGATAAGAATCCAGAACATTGATCTGCACTCTTTTGCTACATAGACGCCATCGGCGTAGCTCACCGAGTCTATGGTGGAACCGCTTGGTGGAACTGATTGGTGGAACCGCTTGGTTGAAACCGATTGGTGGAACCGCTTGGTGGAACCGATTGGTGGAACCGCTTGGTGGAACCGATTGGTGGAACCGCTTGGCTACGTTATGAAGAGCAGTTTCGGCAGCGTTGGGCTCTCCGCCCGTCCCTTCACTGGGACCACAAGGACATTATCCTCTGGATGCGGCTCATGTCCTCGGCACGGGCCCCGAATCATCCACTGGACAACCGGCCAATAAAAAATGGGGCATATGCTGACAATATGAGGGGTCATGTAAGTTTGGGGGATCGTGCCGTTTGCTCTGGCTGTGGAGGTTCTCACCCCGTCTTCCGCTGCTTTATAAAAGGCGAGGGCCGTGCTGGAGATTTTGCGAACAAAGGGAAGGACTCCGATGAGGGGGGAAGGGATGCGTCCTTTTTCTAAGTAGGTATCCTGACCGGGATTCTGCGCGCCTGTTCAGGGACTCTCGGAAGGTTTTCGCATCCCATGTTCCTTAGCAGCCGTGCCCCCTGTGACGCAGAATTGGCGTTGTTCATCCGGGGGTGGTATCTGAAAAATTGGCTAAGGAGGTGGCGCTGGGTCACATTTGGTGGGCCTTTTGCAGTGAAGCCGCTGCCGGAGCTAGTGGTCCCCTAGTGGTCTCGCCACTTGGGGGGGTACCTAGGAAGGAACCAAACAAGTCCTGACTGATCCATCACCTATCCTTCCCGAAGGGAGGTTCTGCTAACGATGCAATCGATCCGGGAGGTGTACGTTGCTGTATACTTCTTGATGCAGCGGTGAGTTGGGTTTGCCGCTATGGTAAAGGGGCTCTAATGGCGAAATCTGACATTGAGTCTGCTTTTCGTTTGCTCCCAGTTCATCCTGACAGTTTTCGATTGTTGGGGTGCTGTTGGCAGGGCGAATTTTATGTCGATCGCTGTTTGCCCATGGGCTGTTCCATTTCCTGTGCTCTGTTGGAAACATTCAGTTCTTTTGTTGAGTGGGTGGTTCGGGATCTGTTGGGGGTGAATTTTGTCATTCATTATTTGGATGATTATCACACGTGTGTACGATCCTTTTATCTACATTGCGGCACATTGCGGGGAGTTTTGGTATTCCTTTGGCGGAGGAGAAGACGGAGGGTCCGGGGACCATGCTCAGTTTCCTGGGCACAGTACTGGACTCGCCGGAGGATAAATTGGTGGCACTCAGGACGGAGATTCGGGGGATGGTGGGGCTGCACAAGGTCCAGCTTTGCAGGCTACAATCGCTGCTGGGTACGTTTAACTTTGCATGTCGCATTATTCCTATGGGCAGGGTGTTTTGCCGATGGCTGTTGGCGGTGACGAAAGGGATTAGGTCCCCTTCCCACTTCATTCATCTCACTAGGGAACATCGGGAAGATTTGTGGGTGTGGCACACGTTTTTGGTAAGCTATCACGGTAGAACGGTTTGGATGTCCGGACCGGTGAGTAGTTTTGATTTGGAGCTGTTTACGGATGTGGCGAGGTGGACAGGTTATGGGGCATTCTGCCAGGGTCACTGGAGCGCGGAACCTTGTCTGAATTCCTGGTCAGACGTGGGGTTCCTTCGTAACCTGGTGGCTCCTGGAGCTTTTTCCGGTAGTGCTGGTGATGGAAATCCGGGGTGAATCATTTAGGAATTTGAAACTTCGGTTGAATTTTGACAACCTGGGTGTGGTAAGTCATTAACCACATCTCAGCTTCGTTGCAACCAGTGATGCGGCTGCTGCGCCACTTGGTGCTCCGCTGCCTGCAGATGAATGTTTTTCTGTATGCTGTACACCTCCCGGTGGCGGACTCATTGTCTCGGTTCCAGTGGGACAGGTTCCGAGGTCTGGCACCAGCGGCAGTACGACGGCGGGTTCCTTGTCCGGGTTGGCTGTGGGAGATTGCCGCTGGATGGATCAGAAGGTCGGTGAGTGAGGCCACGTGGGCGGCACATACCAAGGTATGGCAGGAATGGTTGGGGTTGGTGCGGAATGGAGAAGGGGTTCTGGAGGATTTGGAGGTAAGGCTTCTGGTCCTTTACTTTGTTTCCAGGAACCTGGAGCGGGGCGTGTCGGTGTCTGCCATTGAGCGGGAACTGGCGGCCTTGGCATTTTTCTTTAAATTAGGGGGTGGGGGTTGATTTTACAAAAGATTTTTGGGTCCGCCAAGCTTTAAAGGGGTATCGGAAGTTCCATACGTGCGAGGATGCTAGGTGGCCCGTGTCCTTTGCTGTCTTGCCGGCCATTTTTGTGCAATTGGGCACCATCTGTACTTCCCGATAAGTGATATCCTTGTTTAAAGCGGCTTTTTCTTTGGCATTTTTTGGGGCGTTCCGGATCAGTGAGCTGGTCAGTCCTTCTAGGAAGGTTCCGGGGGGGGAATCTTGGTGAGGGATGTGATTTGGGAGAAGGACAGGGTGCAGGTTTTGCTACGCAGGTTAAAGACGGACCAGATGGGCAAAGGCACATGGGTGCAGCTGTTTCAACTGCCGGGTTCCACGGTGTGTCCGGGGGGGGGGGTTGTACAGGAATTTTTGGATGTGTGCCCGGGCGTGGCAGGGCCCTTGCTCTTACCCGGGGATAGGTCGCTGTTGTCCAAGTTTCAGTTCATCGCCATATTCAGGAAGAGTCTTCGGGCGTCGGGTTTGGAAGAAAAGCAGTATCCCTCGCACTCCTTCCGTATCGGGTCGGCCACAGAGGCCGCTCGGTGCGGGTTGGATGAAGCGTCTGTGAGGAGGATCGGTAGGTGGAACTCAAGGAGATTTCATACCTACATTCACCCGCATTTGTTAGCCGATCATGGGGGGAGGGGGGATACCCGATAGAGGAATGAATATTCGCTTTCCTAACACTAAACCGCATCTCCGCCAATCAGGTGCTCGGATCTGTTACCTGTCACCTGATTGGCTAAAACAACAGGCGCTGTGATTGGACACCAGGCATCCAATCATAGCAGAGGATGGGAGAAAACATTGAGGAGCTGTCCCACCGAGACAGGTAAGTGCAGACGGCGGGCCAGCGGGGGGGCACACTGGCTGAATTTGATGGGCACAGTGAGGCTGCGATTGATGGGGGTTTTTTTCTGAATTTTTCAGTTTTTTTGCAACCCCCCCCCTCCCAAAAATTTTTTTTAGCACCAGTGTCATTAGTAGTGTCCCTACCAGTGTCATTAGTCCAGTGACAGTGCATATTTGTAGCACGGATCGCTGTACTGGTGTCACTGGTCCTCAAAAAGTGTCAAAAGTGTCACTTAGTGTCTGATTTGTCCACCGCAATGTCGCAGTCCCGCTATAAGTCTCTGATCGGTGGCATTACTAGTAAATAAATAAATAAAAATATCCCATACTTGTAGGCGCTATAACTTTTGTGAACCAAAATCAATGTATACATAGTTACATAGTTAGTCAGGTTAAAAAAAAAGACACAAGTCCATCTAGTTTAACCATAAAAAAATATATATATATACACAATTTACACTTATTGGGATTTTTTTTTTGTAGCAGAATACATATTAACCTAATTTGATGAAGAAATTAAATTTTTTTAATTTTTTTTATTGGATGTTTTGTAGCAAAAAGTGAGAAATATAGATTTTTTTTTTCTAAATTGTTTTTTGTTTATAGGTGATCAGCGTCGCACGACCGCGCAATTGTCAGTTATAGTAACGCAGTGCCTTATCGCAAAAAAAATGGCCTGGTCATGAAGAGGGGTAAACCTTCCGGAGGTGAAGAGGTTAAACCCTAATGATGGCGATAATCACTTTGATAAATGATCAATTTCTTTTCTGATTGACCTCCTTCAATAGGAATAATCGATCGATAGGTGACAACCCATTCAATCGATATGATACATCTGAGGAAGTGGATTTCGATGGAAAGGATACAATCATAATGGATAATAAATGTATTTCTGTTTCCATGGTGTAATCCCAGAATCTGATTGGTCACAATAGTAGAGTGGGAGTGGTTTAGATCTTTATCAATGTCTGGGGTCCCCATAGTGGAGATTTAGCCCTCACTTCCTCCGGGGTCAGAAAGACAGGAAGTGAGCAGAATCTCTCCCATAGCAATAAATAAGGGGAGGAGCATCTACTCTACACACAGCGGCCATCTTGGATTGCAGAGTCTCTTTCCAGGGATGGATGATTTCGGGGACCCCTAGAAATCCCCCACATGGTTACAAGGGACCCCATACTGAGAGAAATATGTAGGCTGCCATTGCTGATCGCCTTCTGAAAATGCTATACTCCTGGCTGGCTCCGGCTTCCATGCTTTCTCCATCACTGCATGTTCATTTAGAACTTCTTCCCAATCAGTGATGGAGAACGGACAGAAAGCATCAGACTGACAGCCAGGCAACGAGTAGATTCAGTCTCTGTATTCTCCCATAATAAACAATCCAGGGGCTTTACAAGACACCCCCCCTCCCCCCCACTACCCTCATAGCAAACACTCCCATTTCTTCACTCAACCTCTGATTGGTTGCTATTAGCAACATGTATGTATAATTGTTCTAGAGAACATAGGGGCCCTATACATGAGATGTCAGCTAAAAAGGTAAACAACCTTGTTGTTATAGCAACCATTTTGTTTACAAACCTGATTTAAAAAAAAAAAAAAAAAACATCCTCCCGCTGTCTATTATAAAGCTCAGATGTGTAAACAAACCGTATGCTGTGGCAACAAGGTTGTTTAGATATATAAAACAAAACAAAAAAAACATAAGGGTACATCAGAAATCAGCTAGAAAGGTAAACAACACTGTTACCATAGCAACTAGTTTGTTTACAAACCTAAAAAGGTTTGTCAGCTAAAAGATAAACAAGCTTGTTGTCATAGCAACCATGTTGTTTACTTGTTTACAAACCTGAGCTGTAAAAAAAAAGAGAAAAAACACACATCCTCCCCGCTGTCTGTTTTACAGCTCAGATTTGTAAACAAGTAAACAGACCGGTTGCTATGGCAACAAGGTTGTTTAGATTTAGAAGGAAATATAGGGGGCATCTAGAAAAGTAAATAACACTGTTGTCATAGCAACCGGTCTGTTTACAAACCTGAGCTGTAAAATAGATTCATTCACCACCATACAATAAATCCTAAATATTCACATTTGTGAAAGACATATGAAGATAAAACACGGGATACAACACCGCGTATTACATTGTCCAATCAATATCCAGATTTGTAAAAAACGTGAAACCCCCCCCCCCAAAAAAAAGTCCTTGAAAATGTTCATCCACAAAATTCCGTCTTATTGTATTTATCAAACGTCATCCCATCTCCCGTGCTTTTTATCCTTAAAATTCAATGCAAAAAGAGCCCCTCCCCCGCCAGTAATGGTGCTAATGCCCCTCCCCCCAGAACCCTGAGGAGCTCTGGGCCAATCACACGTTATTCTATCACCAAATCAGCGTTTCTTCATCCAATAGATATATTCTCCCCTCAATGGATTTCCACCAATCACCCAACAAGCAAATGACGAGGTCACATGGTACAACGCGCTTTGATGAATAAGCTCCTCCCACAATCGATATGAAGCTCCTCCCACATTCCAGTGCCCAGACCGGCTCCATCAGCAGATTTCTATCCCATAATATCCTCCAAGCACCGCCCCCTCCCCCCACCATCTTCCCTCTCTATACAAACTCTTCTCTTTTCTCTCTTTTCTCTCTTTGTAATAAAATGACATTTAAATATAAAACGGTCCAATGAGGAGCGGCCCAATGAGGAACGGCCCAATGAGGAATGGCCCAATGAGGAGCGGCCCAATGTGGAGCGGCCCAATGAGGAACGGCCCAATGAGGAACGGCCCAATGAGGAACGGCCCAATGAGGAGCGGCCCAATGAGGAACGGCCCAATGAGGAGCGGCCCAATGAGGAGCGGCCCAATGAGGAGCGGCCCAATGAGGAACGGCCCAATGAGGAACGGCCCAATGAGGAACGGCCCAATGAGGAGCGGCCCAATGAGGAGCGGCCCAATGAGGAATGGCCCAATGAGGAGCGGCCCAATGAGGAGCGGCCCAATGAGGAACGGCCCAATGAGGAACGGCCCAATGAGGAACGGCCCAATGAGGAGCGGCCCAATGAGGAGCGGCCCAATGAGGAACGGCCCAATGAGGAGCGGCCCAATGAGGAGCGGCCCAATGAGGAGCGGCCCAATGAGGAGCGGTCCAATGAGGAACGGCTTGTCTCTGGCAGACGAAGATCTTCCCAGCAGTCCAGCTTCATCCACATGTTACATTGTACAGAAACATACAACAAGAAGCTGCAGTCCCACCACAAGTTACAGGAATGAAGTGCTTCGCTCTTCTGCCTGGCAGCACCGGGGTCGTCAATTCCCAACCACAGCGCCCCCTGCCTGGAGTTTGCATGTTCTCCCTGCGCCTGCGTGGGTTTCCTCCCACACTACAAAGACATGCTGGGAGGTAGATTGGCCCCTAGTATGTGTATGAATGTGAGTTAGGGAGATTAGATTGTAAGCTCCTTGGGGGACTGATCATTATCACATGGCCCACCTGTTGGATTGGCTCTGCAGACTCCTCCCCTCCCCCCGATACCTGCAGCTTTCCTGCCAATCCCCCGGACAGGTTTGTGGGTGGGGGAGGGTCCTCTGGGCTGTGGAGACCCCAATTACACAGCGAGACCCTTTATCTCCATAGCAACAGTGAGACCCACCCCCAATAACCCAGAAATTGTGGGGAGCCCCCCTCTAAGAATATGTGCCCCTCCCCCCTCATAACACTAACAATAAAAATGATAAATAGTGAGGTACTTGTGCGCACACCAAAAACTTGTAAAAGCAAAGACAACTAAAGGGTTAATGAATAAAGCTGCCAGCATAAGGACCCAATGCTGGTTCCCCCCGGGGATCTCCTAACATGGACCGCCCTCCGCTCTCAGGCCGCTCAGTCAGTCAGCCCAGCAATATAAAACACAGGGGGAGATACTCCATAGTGTACTAGTTTATAACATGAATTTTATTCCAAGTATTGCACTTAATTAAAAAACGCCAGAGCACAATAGACTGCTACCCGATCCGGCCGTGATCGGGGAGCCGAATGAAGCCCGCCTCTCTGTGCTGGCTCGTCGGAGGCCTCTCCCCGCTGGCTCGTCGGTGGCTTCTCCCCACTGGCTCGTCAGTGGCCTCTCCCCGCTGGCTCATCGGTGGCCTCTCCCCGCTGGCTCGTCGGTGGCCTCTTCCCGCTGGCTCGTCAGTGGCCTCGCCCCGCTGGCTCGTCGGTGGCCTCTCTGTGCTGGCTCGTCGGTGGCCTCTCCCCGCTGGCTCGACGGTGGCCTCTCCCCGCTGGCTCGTCGGTGGCCTCTCTGTGCTGGCTCGTCGGTGGACTCTCTCCGCTGGCTCGTCGGTGGCCTCTCCCCGCTGGCTCGTCGGTGGCCTCTCTGTGCTGGCTCGTCGGTGGCCTCTCTGTGCTGGCTCGTCGGTGGACTCTCTCCGCTGGCTCGTCGGTGGCCTCTCCCCGCTGGCTCGTCGGTGGCCTCTTCCCGCTGGCTCGTCAGTGGCCTCGCCCCGCTGGCTCGTCGGTGGCCTCTCTGTGCTGGCTCGTCGGTGGCCTCTCCCCGCTGGCTCGTCGGTGGCCTCTCCCCGCTGGCTCGTCGGTGGCCTCTCCCCGCTGGCTCGTCGGTGGCCTCTCTGTGCTGGCTCGTCGGTGGACTCTCTCCGCTGGCTCGTCGGTGGCCTCTCCTCGCTGGCTCGTCGGTGGCCTCTCCCCGCTGGCTCGTCGGTGGCGAAGAAAAATTATTTGTTTGCAAATATTTTAAATAGAGATTAAAAAGAATGTTTGGGGGGGGGGTTGGACTTTTAAAAAAAAAATAAAAATATTTCAGTCTTTTTCTGTTTGTATAAAATGAAAGCTCAATCTCAAAAAACGATAATAATGTGATGTGTACAATGTAGTATGACCGCATAATTGTCATTCAAAGTGTGACCGCGCTGAGAGCTGTGAATTGGCCTGTATGGAAAGAGGTGAAAGTGTCCGGTATTAAAGGGGTTAACATTGATTAAAAAAAAAAACAGCTTTAGCTCTGCTTCTTACCTGCAGCAGAGAGAACTTATTACTTTTTTTTTTATTCCTTAAACATATCGTCACCTCCTTGTATTCTCTGTGTGTAAACCTGTGCGCTGCTTCTGTGAAGATACATATCAGGGCTACATAAGAGAAGGAGATTTGTCATTGAAAATAAAGCTTTGTTAAAAAAAAAAACACACTGGCTCCTAGATTGAAGGAAAATTTGTCAAGCCCTGCTGTAGTCATACTTCTAGTATAGCTCTCACCCCCCATCTACATGTATGGATCATTCCTGATATAAATATCACCCCCCTTCTACATGTATGGATCATTCCTGATATCATAAATACCACCCCCTTCTACATGTATGGATCATTCCTAATATAAATATCACCCCCCTTCTACATGTATGGATCATTCCTAATATAAATATCACCCCCCTTCTACATGTATGGATCATTCCTGATATAAATATCACCCCCCTCTACATGTATGGATCATTCCTGATATCATAAATATCACCCCCTTCTACCTGTATGGATAGCACCGGGGTCGTCAATTCCCAACCACAGCGCCCCCTGCCTGGAGTTTGCATGTTCTCCCTGCGCCTGCGTGGGTTTCCTCCCACACTACAAAGACATGCTGGGAGGTAGATTGGCCCCTAGTATGTGTATGAATGTGAGTTAGGGAGATTAGATTGTAAGCTCCTTGGGGGACTGATCATTATCACATGGCCCACCTGTTGGATTGGCTCTGCAGACTCCTCCCCTCCCCCTGATACCTGCAGCTTTCCTGCCAATCCCCCGGACAGGTTTGTGGGTGGGGGAGGGTCCTCTGGGCTGTGGAGACCCCAATTACACAGCGAGACCCTTTATCTCCATAGCAACAGTGAGACCCACCCCCAATAACCCAGAAATTGTGGGGAGCCCCCCTCTAAGAATATGTGCCCCTCCCCCCTCATAACACTAACAATAAAAATGATAAATAGTGAGGTACTTGTGCGCACACCAAAAACTTGTAAAAGCAAAGACAACTAAAGGGTTAATGAATAAAGCTGCCAGCATAAGGACCCAATGCGGGTTCCCCCCGGGGATCTCCTAACATGGACCGCCCTCCGCTCTCAGGCCGCTCAGTCAGCCCAGCAATATAAAACACAGGGGGAGATACTCCATAGTGTACTAGTTTATAACATGAATTTTATTCCAAGTATTGCACTTAATTAAAAAACGCCAGAGCACAATAGACTGCTACCCGATCCGGCCGTGATCGGGGAGCCGAATGAAGCCCGCCTCTCTGTGCTGGCTCGTCGGAGGCCTCTCCCCGCTGGCTCGTCGGTGGCTTCTCCCCACTGGCTCGTCAGTGGCCTCTCCCCGCTGGCTCATCGGTGGCCTCTCCCCGCTGGCTCGTCGGTGGCCTCTTCCCGCTGGCTCGTCAGTGGCCTCGCCCCGCTGGCTCGTCGGTGGCCTCTCTGTGCTGGCTCGTCGGTGGCCTCTCCCCGCTGGCTCGACGGTGGCCTCTCCCCGCTGGCTCGTCGGTGGCCTCTCTGTGCTGGCTCGTCGGTGGACTCTCCCCGCTGGCTCGTCGGTGGCCTCTCTGTGCTGGCTCGTCGGTGAACTCTCTCCGCTGGCTCGTCGGTGGCGAAGAAAAATTATTTGTTTGCAAATATTTTAAATAGAGATTAAAAAGAATGTTTGGGGGGGGGCGTTGGACTTTTAAAAAAAAAAAAAAAATATTTCAGTCTTTTTCTGTTTGTATAAAATGAAAGCTCAATCTCAAAAAACGATAATAATGTGATGTGTACAATGTAGCATGACCGCACAATTCTCATTCAAAGTGTGAACGCGCTGAGAGCTGAAAATTGGCCTGTATGGAAAGAGGTGAAAGTGTCCGGTATTAAAGGGGTTAACATTGATTAAAAAAAAAAACAGCTTTAGCTCTGCTTCTTACCTGCAGCAGAGAGAACTTATTACTTTTTTTTTTATTCCCTAAACATATCGTCACCTCCTTGTATTCTCTGTGTGTAAACCTGAGCGCTGCTTCTGTGAAGATACATATCAGGGCTACATAAGAGAAGGAGATTTGTCATTGAAAATAAAGCTTTGTTAAAAAAAAAAACACACTGGCTCCTAGATTGAAGGAAAATTTGTCAAGCCCTGCTGTAGTCATACTTCTAGTATAGCTCTCACCCCCCATCTACATGTATGGATCATTCCTGATATAAATATCACCCCCCATCTACATGTATGGATCATCCCTGATATAAATATCACCCCCTTCTACATGTATGGATCATCCCTGATATCATAAATATAACCCCCCTTCTACATGTATGGATCATTCCTGATATCATAAATATCACCCCCCTTCTACATGTATGGATCATTCCTGATATCACCCCCCCTTCTACGTGTATGGATCATCCCTGATATCATAAATATCACCCCCCTTCTACAAGTTTGGGGTTCCTAACACCAAGTGACCCTGGGATATGGGGCCCCAAAGTCGGGTCGGAAAATTTCAAGCACTTTTCTGCAGCAGAGAATGACATTTTGGGGCCCCATATCTTGGGGCCACTTTGTGCTAGGAACCCCAAATTTGTATATGTTATAGTGTTAGTCCAACTGTGTTAGCACATCAAGTTTGGGGTTCCTAGCACCAAGTGGCCCCGAGATATGGGGCCCCAAATTCGGGTTGTAAAAAACACTTATAAACGCAAACGCGGCTAAACGCGGTACTGGCGTTTAGCCGTGTTTGGCGTCTGAAACGTGGAAAACTTTTGCATCTGAACCCATTTTTTTGCTTCTGGAAAAACGAGGTTAAACGCAACTGCCTAAAAACGAGTCTGTGTACATGAACACATAGGATAACATTGAATGGGTTCAGGGGGCAGCCAAAAAAAAGTGTCCAACTGCCTCTGAACACGAGTTTAACAGCGTCTGGTGTGCATGAGGCCTGAGCCTTATTATAGGCCTTTATTACAGGCTTACCTGGAGGTTGCGGTGCTGTAACAGAGTTTACAACCACTTTAACAAAAAAAAAAAAAAAGACTATTTTATTTATTTCAATACTTGCATAGCGCGGTCAATTTACACAGCGCTTTACATATACATTGTATATTCACATCAGTCCCCGCCCTCGAGGAGCTTACTCACATTCATATACTGGGGCCAATTTTAGACAGAAGCAAATTAACTTACCAGCATGTCTTTGGAATGTGGGAGGAAACCCACACAGGCACAGGGAGAACATGCAAACTCCATGCAGTTAGTGTCGTGGTTGGGATTTGAACCAGCGACCCTTTTTACAGCTAGGCGAGAGTGCTAACCACTACACCACTGTGCCACCCCACTACACCACGGTGCCGCCCCACTACACCACGGTGCCGCCCCACTACACCACTGTGCCTGCCCCACTACACCACTGTGCCCGCCCACTACACCACTGTGCCCGCCCTACTTTAGTATCACTTTAATGCATAGAATGCACTAAGGTGAAAAACCTTGAGGCTTTAGGCTCCTTTCACAGAAAGTCGCACGATTTTGCTGCGATTTTTACAGCGACTTTGTTGCGATTTTGACGCGACTTGAAGCAATGCCTGTGTCTATGGACCTCATGTCGGATCAAAGTAGTGCAGGGACTACTTTGAAGTCGCACCGATATGAATGGGGCTCATTGGAACTGGAGGGGTACGACTTGTCATGTGACTTTGAAGTCTCACAAGTGTGAAAGGGGCCTTAGAAGCACTTGAAGTAATGAAGAGGTTCTGGTATTTGTAGTTCCTCTTTGTGGTATACAGATATGGTTTAGTGAGGTGTCAGAGTTGCGATATGGTAGTTGTATGTTGTAATGGACATAGAGAGGCACACGTGTTCAGTAGCCGTGTGTTCTGAGGAGAACACGTGATCACATCACCACTTCCTCCTATAGCAGCACTTTCACCTTCACTTCCTGTGTGCATCGCTCTCTTCCTTATGTGCCAACACACAGGAGGCAGACAGGCAGGGGGAAGGTATTTCCTGCTGCACACACTGCTATACGGAGCGGTGTCACACGTTGGATTCCTCCTGAGAGTGATGGATCATACAACACAGTGGCGTTGCTATGGGGGTGCGGGGGGGGGGGCCCGCACCAGGTGACACCCGCCAGAGGGGTGACACCGGGGCCGCCACTAAACACTGTACTGTATTGCTTTGTATTACTATATTGTAGCGGAGCGGTGCGAGCGCGGCATCCAGCCATGAGGGGTAGGCTGCCTGTAACACTCCTCACTCAGTCTAATATCCCCAAGTGAGCCCAAGTTGGTGGGCGGAGCTGGGGGTGTGGCTGCCTCCTCCAATCCTCCCACAGACTCCTTCACTATGGCTGATCCCGCAGCTGAAGCACATAGAGGGGAGGACACAGCAGCCCCGCCTGAGTCTTCATCTGCAGGCATGAGGCATGCTATGTACAGAAAGTTACCCAGCACACTGCACAGTGTCACTACATAGAGTTATAACCTGCCCTGTACCACCCCAACCTGCCCTGTACCACCCCGGCCTGCCCTGTACCACCCCGGCCTGCCCTGTACCACCCCAACCTGCCCTGTACCACCCCGGCCTGCCCTATACCACCCCGGCCTGCCCTCTACCACCCCGGCCTGCCCTGTACCACTCCAAACTGCCCTGTACCACCCCAAACTGCCCTGTACCACCCCAACCTGCCCTGTACCACCCCTACCTGCCCTGTACCACCCCAACCTGCCCTGTACCACCCCAACCTGCCCTGTACCACCCCAACCTGCCCTGTATCACCCCAGCCTGCCCTATACCACCCCAGCCTGCCCTATACCACCCCAGCCTGCCCTATACAACCTCAACCTGCCCTGTACCACCCCGGCCTGCCCTGTACCACCCCAACCTGCCCTATACCACCCCAACCTGCCCTGTACCACCCCGGCCTGCCCTGTACCACCCCAACCTGCCCTGTACCACCCCAGCTTGCCCTGTACCACTCCGGCCTGGCCTGTACCACCCCAGCCTGCCCTGTACCACCCCGGCTTGCCCTGTACCACCCCAACCCCAACCTGCCCTGTACCACCCCAACCTGCCCTGTACCACCCCAGCCTGCCCTATACAACCCCAACCTGCCCTGTACCACCTCGGCCTGCCCTGTACCACCCCAACCTGCCCTGTACCACCCCGACCTGCCCTATACCACCCCAACCTGCCCTGTACCACCCCGGCCTGCCCTGTACCACCCCAGCCTGCCCAGTACCACCCCAACCTGCCCAGTACCACCCCAACCTGCCCTGTACAACCTCAACATGCCCTATGCCACCTTAACCTGCCCTGTACCACCCCAGCTTGCCCTGTACCACTCCGGCCTGCCCTGTACCACCCCAACCTGACCTGTACCACCCCAACCTGCCCAATACCACCCCAACCTGCCCTGTACCACCCCAACCTGCCACTATACCACCCTATACTATCATTTACAGGGGCTGGTTTCAGGTGCGCCCCGTGACCGTGCTCTGCCTGCATGGTGCTGGACAGCCTATACAGGAGGGGGGGGTGACACCATGTTTTACTGCACCAGGTGACACCAACCCTAGTGACGCCACTGATACAACATACACGACGTTTCAGACACTAAACGTGGTAACTCACGTGTCGTTTACAGGCTTTTTTTTTTTTTTAATATTTAAAAAAAAAAAAAAATGTTTCATTTTTGCCTAACGCTTCTAAACATAAACGCGGAAAAACGGACGTTTTAAACGCGGGTTACTATCTGTCAAGTTAAATCATTCAGGAGAGGTTGTAAAAATGTCCCGTGTACATTTAGCCTATCAGTGTCCGGATCACACAGAGCGCCGATCTCCCGCTGTGTCCCGGGGGCGGGGTTGGAATTCCTCGGGCCGCAGTAACAAAGCCCCGCCTCCTATGATGGACGTCACACTGCTTCAATTTCCCGCCACTGGATCAGTGTGCCGTCTATCACAGGGGGGCTGCCGAACGATTTAGCTCAGTGACACAGAGAGAGATCGCCGCTCTGCGTGACAAGGAGGGAGGGGAGGGCTCTGACTGGGGATGACACCCCCGCCATGTGCGCCCCCCGCCATGTGCGCCCCCCCCGCCATGTGCGCCCCCCGCCATGTGCCCCGCCCCCCGCCATGTGCCCCACCCCCGCCATGTGCGCCCCCCGCCATGTGCCCCACCCCCGCCATGTGCCCCACCCCCACCATGTGCGCCCCCAAGGTCGGACCACCCTGTTTTCAGTGCCATTATTGGCACATTTTTTCTTTCGGCCGAATGTAAAAAAAACACCATTTTCGACCAATGTGTTTCAGCGGCCAAAAATTGGGTCCGCCTCTAAAATGTCACTGTCCTACCCTCTGCACTCCTCTCCTGTACATACAGTATCTGACAAAAGTAAGTACACCCCTCAGTGACATTT
Source organism: Lithobates clamitans (assembly GCA_037952925.1). Classification (NCBI taxonomy): domain Eukaryota; kingdom Metazoa; phylum Chordata; class Amphibia; order Anura; family Ranidae; genus Lithobates; species Lithobates clamitans. The sequence continues at coordinate 242,143 of JBBGZY010001055.1, read as the reverse complement.
GTGTAAATCTTTTCTTCTTCCTTTTCATGTGACAACACTGAAGAAATGACACTTGTCTACAATGTAAAGTAGTGAGTGTACAGCTTGTATAACAGTGTAAATTTGCTGTCCCCTCATAATAACTCAACACACAGCCATTAATGTCTAAACCGCTGGCAACAAAAGTCAGTACACCCCTAAGTGAAAATCTCCAAATTGGGCCCAGTTGTCCATTTTCCCTCCCCGGTGTCATGTGACTCGTTAGTGTTACAAGGTCTCAGGTGTGAATGGGGAGCAGGTGTGTTAAATTAGGTGCCCCCTCAATATAACTCAACACACAGCCATTAGGATAAAGGTGATGGACTGGCCAAGCATGTCTCCAGACCTAAACCCTATTGATCATCTGTGGTACATCCTCAAACGGAAGAGGGAGGAGCGCAAGGTCTCTAACATCCACCAGCTCTGTGATGTCATCATGGGGGAGGGGAAGAGGACTCCAGTGACAACCTGTGAAGCTCTGGTGACCTCCATGTCCAAGAGGGTTAAGGCAGTGCTGGAAAATAATGGAGGCCACACAAAATATTGACACTTTGCGCCCAATTTGGAGATTTTCACTTAGGGGTGTACTGACTTTTGTTGCCAGCGGTTTAGACATTAATGGCTGTGTGTTGAGTTATTTTGAGGGGACAGCAAATTTACACTGTTATACAAGCTGTACACTCACTACTTTACATTGTAGACAAGTGTCATTTCTTCAGTGTTGTCACATGAAAAGGTAGAAGAAAAGATTTACACAAATGTCACTGAGGGGTGTACTTACTTTTGTCAGATACTGTATATATACTGTACACTCACCGGCCACTTTATTATTTCCCCCTTGCTAGTAGCGGGTCGGACCCCCTTTATTAGATCCCCCATAGAAATCCGGGGTACGGTACCCCACACATCACGGGGTGCTTCATAAATCTCCCTATAAATCCTGTGCTGGACCGACACCAATTATTCCCATCACCATGACGATGATAAACGATTATTGATTGAATGGATTCTATGATGAAATATTGGAAATCAAACTGTTTTGTTTTTTTACTTCTAAATACTCCCCTCCCCCCAGTGATCATTACACCCCCCCTCCCCCCAGTGATCATTACACCCCCCCCCTCCCCACCAGTGATCATTACACCCCCCTCCCCCCCAGTGATCATTACACCCCCCTCCCCCCCAGTGATTATTACACCCCTCCTCCCCCCAGTGATCATTACACCCCCCCCTCCCCACCAGTGATCATTACACCCCTCCTCCCCCCCAGTGATCATTACACCCCCCTCCCCCCCAGTGATCATTACACCCCCCTCCCCCCAGTGATCATTACACCCCCCCTCCCCCCCAGTGATCATTATACCCCCCCTCCCCCCAGTGATCATTACACCCCCCTCCCCCCCCAGTGATTATACAGACAGATGTAGCTTTCTTATGGGGGGTGTAATAAAGTGACATTTATTATATGGAGGGGTGATTGATAGTTCTATTGACAATCAGAGGTGTGTATGGTGAGGAATGGTCGGGTAATGGATATATACTATATACCAGAAATAGGTGACCCCCTCCCCCCCCAATCACTGATATATGATAGTAATTGTACCATCCCCCCCCCAGCAATATAAATCATAGAAATAATGGGGTACGGGGCGCTATAATATCCAATCCAATATTGATCAATAAATTAAACAACTCATCATCATCATTCACAACATATTTACCCCTCCCCCACTGATATATATATATCATTAATATTGGGGTGATTTATATATATATGTATAATTATTATTGGAGTGATCTATAATCTATATACACATCAGGAGTCCCCTGCTGCCTGATGTCATCACTGGACTCCTCCCCCTGCTGCCTTATATGGACTTGTTTACTCCTTATATGCAAATGAGGCAGCTGGCTGGGGCTGCGTCGCCATGACAATAACTGACATGACTGCACTGGACTTCCTATGGGAAGGATTGTGTATGTGACGTTTCTATGGTAATATCTCCATCCCATAATAATATCATCCATTCCTTCCTGTCTAAAGACTTCATTCACAAGGCTGGAAGAGTCGGATATTGTGATCCCCCAATAAATTATTGGGGTGATATATATATATATTATTGGGGTGATATTGATGAGATATTAGTTATGAATGTGCAATCATTGTGATTTGGGGGAGATAACTGATCAGTATGACTCCTCCCCCTCCCCTCCCCCATTAATAAAAAGCTTTTTTTGCTGCAGTGGACAAGAAATCCAAATAAAAAATAAAATAAAGAAATGTTCTCTTTGTGGGGTGCAGAGGTGACATTTGGGGGAAGGAAGGAATGGATGATATTATTATGGGATGGAAATATTACCATAGAAACGTCACATACACAATCAGACTGTGATAGAGATCGGAGGGAGAAGGAAGGAGTTTTGCTGATTATTTGATAATATAATAATGGGGATGATTTGGATAAAGAATGTTTATCAGATACGGAATCTTCTGAACACCAACAAAGAAGGAAATGTATTTGTTATACTGGGAGTCTGGATCTTCCAGCACCTGAAATTCACACCGAGCTTCGCTATTGGTTATTTATATATATATATAAATATCACTAATGTGTGTGGGGGGAGGGGGTGACATGCATTGTGATATATGTATTTGTGTATATTATATATATATATATGTGTGGGGGGAGGGGTGACATGCATTGTGATATATATAATATACACACACATACATATATCACAATGCATGTCACCCCCCCCCCCCCTGCACAAATATATATATAATATACACACACATACATATATCACAATGCATATCACCCCCCCACACACATATATATAATATACACACACACACATATATATAATATACACACACACTAATGCTCAACTAACGATTATATTCATAATCGATTAGTTGGCTGATTATTGTTTAGATTAATCGATTAATGACCTTAAAAAAGAGTGATATATAATTTAGTTAATATGTAAAGTTTTATAAAAAAGTCCATTTATTCTGAAATCTCTCTATATAATGATAAATATAAAGAACAGATACAGGAGATCTCCGGGATACAAACGGAAGGAGACAACAGGAAGTGAGAGAAATCCTCCCAAAGTGACATCATCCCTGGGTGTCACCAGAACTAGTGTCCCCATTGGAGGATTTCCCCTCTAATTCCTGTTCTGGTGACAACCCAAAATCTGGAATGTTTCTTTCACTTTTGTTGGTAAATAGAGAGAATGAAGCTCCCTAAAGGGGGCGCAGACAGCAATAAAAACCTGACAGGGGTTCTAATCCCTCTCCACTCCATCTGACACCAAAAATAAAAACATTTTCCTTTATTTATAATGTAACATACGGGGGAGAAATGAAAAAAAAAATGATTTGGCAGTGAAAGTGGCAGTTAAAATGTGTGTGTAGGGGGAGGGGAGGGGGAGGGGTTACTTGGTTTGACAGTTAAAGGGTTGAAACAAATGAACAATATAGTTTGGTAGTGAAAGGGTTAAAAACTGAAAGAATTTGGCAGTTGAAGAGAATGAATCTTCCTAAAGGGGGCGCAGACAGCAATAAAAACCTGACAGGGGTTCTAATCCCTCTCCACTCCATCCAACACTAACAATAAACAAGTTTTCCTTTAGTGATAATTTTACATTTGGGCAAGAAATGTAAAAAACACATTTTGGTTTTGTCAGCAAAAGGGTTAAAAATGGGGGGAGGGGAGGGTATAAAAAAAGAAAAGAAGTTGGTTTGGCGCTGAAAGGGTTAAAAAAAAAACGTACAAAAATCTGTGTTTTGAAAAAAAATGGTTCATAGAAAGGGTTAACAATGAAAACAATTATGATTTTGCAGTGCAAGGGTTAAAAACAAAAGGGGGAGGGGAATTGGTTTCATAAATGAAAGGGAAAACATTTGATTTGGCAGTGAAAGGGTTAAAAATGGAGAAATAATTGGTGTGTAATAATGATAAAATAAAAGAAAAGATTTGATGGAGGATTTCTAAGGCTCCATTCACAATGTTATCATAAGAATAGAGATCTTTATTTCAGCCATGGGACTGTAAGGGTTAAATCTCATTCACAATAACATGTTCTTCCAGGAGCCGTATATCCCTATTAGATCCGTATACTGATCCTACAGGGTGAATTCACAAAGCTCACAAATAAGGACGTGGCTCCTTTAAGAAAAATCGTCAGTTATTTTTCAAAAAAAAAAAAAAAAGGTCACCTGACTGCACTCTGCGATCTGATTGGTCCCTCTCCCATTGATGTCATCGGCTGAGTCTGTTTGAATCTGATTGGTCCCTCTGCCTATGATGTCATAGGCTGAGTCTCTATATAGAAAGAAGTAGGTCAGTGAGCTCTCAGAAGCTCAGAGATCACTGACCAGTGAAGACGCTTCTTATCTCTCCTGAGATATTTCTTGCGATTTTATTGGATTTGATTTAGTTCGATTCAATTTCATTGCGATTTCTATTGTCTACATTTAAAGCGAGTTTCTTTATTCCTAATAATGAACCGATTTAAATGTAATCGGCTTTTTTCTCTGAAAAACACCAAAGAGAAAGCCAGCAAAGGAGGGGCAATGGTAGGAGGTATCAGTGACCAGCCTGCAGATACCCCAACCAAAAAGCCCCCCAAAATGAAGAGGATTGTGCGCGGCTGTTTCAGAGCCGTTGTTGGATGTTTCGGTTCCGGCTGTAAAGTCAAAAGAGATCACCGATATACAGACACCGAAATTGGTAAGTGTTATGGATAGTGATAGATACAAAAAGTACTCTGGATAAGTCACCTACACTCATCGATCAAATTATTGATTATTTGTTTTCATAGAATTATAGAACAGAAGGAGATATTAAAGTGATTGATAAGCCACAATCTGATCTTTATATCATCTCCTCTGTCAGATAAAACTCGGTGGGAATTTCAGGTGCTGGAAGATCCAGACTCCCAGTATAACAAATACATTTCCTTCTTTGTTGGTGTTCAGAAGATTTCGTATCTGATAAACATTCTTTATCCAAATCATCCCCATTATTATATTATCAAATAATCAGCAAAACTCCTTCCTTCTCCCTCCGATCTCTATCACAGTCTGATTGTGTATGTGACGTTTCTATGGTAATATTTCCATCCCATAATAATATCATCCATTCCTCCCTGTCTAAAGACTTCCCCCAAATGTCACCTCTGCACCCCACAAAGAGAACATTTCTTTATTTTATTTTTTATTTGGATTCCTTGTCCACTGCAGCAAAAAAAGCTTTTTATTAATGGGGGAGGGGAGGGGGAGGAGTCATACTGATCAGTTATCTCCCCCAAATCACAATGATTGCACATTCATAACTAATATCTCATCAATATCACCCCAATAATATATATATATATATATATATATATAGATCACTCCAATAATCATAATAATATATATATATATCACCCCAATAATAAATATATATATATCACCCCAATAATTTATTGGGGATCACAATATCCGACTCTTCCAGCCTTGTGAATGAAGTCTTTAGACAGGAAGGAATGGATGGTATTATTATGGGATGGAGATATTACCATAGAAACGTCACATACACAATCCTTCCCATAGGAAGTCCAGTGCAGTCATGTCAGTTATTGTCATGGCGACGCAGCCCCAGCCAGCTGCCTCATTTGTATATAAGGAGTAAACAAGTCCATATAAGGCAGTAGGGGGAGGAGTCCAGTGATGACATCAGGCAGCAGTGGACTCCTGATGTATATATAGATTATAGATCACTCCAATAATATATATATATAATTATTATTGGGGTGATCTATATATATATATATATATATATATATATATATATATATATATATATATATATATATAAAATTGCGGTGATCTATATATATATATAAATGATTGGGGTGAGATATATATATATATATATATATATATATATATATATATATCACCCCAATAATAATAATATATATATATATATATCACCCCAATAATTTATTGGGGATCACAATATCCGGCTCTTCCGGCCTTGTGAATGAAGTCTTTAGACAGGAAGGAATAAATGGTATTATTATGGGATGGAGATATTACCATAGAAACGTCACATACACAATCCTTCCCATAGGAGGTCCAGTGCAGTCATGTCAGTTATTGTCATGGCGACGCAGCCCCAGCCAGCTGCCTCATTTGCATATAAGGAGTAAACAAGTCTATATAAGGCAGTAGGGGGAGTAGTCCAGTGATGACATCAGGCAGCAGGGGACTCCTGATGTGTATATAGATCACTCCAATAATAATTATATATATCACCCCAATCATTTATATATTATATATATATATATATATATATATATATATATATATATATATATATATATATATATATATATATATATATATATATCACTCCAATAATATAATCAGCACATTGATTATCAGTGCAGCCCCCATAGAGGTGCCCAACAACTGCCAGCAGTGCCCCCTCAAAGTCTCTCAGTGCCCACCACAGTGCCAATCAGTGCCCACCACAGTGCCAATCAGTGCCCATCACAGTCCCCACCACAGTGCCAATCAGTGTCCATCAGTGCTGCCTATAAGTGCCCATTTAGTGCTGCCTATAAGTGTCCATCAGTGCTGCATATCAGTGCCAACTCATCAGTGCAGTGAAGGAGAAAACAACATTTTATTAAAAAATAAGAAAAAAGTTTTTCTGTTCAAAAATTGGGTCTTTTTTAGACCCCGAGGTGATAAAAAACCAGCAAAAGAAAGCTCTATTTGTGGGAAGAAAATGATAAAAATGTAGTTTGGGTACAGTGTTGTATGACCGCGTAATTGTCATTCAAAGTGTTAGAGCGCTGAAAGCTGAAAATTGTCCTGGGCAGGAAGGGGGGGGGGGAAGTGCCGGTATTGAAGTGGTGAATCTTCAACTGCCATAATGCAGCACATGTGATCCGTTATGACAGCAGCCATTGGATGGTTTGACAGTTTGGTTGAGAGCACAACCAATGTGACAATTCATGCCAGAAATAGAAATGTTTTTTGAAACTGTTAAATCGATGGGATTCCTTCCTCTTTAATATAAGTAGAAAGCGTTTTATTTATAAATAACGCACAGACACGAGGATGCACTGATGAGTTGGCACTGATATGCAGCACTGATGGACACTTATAGGCAGCACTGATGGGCACTGATTGGCACTGTGGTGGGGACTGTGATGGGCACTGATTGGCACTGTGGTGGGCACTGAGAGACTTTGAGGGGGCACTGCTGGCAGTTGTTGGGCACCTCTCATGGGGGCTGTATCAAAAAGATATAACAACATAAATATGTTCAATGAATATTAGGGGTGCAACGGATCGTCATTGATCCGTGATCCGTACGAATCAACCTCCGCGGATCGGGACACCCGCGATCCGCAGAGCGCTCTGTGGCCTCGGCCATAGGAAAGGCTGCGGCTTCGGCCTAGCTCCGGAGCGGCGGCCATCTTGGTACACCCGGCGGCTGTTTACCACGTGATCGCTCCGTCAAATGACGGAGCGATCACTTGTAACAAACCGGCGTTATGTCATGACGCCGGTTCCTCTCTCCCCTCTGTGTACTGATCTGTACAGTGTAGGGGAGAGTTCGGATGGCAGCAGTGCCAATACTCTGCAATGCCCTGACAATACTCTGCAATGCCCTTACAATACTCTTCTATACCCTGCCAATACTCTACCATACCCTGCCAATACCCTGCCATACCCTGCCAATACTCTTCCATACCCTGCCAATACTCTTCCATACCCTGCCTATACTCTTCCATACCCTGCCTATACTCTGCCAATACTCTGCCAATACTCTGCCAATATACCCGCCAATACCCTGCAATACTCTGCCATACCCTGCTAATATATTACAGTGGGGGAGATTGTGGATATTACAGTGGTGGAGATTTTTTTTTTGTTGATCCTAACCATGACTCCTGATCCAAGGAGCGATCCGAACCATCAGTTTTTTGATCTGTTGCACCCCTAATGAATATCCATGAGGGTCAGCACTATACAGAGAAGCACACAACATGAACATAAAACTCACCATGTATATATAATGTAATCAAGCTAATGCACACTAGTAAGGGGTCCAAAACTGATGTAAGAAGAGGTACCCAGGCCCCCTACAGTGTCCCATCTGATAACAAATAGAGATCATGCACCCATTACCAAGACCAACATACACATAAGAAGGGCTTGAAGATCAAACCTACCAAGCGTATCATCAAAACTCACCGTATCTGTCAGAACAAAGACATAGCGGCCACCAGGCCAGATGGGACTGGTGGCCCCAGCCACAGAGCCGGCCATGGAGCAGGAGGTGGCTGCTATGTCTTTGTTCTGACAGATACGGTGAGTTTTGAGGATACGCATGGTAGGTTTGATCTTCAGGCCCTTCTTATGTGTATGTTGGTCATGCTGATGGGTGTATGATCTCTATTTGTTATCAGATGGGACACTGTAGGTGTCCTGGGGGATGCTATTTATTAAATATGTCTGCATTCATCATCATGGGTGTTTAATAATAAGAAACAGAAGCACTGCAGATTACTCCACCGCACCCGAAAGTGAAGAATCAGACCCCTTTTTCATTTTAGTGGGTCGGCATAACTGCCAGGCAACCAAAATTTTTATATGAAGGCCATTAGTCATCCCTGTGTCCCTGTCATGTTGGGATTATTTATTGTCCCTTGCACTGGAATTTTGAACTTTTCTCTCCATAATTTTATGTTTTATATATATATATATATATATAAATAATGTAGGTGAAGGTGCTAAATCTGATTCTTTTTTATTGCAGATGTACGCGGTATTTACTGCAGACACAGCTCACAAGGCAGGACTACCCCAGTGAGCGAGACAGAATATGAAAGCTACATTGAGACTCCCCCAGCATGTGACGTTCACAAGGAGTCCCCACCAGCATGTGACGTTCACACGGAGACTCCATCAGCATGTGACGTTCACACGGAGACTCCACCAGCATGTGACGTTCACACGGAGACTCCACCAGCATGTGACGTTCACACGGAGACTCCACCAGCATGTGACGTTCACACGGAGACTCCACCAGCATGTGACGTTCACACGGAAACTCCACCAGCATGTGACGTTCACACGGAGACTCCACCAGCATGTGACGTTCACATGGAGACTCCACCAGCATGTGACGTTCACACGGAGACTCCACCAGCATGTGACGTACACACGGAGACTCCACCAGCATGTGACGTTCACACGGAGACTCCACCAGCATGTGACGTTCACACGGAGACTCCACCAGCATGTGACGTTCACAAGGATACTCCACCAGCATGTGACGTTCACACGGAGACTCCATCAGCATGTGACGTTCACACGGAGACTCCACCAGCATGTGACGTTCACACGGAGACTCCACCAGCATGTGACGTTCACACGGAGACTCCACCAGCATGTGACGTTCACACAGAGACTCCACCAGCATGTGACGTTCACACGGAAACTCCACCAGCATGTGACGTTCACACGGAGACTCCACCAGCATGTGACGTTCACATGGAGACTCCACCAGCATGTGACGTTCACACGGAGACTCCACCAGCATGTGACGTTCACACGGAGACTCCACCAGCATGTGACGTTCACAAGGATACTCCACCAGCATGTGACGTTCACAAGGATACTCCACCAGCATGTGACATTCACATTGAGACACCACCTGAATGTCACATTCATGTTGAGACTACAGCACAATGTGAGGTTCATGTTGAGAACCCACCAAAATACCAGGGCAGCCATTTGAATATCTCCTCCCATGAAGATGAGGGCAAGCTTAAAGAAAAGGATAGGCAGATCCTGGTGATAGGGGACTCTGTTATTAGAGGGACAGAGAGGGCAATCTGTCAGAATGACCGCGATCAACGAACAGTATATTGTTTCCCAGTCGCACGAGTTCGGGACATTGCAGATCGGATGGACGGATTGTTGGATAGGGCTGGGGAGGATCCAGTTGTCATGGTACATATTGGAACCAATGACAACATTAGAAGAAAATGGAGCACCCTACAAAATGATTTCAGGGACTTAGGGGCTATATTGAAGAAAAGGACCTCCAAGGCAGCATTTTCAGAAATACTGCCTGTACCTCGAGCCACACCAAGGAGGCAACAGGAGCTTAGGGAGCTTAGCAAGTGGCTGAAGAACTGGTGCAGGAAGGAGGGGTTTGGCTTCATGGAGACCTGGACTGACTTTTCAATGTGTCACTTGCTCTACAGCAGGGATGGACTGCACTTAAATGAGCAGGGTGCAGCTCTGTTGGGAAAGAAAATAACCAAAAGGGTGGAAAAAATGTTAAATCCACCACCAGCATGTGACGTTCACATGGAGACGCCACCAGCATGTGACGTTCACACGAAGACACCATCAGCATGTGACGTTAACATGGAGACTTCACCAGCATGGGATGTTCACATGGAGAATCCACTAGCATGTGACGTTCACACGGAGACGCCACCAGCATGTGACGTTCACACGGAGACGCCACCAGCATGTGACGTTCACACGGAGACACCACCAGCTTGTGACGTTCACACAGAGCCTCCACCAGCATGTGTAGTTCACACGGAGACTCCACCAGCATGTGACGTTCACACAGATACTCCACCAGCATGTGACATTCACACGGATACTCCACCAGCATGTGACATTCACATTGAGACACCACCTGAATGTCACATTCATGTTGAGACTACAGCACAATGTGAGGTTCATGTTGAGAACCCACCAAAATACCAGGGCAGTCATTTGAATATCTCCTCCCATGAAGATGAGGGTAAGCCTAAAGAAAAGGATAGGCAGATCCTGGTGGTAGGGGACTCTGTTATTAGAGGGACAGAGAGGGCAATCTGTCAGAATGACCGCGATCAACGAACAGTCTATTGTTTCCCAGTCGCACAAGTTCGGGACATTGCAGATCGGATGGACGGATTGTTGGATGGGGCTGGGGAGGATCCAGTTGTCATGGTACATATTGGAACCAATGACAACATTAGAAGAAAATGGAGCACCCTACAAAATGATTTCAGGGACTTAGGGGCTATATTGAAGAAAAGGACCTCCAAGGTAGCATTTTCAGAAATACTGCCTGTACCTCGAGCCACACCAAGGAGGCAACAGGAGCTTAGAGAGCTTAGCAAGTGGCTGAAGAACTGGTGCAGGAAGGAGGGGTTTGGCTTCATGGAGACCTGGACTGACTTTTCAATGTGCCACTTGCTCTACAGCAGGGATGGACTGCACTTAAATGAGCAGGGTGCAGCTCTGTTGGGAAAGAAAATAACCAAGAGGGTGGAAAAAATGTTAAATCCACCACCAGCATGTGACGTTCACACGGAGACGCCACCAGCATGTGACGTTCACACGAAGACACCATCAGCATGTGACGTTCACACGAAGACACCATCAGCATGTGACGTTCACACGAAGACTTCACCAGCATGTGACCTTCACACGGAGACGCCACCAGCATGTGACGTTCACACGGAGACGCCACCAGCATGTGACGTTCACACGGAGACTCCACCAGCATGTGACGTTCACACGGAGACTCCACCAGCATGTGACGTTCACACAGAGACTCCACCAGCATGTGACGTTCTTACGGAGACTCCACCAGCATGTGACGTTCACACGGAGACTCCACCAGCATGTGACGTTCACACGGAGACTCCACCAGCATGTGACGTACACACGGAGACTCCAACAGCATGTGACGCTCACACGGAGACTCCACCAGCATGTGACGTTCACACGGAGACTCCACCAGCATGTGACGTTCACAAGGATACTCCACCAGCATGTGACGTTCACAAGGATACTCCACCAGCATGTGATGTTCACACGGAGACTCCACCAGCATGTGACGTTCACAAGGATACTCCACCAGCATGTGACGTTCACAAGGATACTCCACCAGCATGTGACGTTCACACGGAGACGCCACCAGCATGTGACGTTCACACGAAGACACCATCAGCATGTGACGTTCACACGGAGACTCCACCAGCATGTGACGTTCACACGGAGACTCCACCAGCATGTGACGTTCACATGGAGACTCCACCAGCATGTGACGTTCACACGGAGACTCCACCAGCATGTGACGTTCACACGGAGACTCCACCAGCATGTGACGTTCACAAGGATACTCCACCAGCATGTGACGTTCACAAGGATACTCCACCAGCATGTGACATTCACATTGAGACACCACCTGAATGTCACATTCATGTTGAGACTACAGCACAATGTGAGGTTCATGTTGAGAACCCACCAAAATACCAGGGCAGCCATTTGAATATCTCCTCCCATGAAGATGAGGGCAAGCTTAAAGAAAAGGATAGGCAGATCCTGGTGATAGGGGACTCTGTTATTAGAGGGACAGAGAGGGCAATCTGTCAGAATGACCGCGATCAACGAACAGTATATTGTTTCCCAGTCGCACGAGTTCGGGACATTGCAGATCGGATGGACGGATTGTTGGATAGGGCTGGGGAGGATCCAGTTGTCATGGTACATATTGGAACCAATGACAACATTAGAAGAAAATGGAGCACCCTACAAAATGATTTCAGGGACTTAGGGGCTATATTGAAGAAAAGGACCTCCAAGGCAGCATTTTCAGAAATACTGCCTGTACCTCGAGCCACACCAAGGAGGCAACAGGAGCTTAGGGAGCTTAGCAAGTGGCTGAAGAACTGGTGCAGGAAGGAGGGGTTTGGCTTCATGGAGACCTGGACTGACTTTTCAATGTGTCACTTGCTCTACAGCAGGGATGGACTGCACTTAAATGAGCAGGGTGCAGCTCTGTTGGGAAAGAAAATAACCAAAAGGGTGGAAAAAATGTTAAATCCACCACCAGCATGTGACGTTCACATGGAGACGCCACCAGCATGTGACGTTCACACGAAGACACCATCAGCATGTGACGTTAACATGGAGACTTCACCAGCATGGGATGTTCACATGGAGAATCCACTAGCATGTGACGTTCACACGGAGACGCCACCAGCATGTGACGTTCACACGGAGACGCCACCAGCATGTGACGTTCACACGGAGACACCACCAGCTTGTGACGTTCACACAGAGCCTCCACCAGCATGTGTAGTTCACACGGAGACTCCACCAGCATGTGACGTTCACACAGATACTCCACCAGCATGTGACATTCACACGGATACTCCACCAGCATGTGACATTCACATTGAGACACCACCTGAATGTCACATTCATGTTGAGACTACAGCACAATGTGAGGTTCATGTTGAGAACCCACCAAAATACCAGGGCAGTCATTTGAATATCTCCTCCCATGAAGATGAGGGTAAGCCTAAAGAAAAGGATAGGCAGATCCTGGTGGTAGGGGACTCTGTTATTAGAGGGACAGAGAGGGCAATCTGTCAGAATGACCGCGATCAACGAACAGTCTATTGTTTCCCAGTCGCACAAGTTCGGGACATTGCAGATCGGATGGACGGATTGTTGGATGGGGCTGGGGAGGATCCAGTTGTCATGGTACATATTGGAACCAATGACAACATTAGAAGAAAATGGAGCACCCTACAAAATGATTTCAGGGACTTAGGGGCTATATTGAAGAAAAGGACCTCCAAGGTAGCATTTTCAGAAATACTGCCTGTACCTCGAGCCACACCAAGGAGGCAACAGGAGCTTAGAGAGCTTAGCAAGTGGCTGAAGAACTGGTGCAGGAAGGAGGGGTTTGGCTTCATGGAGACCTGGACTGACTTTTCAATGTGCCACTTGCTCTACAGCAGGGATGGACTGCACTTAAATGAGCAGGGTGCAGCTCTGTTGGGAAAGAAAATAACCAAGAGGGTGGAAAAAATGTTAAATCCACCACCAGCATGTGACGTTCACACGGAGACGCCACCAGCATGTGACGTTCACACGAAGACACCATCAGCATGTGACGTTCACACGAAGACACCATCAGCATGTGACGTTCACACGAAGACTTCACCAGCATGTGACCTTCACACGGAGACGCCACCAGCATGTGACGTTCACACGGAGACGCCACCAGCATGTGACGTTCACACGGAGACTCCACCAGCATGTGACGTTCACACGGAGACTCCACCAGCATGTGACGTTCACACAGAGACTCCACCAGCATGTGACGTTCACACGGAGACTCCACCAGCATGTGACGTTCACACGGAGACTCCACCAGCATGTGACGTTCACACGGAGACTCCACCAGCATGTGACGTACACACGGAGACTCCAACAGCATGTGACGCTCACACGGAGACTCCACCAGCATGTGACGTTCACACGGAGACTCCACCAGCATGTGACGTTCACAAGGATACTCCACCAGCATGTGACGTTCACAAGGATACTCCACCAGCATGTGACGTTCACACGGAGACTCCACCAGCATGTGACGTTCACAAGGATACTCCACCAGCATGTGACGTTCACAAGGATACTCCACCAGCATGTGACGTTCACACGGAGACGCCACCAGCATGTGACGTTCACACGAAGACACCATCAGCATGTGACGTTCACACGAAGACACCATCAGCATGTGACGTTCACACGAAGACTTCACCAGCATGTGACGTTCACACGGAGACGCCACCAGCATGTGAAGTTCACACGGAGACGCCACCAGCATGTGACGTTCACACGGAGACTCCACCAGCATGTGACGTTCACACGGAGACTCCACCAGCATGTGACGTTCACACGGAGACTCCACCAGCATGTGACATTCACACGGAGACTCCACCAGCATGTGACGTTCACACGGAGACTCCACCAGCATGTGACGTTCACACGGAGACTCCACCAGCATGTGACGTACACACGGAGACTCCAACAGCATGTGACGCTCACACGGAGACTCCACCAGCATGTGACGTTCACACGGAGACTCCACCAGCATGTGACGTTCACAAGGATACTCCACCAGCATGTGACGTTCACAAGGATACTCCACCAGCATGTGACGTTCACACGGAGACTCCACCAGCATGTGACGTTCACAAGGATACTCCACCAGCATGTGACGTTCACAAGGATACTCCACCAGCATGTGACATTCACATTGAGACACCACCTGAATGTCACATTCATGTTGAGACTACAGCACAATGTGAGGTTCATGTTGAGAACCCACCAAAATACCAGGGCAGCCATTTGAATATCTCCTCCCATGAAGATGAGGGCAAGCTTAAAGAAAAGGATAGGCAGATCCTGGTGATAGGGGACTCTGTTATTAGAGGGACAGAGAGGGCAATCTGTCAGAATGACCGCGATCAACGAACAGTATATTGTTTCCCAGTCGCACGAGTTCGGGACATTGCAGATCGGATGGACGGATTGTTGGATAGGGCTGGGGAGGATCCAGTTGTCATGGTACATATTGGAACCAATGACAACATTAGAAGAAAATGGAGCACCCTACAAAATGATTTCAGGGACTTAGGGGCTATATTGAAGAAAAGGACCTCCAAGGTAGCATTTTCAGAAATACTGCCTGTACCTCGAGCCACACCAAGGAGGCAACAGGAGCTTAGAGAGCTTAGCAAGTGGCTGAAGAACTGGTGCAGGAAGGAGGGGTTTGGCTTCATGGAGACCTGGACTGACTTTTCAATGTGTCACTTGCTCTACAGCAGGGATGGACTGCACTTAAATGAGCAGGGTGCAGCTCTGTTGGGAAAGAAAATAACCAAGAGGGTGGAAAAAATGTTAAATCCACCACCAGCATGTGACGTTCACACGGAGACGCCACCAGCATGTGACGTTCACACGGAGACGCCACCAGCATGTGACGTTCACACGGAGACGCCACCAGCATGTGACGTTCACACGAAGACACCATCAGCATGTGACGTTCACACGAAGACACCATCAGCATGTGACGTTCACACGAAGACTTCACCAGCATGTGACGTTCACACGGAGACGCCACCAGCATGTGACGTTCACACGGAGACGCCACCAGCATGTGACGTTCACACGGAGACGCCACCAGCATGTGACGTTCACACGGAGACGCCACCAGCATGTGACGTTCACACGGAGAAGCCACCAGCATGTGACGTTCACACGGAGATGCCACCAGCTTGTGACGTTTACACGGAGACACCACCAGCTTGTGACGTTCACACGGAGCCTCCACCAGCATGTGTAGTTCACACGGAGACTCCACCAGCATGTGACGTTCACACAGATACTCAAACAGCATGTGACATTCACACGGATACTCCACCAGGATGTGACATTCACATTGAGACACCACCTGAATGTCACATTCATGTTGAGACTACAGCACAATGTGAGGTTCATGTTGAGAACCCACCAAAATACCAGGGCAGCCATTTGAATATCTCCTCCCATGAAGATGAGGGCAAGCCTAAAGAAAAGGATAGGCAGATCCTGGTGGTAGGGGACTCTGTTATTAGTGGGACAGAACGGGCAATCTGTCAGAATGACCGCGAGCAACGAACAGTATATTGTTTCCCAGTCGCACGAGTTCGGGACATTGCAGATCGGATGGACGCATTGTTGGATGGGGCTGGGGAGGATCCAGTTGTCATGGTACATATTGGAACCAATGACAACATTAGAAGAAAATGGAGCACCCTACAAAATGATTTCAGGGACTTAGGGGCTATATTGAAGAAAAGGACCTCCAAGGCAGCATTTTCAGAAATACTGCCTGTACCTCGAGCCACACCAAGGAGGCAACAGGAGCTTAGGGAGCTTAGCAAGTGGCTGAAGAACTGGTGCAGGAAGGAGGGGTTTGGCTTCATGGAGACCTGGACTGACTTTTCAATGTGTCACTTGCTCTACAGCAGGGATGGACTGCACTTAAATGAGCAGGGTGCAGCTCTGTTGGGAAAGAAAATAACCAAAAGGGTGGAAAAAATGTTAAATCAACCACGTGTCATTCACATCGAGACTCCTCCAGCATGCAACGATTCTGTTGAGACTTGGGCAGAATGTAACTTTCCCACTAAGACACCGGCAGATTGTGGCGTTACCACTGAGACTCTGGCAGAATGTGACGTTCATCAGCAGCTTCTGAATCACAGACTCAACTAAAAGTCTAAGGAACCCTCCCAGGGACCAGGTACGGCTTTACCAACACAGGTCCCTACACTGGTGGCGGCTGCCACTCCAGTATCCAGAGGGCCTTCCCATCAGCCCTCTATTTCTCTTTTTGGAGCTTCTGAATCACCAACTATGAATGCAAATGGACAAACAAGATGATTGACTGTTCCTAGAAGAAGACTCAACAAAAATTCTAAGGAACCCTCCTGAGGGACTAGGTATGGCTGTACCAACACAGGTCCCTACACTGGTGGCTGCCACTTCAGTAACCAGAGGGTTTTCCCATCAGCCCTCCATTTTCATTTTTGGAACTTCTGAATCACCAACTATCAATGCAGCTGGACAAACAAGACAATTGGCTGTTCCTAGAAGAAGACTCAACAAAAAGTCTGAGGAAGGCTCCCTGGGACCAGGTACAGCTGTACCAACACAGGTCCCTACACTGGTGCGAGCTGCCACTCCAGTAACCGGAGAGTCTTCCCATCAGCCCTCTATTTACCTTTCTGCCGCTTCTGCAGAAGCTTTAAGGTTCGACAATACGTCGCCAAAACATAATCACCTGAAGAACAAGGGGGAGCATGGAAGAGGGAGAGAGGGAGGAAAAGGGGGGGGAAGGTTGGAGAAAGAAGGGGGTGAGGGTTGGGGGGAACCCCCACACCCCTTCCTTACCCCTAACCTCCCCCCCTCCTTTCCTCCCTCTCTCCCTCTTCGATACTCCCCCTCGGGCGTGTGTTGGACCGGCTAAGGGGAGGTTGGAGGCCGGTATTCTTTGGGTGTGTTTTGGAGTGTTATATACATAGATTGCAGTTTAGGATAAGTTTGGATTTCTTCTGGAGGCGCTTTGAGTGGACATAATTGATGAACTCCGTTCAGCGGGGGCGGGCCTTGGAGAACAGAGGCCGCATACAGGCAGCACAGAGGCTTAGGGGTTAGCCTTGCAGCACTGGGGTCCATGGTTCAAATCCTGACCAGGGCACTATCTGCATGGAGTTTGCATGTTCTCCCTGTGCTTGCGTGGGTTTCCTCCGGGTACTCCGGTTTCTTCCCACACTACAAAGACATGTTACCTTGCGTTGGTGGTGCAGTGGTGAGCATAGCTGCCTTTCAAGCAGCTGACCCGGGTTCGATTCCCGGCCAACGCCTTCTCCAATACTTGGAGTCCTCAGAGAGAAAAGCGCTATACAAGGGTGGAATGAAGAATGAAGCGAATGTGTGGAATGTTTGAGGAAGAAAATGTTCCCCCAGAATCTATAGAAGGTGAACCCAGCAACTGATAGAAGACGCTTAGGCTGCGATCACACCTAGGCCTTCCGGATCGCGGGCGGAATTACTGCGATTCCAGATTGTGATCCAGTTATTTTCAATGGCACCCCAATCATGGGACAATATTGTCACCTGACAAATCACACAAAAAAAATTGCGGGACGCCTATTTCCCATAGGCCGTCAGGCAACAATTGTGGCAAAATCACGCCTCGATTGGGATGATATTGAAAGTAAAGGGATCGCAAGCGTGTGCTACGTTTTGCACCGATTCGGGAATCCAGAACACCTAGGTGTGACCAAATCCTCGCCGTGTCCATCATACGACAAGAACTTCCTGCACAAACGTCCCCCCAACATGAATAATACACCCATACCCCCCAAACATGAATATTACACCCATACTCCCCCATCAGGAATATTACACCGACAAGCCCCAACATGAATATTACACCCATACCCACCCAACATGAATATTACACCGACACCCTCCCAGCAGGAATATTACACACATACCCCCCCAGCAGGAATATTACACCCATACCCCCCAACATGAATATTACACCCATACCCCCCAGCAGGAATATTACACCGACACCCCCCATCCTGACACTGACGCCCCCCCAGGAATATTACACCGACACCCCCCATCCTGACACTGACGTCCCCCCAGGAATATTACACCGACACCCCTCATCCTGACACCCCCCAGGAATATTACACCGTCACCCCCCATCCTGACGTCTCCCCAGGAATATTACACCGACACCCCCCATCCTGACACTGACATCCCCCCAGCAGGAGTAAGAAAATAAGGATGATCCTCAGCTCCATCTAGTGGTCATAATGCAGTACATGTATGACAGGATCTACACAGACCAATAGTGTGGTTAGAGGGTTGGAAAGGGGAAGCCACGACGTGTCCATGCCCAGTAAGTGCCAAAATATTTCCTCTGCTCGGGGGTCCACACTTAAGGCAAGGTGATTTCCATTCTAGCAGCAGCTTTGATAGAAAATAAAGTGTGTCGCTGTGGTGAAGCAGGGGCTGTTATCTGCTAGTACTTACCCTTGGAGGATCTTCCACAGGCTTTGGCACACAGCGCTCTTTGTTGCTCCACTTCATCTTTCTCTTGATATTCACTTAACAAGGAGCTGAGGTATTCTTCCTGTGACAAGAAGAAGGGAAGACGTAAGAGTCCCTATCCTGGACAAGAAGAGCTCAGCAATCAAGGCTTCATAGCAGGACTCCAGGCAGACCTTAAAGTGGACCTCTCAGCAACTTTACAAGTCTGCATGAAGAAATAGAAGATACCGTATTCTTCTATCCCTTCTACAAGTGCAAAAATGTCACTTTTCATCCTGCCGGAAATATACAGAGCTCATAACTTTCTGCTCTCGTAGTCTCTGGACTGTTTTCAGTCCCAGTTCTCTATGTGGACTACAAAATACTCACCTCACTATGTTATAGACAGGGGGGAGTATTCTGTAGTCCAAACACACTTTCTGTCCTACGGTGACAACGTCTCCATAGATTCAGTACAGTGAGTGTTGTCACCATAGGACAGGAAGTTACTGGCAGGATCCAAGACAAAGGGAAAAGAAAACGAATGCAGCCACCATATCTAAGGACTGGTCAGCTGAAGTATAGTACATTTTTGTATTTCGGATTCCCCCATAAATCAGTTGGCCCCATCCGTGTACCCCCGCAAATCACTTGCCCCATCAGAGTACATATATAGATCAGTTGCCCCATTACAGTGTCCCCATAGATTAATTGCCCCATCAAACTGCCCCCATAGATTAGTTTCCTCCATCACAGAGCTCAGTGTACCTGTAGGAGAACTCCCTATAGCCTGGCAGGCAGAAGGTGGGAGCTGGCAGGAGAAATGTGCTGCAGGGCATACAGCAGGCACGTGAAGTCATTGGTTGCTAGGCATGCCGGCATCTCTAGCAACCAATGACTGCTGCTCAATGGACCAGGACTTGTGGGCGGTCCGCCATGTTAGTGAAGGCTCCATGAACCTATCAGCCTGTGCAGGAGGTGGAGCCAGGGACTTTATGTGGGAGGAGACTCATCTAATCTCTCGGTGTAGGAGAATTCAGACTGAGTGGGTGGAGCAGAATAGTTAGGGGCGGGGCAAAGGAGTATGACGTAATGTTGTGGTGGAGGTGCTAGGAGAGGGAGCCTGTCACCTGTGCCCTGCCCCCGAGCATAATGCCTGGGTCATGCCCCCCCTTGTCTTGGCCCCCTGCTTCCAGTCATATGCTCTATTGATCTACTGACCACCCTCCCCCCCATAGATCTCCTGCTCTGTATGGACAATCACTCATGCCCAATACTTGGGGAAAAGGAAAAATTGGAACAGGGAACAAAGGAATATAAATGTAAATATGGCAGAACACGGCATGCCGCGGTGACAACTTTCCACCATATCAGTCTCCGGTCACATCTGCGCGTTCCGGTAATGCGCACAGAAATGCACGTTTCCACGCAATCCCGGAACACGCAAAAATATCTGCCTCATGCTTGTAGTGCCATTTAATGTAAATGTCCCCCCAAAACGTGAGACCCCATTACAAGACATGTGGCAAAATGCGCGGGAAATAAAACAAAGCGGAACGCGTCATGAGATACTTTGTCAGGCTTGTGGGGCATAGGGCAACGCACTGAAATCAATGGGGGGCGCTATGCTTGTTGGGGGTTTGTCATCCAGGTGTATGTCAGAGGAGTGACTGGGACCAGCATTGGTGTCAGTGGACGCTCTAGTAACCCTCAGCATTGGTGTCAGCGGACGCACTATTAACCCCGGCATTGGTGTCAGCGGACGCACTATTAACCCCCAGCATTGGTGTCAGCGGACGCACTATTAACCCACAGCATTGGTGTCAGCGGACGCTCTATTAACTCCCGGCATTGGTGTCAGCGGATGCACTATTAACCCCGGCATTGGTGTCAGCGGACGCACTATTAACCCCCGACATTGGTGTCAGCGGACGCACTATTAACCCCGGCATTGGTGTCAGCAGATGCACTGTTAACTCCCAGCATTGGTGTCAGCGGACGCACTATTAATCCCGGCATTGGTGTCAGTGGACGCTCTATTAACCCCCAGCATTGGTGTCAGCAGATGCACTATTAACTCCCAGCATTGGTGTCAGCGGACACACTATTAATCCCGGCATTGGTGTCAGCGAACGTACTATTAACCCCCGACATTGGTGTCAGTGGACGCTCTATTAAGCCCAGCATTGGTGTCAGAGGACGCACTATTAACCCCCAGCATTGGTGTCAGAGGACGCACTATTAACCACCAGCATTGGTGTCAGCGGACGCACTATTAACCCCGGCATTGGTGTCAGCGGACGCACTATTAACTCCCAGCATTGGTGTCAGCGGACGCATTATTAACCCCCAGCATTAGTGTCAGCGGACGCACTATTAACCCCCAGCATTGGTGTCAGCGGATGTACTATTAACCCCCAGCATTGGTGTCAGCGGACGCACTATTAACCCCCAGCATTGTTTCCAACGGACGCACTATTAACCCCCAACATTGGTGTCAGCGGACGCACTATTAACCCCCAGCATTGGTGTCAGCGGATGTACTATTAACCCCCAGCATTGGTGTCAGCGGATGTACTATTAATCCCCAGCATTGGTGTCAGCGGTCGCTCTATTAACCCCCAGCATTGGTGTCAGCGGACTCACTATTAACCCCCAACATTGGTGTCAGCGGACGCACTATTAACCCACAACATTGGTGTCAGCGGATGTACTATTAACCCCCAGCATTGGTGTCAGCGGATGTACTATTAACCCCCAGCATTGGTGTCAGCGGATGTACTATTAATCCCCAGCATTGGTGTCAGCGGACGTTCTATTAACCCCCAGCATTGGTGTCAGCGGACGCTCTATTAACCCCCAGCATTGGTGTCAGCGGACGCACCATTAACCCCCAACATTGGTGTCAGTGGACGCACTATTAACCCCCAACATTGGTGTCAGCGGACGTACTATTAACCCAGAGATTCAGTGATGTCCCCTGGTATCCCCCCCCCAGGGATTCTGCAATGTCCCCTGGTATCACCCCCCCTGAGAGTTAGTGAGGTCCCCTGGTATCCCCCCCCAGGGATTCAGCGATGTCCCCTGGTATCACCCCCATCCATACTTGTCAGGCTCCATGATGAATCAGACAGCCTCAGGTGACGCTGACCAAAAAAGTACACAATGGATTCCATCTGCTTCTGGTGGTCACAAATCTGCAGAATCAGAGAGCTGAACCTCCAGGAGAGGAAGTCCTTCACCTTCTGGGGGGGCGGAGACACTGCATGAAAGGGGGGGAAATACAAAACTACATCAGGAAGTAAATCGACATTATTTCCTATATATCATTATTATTCACAATAAATATACATTTTATATGGATGTGAAACCATTTCCAGGTGTGTCAATGCCCCAGAGAAACACCCCAAGACACACCCCCGAGACACACCTCCGAGACACACCCCCAAAGACACCCCCCAAGACACACCCCCAGAGACACACCCCAGAGACACCCCCCAGAGACACCCCCCCGGACACACACCCCCAGGGACACACCCCCAGAGACACACCTCCGAGACACACCCCCAGAGACACACCCCCAGAGATACACCCCAGTGACACACCCCCAAAGATACACCCCAGAGACACACCTCCGAGACACACCCCCAGAGACACAACTCAGAGACACACTCCAGAGACACACCCCCAGGGATACACCCCAGTGACACCCCCCCAAAGATACACTCCAGAGACACACCCCCTGGGATACAGCCCAGAGACACCCCCCAGAGACACACCTCCAGGGATACACCACAGAGAGACACCCCCAGAGACACACCCCCTCCTTACACTGGTGGTCATGGCAGTACCTCCGTACACTGGTGGTCATGGCAGTACCTCCGTACACTGGTGGTCATGGCAGTATCTCTTTACACTGGTGGTCATGGTAGTATTTCCGTACACTGGTGGTCATGGTAGTACCTCCATAGACTGGTGGTCATGGCAGTACCTCCGTACACTGGTGGTCATGGCAGTACCTCCGTACACTGGTGGTCATGGCAGTACCTCCGTACACTGGTGGTCATGGCAGTACCTCTGTACACTGGTGGTCATGGCAGTACCTCCGTACACTGGTGGTCATGGCAGTATCTCATTACACTGGTGGTCATGGTAGTACCTCTTTACACTGGTGGTCATGGCAGTACCTCCGTACACTGGTGGTCATGGCAGTACCTCCGTACACTGGTGGTCATGGCAGTACCTCCATACACTGGTGGTCATGGCAGTACCTCCGTACACTGGTGGTCATGGCAGTACCTCCGTACACTGGTGGTCATGGCAGTACCTCTGTACACTGGTGGTCATGGTAGTACCTCCATACACTGGTGGTCATGGTAGTACCTCCGTACACTGGTGGTCATGGCAGTACCTCTGTACACTGGTGGTCATGGCAGTACCTCCTTACACTGGTGGTCATGGTAGTACCTCCATACACTGGTGGTTATGGTAGTACCTCCGTACACTGGTGGTCATGGCAGTACCTCTGTACACTGGTGGTCATGGCAGTACCTCCTTACACTGGTGGTCATGGTAGTACCTCCATACACTGGTGGTCATGGCAGTACCTCCTTACACTGGTGGTCATGGTAGTACCTCCATACACTGGTGGTCATGGCAGTACCTCTATACACTGGTGGTCATGGTAGTACCTCCTTACACTGGTGGTCATGGTAGTACCTCCATACACTGGTGGTCATGATAGGACCTCCTTACACTGGTGGTCATGGCAGTTCCGCCTTACACTGGTGGTCATGGTAGTTCCTCCTTACACTGGTGGTCATGGTAGTACCTCCTTACACTGGTGGTCATGGCAGTACCTCTGTACACTGGTGGTCATGGTAGTACCTCCTTACACTGGTGGTCATGGTAGTACCTCCGTACACTGGTGGTCATGGTAGTACCTCCTTACACTGATGGTCATGGTAGTACCTCCGTACACTGGTGGTCATGGCAGTACCTCCATACACTGGTGGTCATGGTAGTACCTCCTTACACTGGTGGTCATGGTAGTACCTCCGTACACTGGTGATCATCGCAGTACCTCCTTACACTGGTGGTCATGGTAGTACCTCCTTACACTGGTGGTCATGGTAGTACCTCCGTACACTGGTGGTGAGTGAATTCTTTATTCTGATTCCATAGAACAGTATTAGTCCCACAGGAACTCTGGAACATCATATACCTTTTCTGAACACAGTGGACTTTTGATTCTTGGTGGCACAGAACGCCCTTCCAGAGATGAGTACAGAGATTCTGGAGATTTCCGCTGCACTCCTGACAAGCCGCCATGTTCCTTTTAGGGAAGAGAGGTTTCCGGCTCACCACTCTCCCATTTTTGCAGTCTTTCTAATGGTTGAGTCCTGAACATTCACCTGAGCCGAGGCCAGAGAGGCCTGCAGTTCCCGGGACCAGGCAGAAGGCTTCTTCTTGACTTCACTGATGATGATCCTTCTGGCCTGGGGGGAGATTTTCGCAGGACGACCACTCCTAGGTAGATACACCACCGTTCCAAACTTCTTCCACTTGGTGAGAATGGCTCTGACCGTAGTCCGATTGAGGTCCAGGGCCTTGGAGATGGTGGTGTAACCCTGTCCAGACTGATAGACTTCAGCCACCTTTCTCCGAAGGTCTGCCGAAATCTCACTGGAGCGCGGCTCCCCACACTCCGACAACTCCGCATTTCCTGGCAAAGGTTCAAGCAGATAAAGATTAGAGGCTCAGTCATAGACTGCACTGGGGACATTAGAGTGTCAGCTCCTGGGCTCAGTCATAGACTATAGTGGGGACATTAGAGTGTCAGCTCCTGGGCTCAGCCATAGACTGTACTGGGGACATTAGAGTGTCAGCTCCTGGGCTCAGTCATAGACTATAGTGGGGACATTAGAGTGTCAGCTCCTGGGCTCAGTCATAGACTGCACTGGGGACATTAGAGTGTCAGCTCCTGGGCTCAGTCAGTCATAGACTATAGTGGGGACATCAGAGTGTCAGCTCCTGGGCTCAGTCATAGACTGCACTGGGGACATTAGAATGTCAGCTCCTGGGCTCAGTCATAGACTATAATGGGGACATTAGAGTGTCAGCTCCTGGGCTCAGTCATAGACTGTAATGGGGACATTGGAGTGTACATATACAGAGAGTACACAGGTCACATCTCTACATCTGGGTATATACGGGGGATATAGTATATAGAGATTAGGGGTGCAGCGGATCAAAAAACTCACAGTGCAGATCGTTCCTCAGATCAACAAAAAAAAATCTCCCCCACTGTAATAATATATTAGCAGGGTATTGGCAGAGTATTGGCAAGGTATTGGCAGAGTATTGGCAAGGTATTGGCAGAGTATTGGCAAGGTATTGGCAGAGTATTGCGGGGTATTGGCAGAGTATTGGCAGAGTATTGGCAAGGTATTGGCAGAGTATTGGCAAGGTATTGGCAGAGTATTGGCAAGGTATTGGCAGAGTATTGCGGGGTATTGGCAGAGTATTGGCAAGGTATTGGCAGAGTATTGGCAAGGTATTGGCAGAGTATTGCGGGGTATTGGCAGAGTATTGGCAAGGTATTGGCAGAGTATTGCGGGGTATTGGCAGAGTATTGGCAAGGTATTGGCAGAGTATTGCGGGGTATTGGCATAGTATTGCGGGGTATTGGCAGAGTATTGCAGGGTATTGGCGAGTATTGGCAGGGTATTGGCGAGTATTGTCATGGTATGGAAGAGTATTGGCAGAGTATATATATATATATATATATATATATATATATATATATAGGACAGTGGATATATAGTATATACAGAGATTACACAGGTCACATCTCTATATCTGGGTATATATGGGGTATATAGTATATAGAGATATATATAGGACAGTGGATATATAGTATATACAGAGTACATACGTCACACCTCTATATCCGGGGATTCCTGTGAGGAGTCAGTCAGATTCGCGCTCTTTACTAGGCTCCACCCCTTTCTCCCGGCATGCCTCGCGCTCCTCCTCTTCCCGCAGTTGCTATGATGAAGCTTAGAGCGTGCCCGCGGGTGACGGACAGGTGGGCGGGCTAATCAGTAGCAGCGTGGCGGCCAATGAGCGGCGCGGAGGAGCAGGTTGTCGGCCAATGAGCGTCGTGGAGGAGAAAGAGGACGGCCAATGAGGATGGCGGGTAGAGCGCGCAGTAGGCGGTGATTGTGTGACCCCCCCTCCCCCCAAGGCACATAAGAAACATGACAGCCCTTCCAACACCGGAGCACCCCCGGGGGACCAAGATGGAGCAGATCCCACACCGCCTCTTCCTGCAGACCTTCAAGAGTCAGTATACCTCAGTCAGTCACCTCTTTTCCCTGCTTAGTTATGCAGCAGCTGCACACAGACATGTCTCAGCTATCCTGTGACCACCGACATCTGTCACATACGAGGGCTGGGCAGCGGGCGCTCTGTGATTAGCCCGGTGGAGGTGGTGACTGGTCACATGTGGAGGCGGGGCTGGGCTGGGCTGTGTGTGATTGGCTGCCCGGAGTCCCGCCTCCCTGCCTGGTGCGCGATGTGTCTCCTACTGAGGTCTTTTATCTGCCCTTCCCCCCCTCTGTCCTCCCACCCCCCCTCTCTCTCATCCCATCCCCCCCTCTCTGTCATCCCATCTCCCCCTCTCTCTCATCCCATCTCCCCCTCTCTGTCATCCCATCCCCCCCTCTCTGTCATCCCATCCCCCCCTCTCTCTCATCCCATCCCCCCCTCTCTGTCATCCCATCCCCCCCTCTCTGTCATCCCATCCCCCTCTCTGTCATCCCATCTCCCCCTCTCTGTCATCCCATCTCCCCCTCTCTGTCATCCCATCTCCCCCTCTCTGTCATCCCATCCCCCCTCTCTGTCATCCCATCCCCCCTCTCTGTCAGCCCATCCCCCTCTCTGTCAGCTCCTCCCCCCTCTCTGTCAGCTCCTCCCCCCTCTCTGTCAGCTCCTCCCCCCTCTGTCAGCCCATCCCCCCCTCTGTCATCCCATCCCCCCTCTCTGTCAGCCCACCCCCCCCTCTCTGTCAGCCCATCCCCCCCTCTCTGTCAGCCCATCCCCCCCAATAAATAATCTTAGGCTTTAAGGGGGCAAGGGCAGGTAGGTCAGTGCATGTCAGATAGGTAGGTCTGTGTGTGTCAGGTAGGTCAGACAGGTAGGTCAGTGTGTGTCAGGTAGGTCAGTGTGTGTGTCAGATAGGTAGGTCAGTGTGTGTCAGGTAGGTCAGATAGGTAGGTCTGTGTGTGTCAGGTAGGTCAGTGTATCAAGTAGGTCAGTGTGTGTGTCAGATAGGTAGGTCAGTGTGTGTGTCAGATAGGTAGGTCAGTGTGTGTCAGGTCAGTCAGGTAGGTCAGTGTATGTCAGGTAGGTAACACCCCCCTCCATACAACCCCACCGTCTGCCACACCATCACACCCCCCCCCCCCCCCCCCGGTGCTGGGCTCTGATTTCGGGCTGAAGCCCCTGGTCTTTAGCAACGCCCCTGCCCCTCCCCCACCTATATACTATCTATATACCCCTCCCCACCTATATACTATCTATATACTCCCCTCCATCTATATACTATCTGTATACTCCCCCACCTACATACTCTCCATCTATATACCCCTCCCACCACTTATATACTATCTGTATTTCCCACCTATATACTATCTGTATACTCCCCCCACCTATATACTATCTGTATACTCCCCTCCCCCACCTATATACTATGTGTATACTCCCATAGCTGCCTATATACTATCTATATACTCCCTTCCCCCAACTATATACTATCTATATACTCCCCTCCCCCACCTATATACTATCTGTATACTCCCATACCTGCCTATATACTATCTATATACTTCCCTTTTCCCCATATACTCCTCCTCCCCCCTAACCTATATATATCCCCTATATACCCCTCCCCCACCTGTATACTCCCCTCCCCCACCTATATTTTATCTGTATACTCCCCTCCCCCACCTATATACTATCTGTATACTCCCATACCTGCTTATATACTATCTATATACTTCCCTTTCCCCCATATACTCCTCCTCCCCCCTAACCTATATATATCCCCTATATACCCCTCCCCCACCTGTATACTCCCCTCCCCCACCTATATACTATCTGTATACTCCCCTCCCCACCTATATACTATCTATATTCCCCCATCCCTGCCTATATACTATCTGTATACCCCACCCATATACAATCTATATACTCCCTTCCCCCAACTATATACTATCTATATACTTCCCTCTCCCCCCATATACCCCTCCTCCCCCCTCACCTATATATATATCCCCCTATATACTATCTGTATGCCCCTCCCCCACCTATATACTATCTATATACCCCTCCCCCCACCTGTATACTCCCCTCCCCCACCTATATACTATCTGTATACTCCCCACCTATATACTAACTATATACTCTCTTCCCCCAACTATATACTATCTGTATACTGACCTCCCCCCACTATATACCACACAGCTCTTCCTGCAGGGCATACAGGAGAGTCAGTGTGTGTGCAATATATATAATATATACACACACCAGAAATCTCGCTGTGGTAAGAGAGGTATAGAGCCAACCCTGTCATGGGCAGACGTTCATGTTCCAGGATTGTCCACCATTTATCTGCACCTAGAGGTGTCCCCGGGCCTAGAGGTGTCCCCTAGGATCTAGAGGTGTCCCCGGACCTAGAGGTGTCCCCGGGCCTAGAGGTGTCCCCTAGGATCTAGAGGTGTCCCCGGGCCTAGAGGTGTCCCCTAGGATCTAGAGGTGTCCCTGGACCTAGAGGTGTCCCCGGGCCTAGAGGTGTCCCCTAGGATCTAGAGGTGTCCCCGGACCTAGAGGTGTCCCCTAGGATCTAGAGGTGTCCCCTAGGATCTAGAGGTGTCCCCTAGGATCTAGAGGTGTCCCCGGGCCTAGAGGTGTCCCCTAGGATCTAGAGGTGTCCCTGGAGGAGGAGGATGGATTAGACCTCCTAACCTCACAGTTGAACAACTTACTATACAGGTTTATCTCCAATTCCAGGAATGGTGTAGTAGAGTAGAGTGCATGCTCTGGTGGCTCGGTGGGATCGGTATACCCACATCTATGCCTTTCCTCCCTGAGACTCCTTCCTAGTTTGCATTGCAGGAAGGGGAGGGAGGATATTCTGGTGATCCTCATTGTCTTAGACTGACCCTCGTGGATGTAGTACTCTGACCTGAAAAGGAGGACACTGTGATTTGGTCGGATTGCCTGGGTCTTTTTTCCTACTGACCAATTTTTGTATCCTGCTTCAGGATTGCTGGATTCAATGACATGGGGTTGGGGTAACCATAATTCTAAGCCCAAGTCCTGAGGGACATCTCTGAATTCTTCATTCCCTGATGCTGAAAGCCAGGAATTCTCCTTCTCACCATGACTATCACCATACATGGAAGGATTGACGTGAGGTAAATTCTTCATGGGAAGGATCTTTACCTCCTTTACAGATGAGTTTGGACCAGCATTTGGCCCTCAGCAACCTCAAGGCTTTGCTCTTAATAGTTTTAGAGACCAATATGTTCTCTCCCTTGTGACTCCAAGGGATCTGAGTCTGGTTCGTGGTACCCACTGAATCCCTTTCCCCTCTCACCCTCATGGTGGGTGATCCTTTCTGCCATCATCTTTCTGAGATCCAACTCCGGTTCTTCGAGAGGATCCCTCCTCCTTGTCTGGATGTGATTCAGGCTGCAGGAGATAGCTCTCGCGTCCACTGCTTACTTCAGACTGACTCTCTCCTGGTCATTCCAGATGGTCCCTGGGAAGGTGGACCGGTCCTTGGTGGCTCATACAGTCCATTATCCAGGCTTCTGGTCCTATGAATCGGGTTCCTTTGTTTACCATCCAGGGGACTCTACGAGATCTGAGTGTTTCTTGGGCTCTTAGCATCACACTGCTCTTCCCAGATGTGTGAGGCCGCCACCTGGTTCGCTGTTCATGATTTCCAGGTTCTCCCCGGTGGGCTTGTGGCCTCCTCTGATGCCAGCTTCTGGTGCAAGATCGTTCGGTTGGCTCTGATCTGCAGGCAGTCCCAGCTAGGGCTTTGAGATTTTCTCAAAAAAAAAAATCTGCGATTTATTTATTTATTTTTTTTAAACAAACTCGATTCACGATTCGAATCGAGTGTTTTTTCTTTTTTTTGTGTGTTTTTTTTGGACACCGCGCTGGTCCTGAGAAGCTGTGGGCAGGAGTTTTTGGGCGAGGCCCCGGCTTCGGCCTAGTCTGCGGCGTCTGGCCTTGCAGACCAGGCCGAAGCCGCGGCCTCACCTAAAAACTCTTGTCCACAGGACTGGCACGGTGTCAGCGCCGGTCCTGGCCCCGGTGGGAAAAAAAAAATCTAAAAAAATCGATTTGCTAAAATTTTGGAATCGATTTGACCTCTCAACTCGATTTAAGATTAAAATCGATTTTTTTTCCCCAGCCCTGTTGTCCTCAGTGAACCTGTTTTAGGATTTTGTTGTCTCTCAATGGACAGGACTGAAAAATAGAATATAGTGCTAAATGTAAAACTGTTTTTGGAGTCCATTGAGGGACACAGGTTCCACCTTTGGTTTTTGGGCTTTCGGTACAGCTCCCTCCAGGCTGAGGCATGCTGGGTACAGGAGGGGTCATCTTGGGTCAGCCCTCTCTTTTGTCCAGTTGTCCTGTAGGAGGCAGTACAACCCGACAATTAATGGCTTCCTGTGTCACTCAGTGAAGAGATGTGTAAGGCCGCCACCTGGTTCTTTGTTCATGATTTCCAGGTTCTCCCCGGTGGGCTTGTGGCCTCCTCTGATGCCAGCTTCTGGTGCAAGATCGTTCGGTTGGCTCTGATCTGCAGGTAGTCCCAGTCCTGTTGTCCTCGGTGAACCTGTTTTTAGGGTTTTGTTGTCTCTCAGTGGACAGGACTGAAAAATAGATCTCCTGTGTCACTCAGTGAAGAAGAGGAATGTATGGTGAGTACAGAGTCCTCTATTATCAGGTCCTCGTAGAGCGGACTCCATTAGTGTTTATTTTGACTGTAGGTGGTGTCTTTATTTCAGACTTATATTGTGTATATCTTCTCTGCTGGCTGTGTGGTCTCAGAGGGGAAACACCCTTTTGGCAAATCCCTGCAGCGGCAAGCCAACATTCTATTGGGAGCTTCAAACCTGGACTGTGTGAGCCTAGACAACCACGGTGAGTTCCACCACTCCTGACCCAAGGGTGAGGGCACCACGCTGGAGGGGTCTTCCCATCTGATCACATGGCTGTTTCCTGTCATTACAGAAGACCTTGTAGCACATCACCTGATCCAGCAGATGATTGACAAGGACCCTCAGACACACCCGTCTGCCGCCCCCCACCCCCTCTCCCCCGAGGAGCCCTACTCAGAGCGTCCTACCATCACAGAACAGCCAGGCTCCACTCGCTCACATTGTACATACGTGCTGTTCTCTGTCACCATGACTGGTCACCTACACAGATTCTCCCATTAGTAGGTGTGAGAGAAACTCTGCTGAATGACTGCAATGAGAAATAATATTGTAATATACTCTAACAGAGGAACAGCAAAGTGCAGCCACTGTACTGACCATGGAGAAGAAGCTGTATGTGTGACATCCCCACCCCCGTATGTATAGATCTGGGCAGAGGGAGCGCGCTAGTATTAGATTGTGTACATCTAATCAATCGGAGTTTGTGGGTTCCCCAGCTCTGGAGTCTCGCTGCCCCCCTATTTGGTAGAATGTTGGATCCAATGTGCGGCCATTACTGGTCTCCCTGGACACAGCTCACCGGGACAATGCTGTGTCGCCTCTCGGTGACTCGTCTGTTACAAATCAGATTCATTCTCTCCACTTCCTGCAGGACGTCAGCGACCGAATAGAGAAAGAGGCTCTGAATTAAGTGATCGTCAGACAGCTGGAGAGAGGAGGAAGAGATGTGGTGAGGCTGGACTGGAGGGAGCACATCACCCTTCCACTGCAGACAGGTAACCAACTCCACCACACCACCACCATAGGTACCAGATGTGCCATACGGGACATGGAGCGTACAAAGTGCCAGATTACCAGCACTGCTGAATAGTACAGGGGCCGACTCTACCAGATTACCAGCTCTGCCGTATAGTACAGGGGCCGACTCTACCAGATTACCAGCTCTGCCGTATAGTACAGGGGCCGACTCTACCAGATTACCAGCTCTGCTGAATAGTACAGGGGCCGACTCTACCAGATTACCAGCTCTGCCGTATAGTACAGGGCCTAACTCTACCAGATTACCAGCTCTGCCGTATAGTACAGGGGCCAGACTCTACCAGATTACCAGCTCTGCCGTATAGTACAGGGGCCGACTGTACCAGGTTACCAGCTCTGCCGTATAGTACAGGGGCCAGACTCTACCAGATTACCAGCTCTGCCGTATAGTACAGGGGCCGACTCTACCAGATTACCAGCTCTGCCGTATAGTACAGGGGCCAGACTCTACCAGATTACCAGCTCTGCCGTATAGTACAGGGCCTAACTCTACCAGATTACCAGCTCTGCCGTATAGTACAGGGCCTGACTCTACCAGATTACCAGCTCTGCCGTATAGTACAGGGCCTGACTCTACCAGATTACCAGCTCTGCCGTATAGTACAGGGCCCGACTCTACCAGATTACCAGCTCTGCCGTATAGTACAGGGCCTGACTCTACCAGATTACCAGCTCTGCCGTATAGTACAGGGCCAGACTCTACCAGATTACCAGCTCTGCCGTACAGTACAGGGCCCGACTCTACCAGCTCTGCCGTACAGTACAGGGCCCGACTCTGCCAGCTCTGCCGTATAGTACAGGGCCTGACTCTACCAGATTACCAGCTCTGCCATATAGTACAGGGCCTAACTCTACCAGATTACCAGCTCTGCCATATAGTACAGGGCCTGATTCTACAAGTAACCCAGCTCTGCCGTATAGTACAGGGCCCGACTCTACCAGCTCTGCCGTATAGTACAGGGCCCGACTCTACCAGCTCTGCCGTATAGTACAGGGCCCGACTCTACCAGCTCTGCCGTATAGTACAGGGCCCGACTCTACCAGCTCTGCCGTATAGTACAGGGCCCGACTCTACCAGCTCTGCCATATAGTACAGGGCCCGACTCTACCAGCTCTGCCGTATGGTACAGGACCCGACTCTACCAGATTATGACTGACCTCAGTGGTAGGTAGAAAGTGAACAGTCATTGCCGATAACCAGTAGATAAGCTCTCTTCTCTTGTAGATCTCAGGAAGTTCCGCAGTTACAAGGGCCAATCGGTGAGGATCTTCTGCGGGCGTTACGTGATAAGGTGAGTGGCATTCAGAGCCGGGGGGGGGGGGGGGGGCGGCGAGTAGAAGGTGAGCTGCTGGAAGAATGACAGCCCGAGGTGCAGGATACTCTGGGGGGCGTCCCTGATGACTTTGTCCGCTATTTTACCTCCCGATTCTCAGGACTTTTGCTGCACACTTAACTTGCCATGGGCTTATGTAGCCATCAGAGACTGTTTCACCCCTATTACACCCCGGACTCCTCAGAACCAGCACTCGACTCGCAGCCCCCAGATGAGGTGTGAAATGTGCGCTGATTTCTGGTCATGGCCCGAAGACATTGCAGCGTGCCTTAGACTGCCCTCCCTTGGCTCTCCTGTAGAGGGCGACACACGCTGGGTGTGGGAGGAGAGACCTTCCTTCCAGCGCCATTTGGTATTCTTTCATATGGCATTATGGAAAGGGTATCGCCTCCTCAGTCTGGGAGGGGCTTTGCGCTATTGGTTGCCGGTGCTGGAGAGGGCGGGCACAGACGAGAAGCGGTTAGTGGTAATGAGGTTTTATTTTTTACCACATTGAAGGGTTTTTATTCATGAAGTGTCAGCTCCTATGGGTCAGCCATGCTTGCTCAGGTTTTATGGGTGAAGTTCAGTGTTCTACCCAGAATCCTCAGTGTCAGGGGGCGGGGTTTACGATCGGTATTTATACGGAGGTGCCCAAAAGCCGTTCCTGCCATCACTGCGCTCTGCAGAGAAGAATCATTTTCTAGTTCAGTTTTATTGACTTTTTTTATTGATAAGGAAACTCAGGAAATGGAAATATTTTATATTTTTAATCAGTGAAGCACAATGGGTTCAATTCTCAAAGGTAAGACCCGGAGGAAGATCATTATTTCCAGAGAAGTGATCGTAATTTCAGCTGAGCTCAGCCAATGGGAGGTGAGAATTACCGTCACATGACTGAAAATAAAGATCCGGGTCCTCATGTAGCCCATCATGGTTTGAGCCGAATGTCAGGCTGGACTTGGGTCAGTATTGCCGGGAAGAATCGGAGTTTGTGAATTAAAGATGATTTCTGTCTCGGGATAGTTTCTGTTATTAGAAATGAATTATAAATGGTGGAGAAATGTTCGGGCTCTGGCCAGATTATGAGCAGAGAGCAGTAACCCATGGCAACCTGTCAGGTGACCTCTTTTATAAGTTTGCATTCTTGCTGCTTGTTGGTTACTGCTCTCTGCCCAAAGTCCCCAGATTACCTGGTATTATGGTAGTTACCACTTCTATCCATTGGTGGCAGCACCGTGACATTAATATTATGTGTATGGTAATATAGGGGAAGTCATACCAGCTCTAACCACCAGGTGGCAGCAGAGTACCAGTAAAATGCGTATGGTAATATAAGGGGAGTTACACCAGTTCTGACTACCAGAAATATTAGGTGTGGAGCAATATAGAGGGGAGTCATACCAGTTCTAATCACAAGGTGGCAGCAGAGTAATGGTAATATCATGTGTATGATAATATAAGGGGAGTTATACCAGTTCTAACCACCAGGTGGCAGCAGAATAGCGGTAATATAGGGGGAGTCATATTTGTCCATACCACAAGGTGGCAGCAGAGTATCGGTAATATTATGTGTATGGTATTATAGGGGGGTCATACCAGTTCTAACCACCAGATGACAGCAGAGTACCGGTAATATTGTGCATGATAATATAGGGGGAGTCATACCAGTTCTTACCACCAG
The DNA here is from genome assembly GCA_037952925.1 of Lithobates clamitans. Taxonomy (NCBI): domain Eukaryota; kingdom Metazoa; phylum Chordata; class Amphibia; order Anura; family Ranidae; genus Lithobates; species Lithobates clamitans. The sequence goes on along the minus strand of JBBGZY010001055.1, from coordinate 206,575 downwards.
GTCGCAGCAGAGCGCTGCTAATATTGTGTATGATAGGGGGAGTAATACCAGTTCTAACCACTAGGTGGCAGCAGAGTACCAGTAATATTATGTGTATGGTATTATAGGGGGAGTCATACCAGTTCTAACCACTAGGTGGCAGCAGAGTACCAGTAATAGTATGTGTATGGTAATATAGGGGGAGTCACACCAGTTTTAACCACAAGGTGGCAGAATATGGGTTGCGATCCTGAACACAATGGTGGATGTACGTTGCACATTCTGCCGCCATTTTGGAGTGGAGAAAATTGCACTTAAGATGCTGAGCCCAGCTGATGTCTCATCATAAAGGTTACTCGGTGGGGATGGGGTTTCACGGCTACCATATTGTTGAGGACCGTAGCATATTTTCTCTTCTACAAAATGGTGGCATACATCGCATACCTAGTCCGCCGCCGTTCTCCAATGGGGAAAGTTGTTTTGGTCCTCCGGATAATGGCAGCCATAGAGGACATCTCTGCTGTGACTACAGAGAGGAGAGAAATGCTGCAATCCTCAATCTTCACTTTCTGGGCGTGTCCCGCTCAGATGTCCAATCACATAGAAGAAAGCCACTGCGGTCCTCAACAAATGGCGGCCAGGGTGGACCATTACTACACAACCATTATATATACTCAGCACTCCCTCCATATTATTTATTGTCCTCAACTCTGACCAATCACAACCACCAGATGGCAGCACAGTGCTGGTACTATTATGTGTATGATATAATACAGGGGAGTCCTACCACCTCCAAACACTGGATGGCAGCAGAGTAAGATCCCTTTCATACGGAGCCATCCCTCCGTTAGTGCTAAAGCGCTGATTTTCGGACACTAGCGGGGCACTTTTAAACCGAAAAAAGGTTAAAAACTCATTCCAATGGGCAGGGGGTTTTGGGAGCTCTTAATACAGCGCTCCCGACCCGCCCCAAAGATGCTGCTTGCAAGACTTTTCGGAACGTCCCACAAGAGTGCCGCCCCCCAGGTGTGAAAGAACACACTGCAGTGAATGAGAGGCCGTCTTCAGGTGCTTAGCAGAGGCTATTTCTATCACTAAAACGCCTGGAGACTGCCCCAGTGAAAAGGGTCTAACAGAAATGTGTATGAAAATTCATTAATGTCATACCAGGTTCAACCAAAGGGTGGCAGCAGAGTGACGGTGATGTATGTATGATAATATAGGGGTGCACCGCCAGTGTATATCCACAAGGTGGCAGCAGAGTGACGGTGATGTATGTATGATAATATAGGGGGAGCACCGCCAGTGTATATCCACAAGGTGGCAGCAGAGTGACGGTGATGTATGTATGGTAATATAGGGGGAGCACCGCCAGTGTGTATCCACAAGGTGGCAGCAGAGTGACGGTGATGTATGTATGATAATATAGGGGGAGCACCGCCAGTGTGTATCCACAAGGTGGCAGCAGAGTGACGGTGATGTATGTATGATAATATAGGGGGAGCACCGCCAGTGTATATCCACAAGGTGGCAGCAGAGTGACGGTGATGTATGTATGGTAATATAGAGGGAGCACCGCCAGTGTATATCCACAAGGTGGCGGCAGAGTGACGGTGATGGATGTATGGTAATATAGGGGGCGCACCGCCAGTGTATATCCACAAGGTGGCAGCAGAGTGAGAAAAAGAATGGTGACCCAAAAAAACATGTAGCAATGAAAAGAAGGAAGGCAATATTAAGTCTCACCAAGAATATGTGATGAGAATAAAGTGTCAGTATAGAGACTGGTGAGATAAACCACAAGGGACATTAACCACTTGCTTACTGGGCACTTAAACCCCCCTCCTGTCCAGACCAATTTTCAGCTTTTAGCGCTTTTGCACTTTGAATGACAATTGCGCGGTCATACAACACGGTACCCAAATGAAATTTTTATCATTTTTTTCCCACAAATAGAGCTTTCTTTTGATGGTATTTGATCACCTCTGCGGTTTTTATTTTGTTAAAGAAATTGAAAAAGAGATTTTTTTTTTTTAAAAAATTATATTTTTTTAATATTTTGTTATAAATTTTTGCAAACAGGTAATTTTTCTCCTTCGTTGATGTACGCTGATGAGGCGGCACTGATGGGTGGCGGTGATGGGCACTGATGGGTGGCAGTGTTGGGCACTGATTGATGGCAGCACTGCTAGGTGGCACTTGTGGACATTGATAGGTGGCACTTGTGGACATTGATAGGTGGCACTTGTGGGCATTGATAGGTGGCACTTGTGGACATTGATAGCTGGCACTTGTGGACATTGATAGGTGGCACTTGTGGGCATTGATAGGTGGCACTTGTGGGCATTGATAGGTGGCACTTGTGGGCATTGATAGGTGGCACTTGTGGGCATTGATAGGTGGCACTTGTGGACATTGATAGGTGGCACTTGTGGGCAGTGATAGGTGGCACTTGTGGGCACTGTGGGCAATGACAGGTGGCACTTGGAGGCACAGATGAGGCATCTGTGCCTCCTTCCTCTTCGGGATCGATGTCCCTTTGACATAAGCCGGTGATCGGCTTTTTTTTCCTCCTCCCGCTGTCAGCGTGAGGAGAAAACGAAACCGATCACCGAGTTTTGTTTACATCATGTGATCAGCAGTCATTGGCTGACCGCTGATCACATGGTAAGGGGCCGGGACCGGCCCCTTACTCGGATCTGTGATCATCTGAGTCTCCGTGACTCGGTGATCACAGCGCGCACACCGCGCGCCCCGCAGGGTGCGCGCAGTGCGCGTGCACAGGTGAGGACGTCCCATGACGGCCTCCCGGAGATTGAAGTCCGCGCTGTAGCCGTCATTCGGCCCGGACCTCAAGTGGTTAAACCTAAGATGGAGGAATGCTCCAGGAAGGTGCAGCAGTGTCTCAGGAATGAAAACAAGCCGAAGTGTCAGCTCAGTGAAGGTGAACTATAAGTACCAGCAATGAGCCACAGGTGACCACCAACGTCACGCAGCCTAATCAAAAGGGGGAGGTCGGCGCCTGAGCGGCAATTGGCGCTCAAACCTCCTCGTGGTGTATGCAGATTAACCACTTCAGCTCCGGACCATTTGGCTGGCCAAAGACCGGAGCACTTTTTGCGATTCGGCACTGCATCGCTTTACCTGACAATTGCGCGGTCGTGCGACGTGGCTCCCAAACAAAATTGACGTCCTTTTTTCCCCCACAAATAGTTTTCTTTTGGTGGTATTTGATCACCTCTGCTGTTTTTATTTTTTTGCGCTATAAACAAAAATAGAGAGCGCCAATTTTGAAAAAAAACGCATTATTTTTTACTTTTTACTGTAATAAATATCCCCCAAAAATATATAAAAAATGTTTTTTTCCCCCTCAGTTTAGGCCGATATGTATTCTTCTACATATTTTTGGTAAAAAAAAAAAAAATCGCAATAAGCGTATATTCATTGGTTTGCAAAAAAGTTATAAAATTGATTACTGTAAAAATATCACTGGCAGTTAAGGGGTTAACCACTAGGGGGCAGTGAAGGGGTTAAGTGTGTCCTAGTGCGTGTTCTAACTGAAGGGGGAGGGGACTGTGCGTGATCGCGACCGCCGGGCACTCGCATCGGCTCTGTTGGCGAGCAGGCGGCGTGCACGCGCCCCCTATTGGCCGTCTATGTTACTGACATAACATGACGGCAAATCGCGCAGCCGAACCATGTTGCCGCAGTACAACTGAGGCGGCTGGTCGGCATGCGGTTAAGCCAACAACGTGTCGGCACGTGGCATCATGAATGACGCCACCCTCTCGTCCTGGGGGGCACAGCGTCAACCCTCAGCGAGTGCCTACCTGTCCCCCCCTCATGGTAAAATAGAGAGGGGAGGGCCCTGGTGCGTGTCGCAGCTCCCCGGCATTCCTCGATCTTATGTTTAACCACTTGCTTACCGGCCACTTATACCCCCCTTCGTGCCCAGACCAATTTTCAGCTCTCAGAGCTGTCACACTTTGAATGACAATTACTCGGTCATACAACACTGTACCCAGATGAACATTTTATCATTTTTTTCACACAAATGGAGCTTTTTTTTGGTGGTATTTAATCGCCACTCGGGCACTGATGGGTGGTATTGATAGGTGGCACTGGTGATGAGGCACTGATTGGTGACATTTATAGGTGGCACTGTGGGCACTGATGGGTGGTATTGATAGGTGGCACTGTGGGCACTGATGGGTGGTATTGATAGGTGGCACTGGTGATGAGGCACTGATTGGTCACATTTATAGGTGGCACTGATGGGTGGTATTGATAGGTGGCACTGATGGGTGGTATTGATAGGTGGCACTGGTGATGAGGCACTGATTGGTGACATTTATAGGTGGCACTGATGGGTGGTATTGATAGGTGGCACTGGTGATGAGGCACTGATTGGTGACATTTATAGGTGGCACTGTGGGCACTGATGGGTGGTATTGATAGGTGGCACTGGTGATGAGGCACTGATTGGTGACATTTATAGGTGGCACTGATGGGTGGTATTGATAGGTGGCACTGGTGATGAGGCACTGATTGGTGACATTTATAGGTGGCACTGTGGGCACTGATGGGTGGTATTGATAGGTGGCACTGATGGGTGGTATTGATAGGTGGCACTGGTGATGAGGCACTGATTGGTGACATTTATAGGTGGCACTGATGGGTGGTATTGATAGGTGGCACTGGTAATGAGGCATTGATTGGTGACATTTATAGGTGGCACTGATGGGTGGTATTGATAGGTGGCACTGGTGATGAGGCACTGATTGGTGACATTTATAGGTGGCACTGATGGGTGGTATTGATAGGTGGCACTGGTGATGAGGCACTGATTGGTGACATTTATAGGTGGCACTGTGGGCACTGATGGGTGGTATTGATAGGTGGCACTGATGGGTGGTATTGATAGGTGGCACTGGTGATGAGGCACTGATTGGTGACATTTATAGGTGGCACTGATGGGTGGTATTGATAGGTGGCACTGGTGATGAGGCACTGATTGGTGACATTTATAGGTGGCACTGTGGGCACTGATGGGTGGTATTGATAGGTGGCACTGATGGGTGGTATTGATAGGTGGCACTGGTGATGAGGCACTGATTGGTGACATTTATAGGTGGCACTGATGGGTGGTATTGATAGGTGGCACTGGTAATGAGGCACTGATTGGTGACATTTATAGGTGGCACTGATGGGTGGTATTGATAGGTGGCACTGGTGATGAGGCACTGATTGGTGACATTTATAGGTGGCACTGTGGGCACTGATGGGTGGTATTGATAGGTGGCACTGGTGATGAGGCACTGATTGGTGACATTTATAGGTGGCACTGATGGGTGGTATTGATAGGTGGCACTGGTGATGAGGCACTGATTGGTGACATTTATAGGTGGCACTGTGGGCACTGATGGGTGGTATTGATAGGTGGCACTGATGGGTGGTATTGATAGGTGGCACTGGTGATGAGGCACTGATTGGTGACATTTATAGGTGGCACTGATGGGTGGTATTGATAGGTGGCACTGGTAATGAGGCACTGATTGGTGACATTTATAGGTGGCACTGATGGGTGGTATTGATAGGTGGCACTGGTGATGAGGCACTGATTGGTGACATTTATAGGTGGCACTGATGGGTGGTATTGATAGGTGGCACTGGTGATGAGGCACTGATTGGTGACATTTATAGGTGGCACTGATGGGTGGTATTGATAGGTGGCACTGGTGATGAGGCACTGATTGGTGACATTTATAGGTGGCACTGTGGGCACTGATGGGTGGTATTGATAGGTGGCACTGATGGGTGGTATTGATAGGTGGCACTGGTGATGAGGCACTGATTGGTGACATTTATAGGTGGCACTGATGGGTGGTATTGATAGGTGGCACTGGTGATGAGGCACTGATTGGTGACATTTATAGGTGGCACTGTGGGCACTGATGGGTGGTATTGATAGGTGGCACTGATGGGTGGTATTGATAGGTGGCACTGGTGATGAGGCACTGATTGGTGACATTTATAGGTGGCACTGATGGGTGGTATTGATAGGTGGCACTGGTAATGAGGCACTGATTGGTGACATTTATAGGTGGCACTGATGGGTGGTATTGATAGGTGGCACTGGTGATGAGGCACTGATTGGTGACATTTATAGGTGGCACTGATGGGTGGTATTGATAGGTGGCACTGGTGATGAGGCACTGATTGGTGACATTTATAGGTGGCACTGATGGGTGGTATTGATAGGTGGCACTGGTGATGAGGCACTGATTGGTGACATTTATAGGTGGCACTGTGGGCACTGATGGGTGGTATTGATAGGTGGCACTGATGGGTGGTATTGATAGGTGGCACTGGTGATGAGGCACTGATTGGTGACATTTATAGGTGGCACTGATGGGTGGTATTGATAGGTGGCACTGGTGATGAGGCACTGATTGGTGACATTTATAGGTGGCACTGTGGGCACTGATGGGTGGTATTGATAGGTGGCACTGATGGGTGGTATTGATAGGTGGCACTGGTGATGAGGCACTGATTGGTGACATTTATAGGTGGCACTGATGGGTGGTATTGATAGGTGGCACTGGTGATGAGGCACTGATTGGTGACATTTATAGGTGGCACTGTGGGCACTGATGGTGGGCACTGTTAGGTGGTCACAGAAGCCTCTGCAGAGGCTCTTCTTGATCGGGACCGATGTCCCTCTCACAGCCGCCGGTGATCGGCTTTTTTTTTTTCTTCTCATGCTACCAGCATGAGGAGAAAAAATAGGCGATTACCGGCTCTGTTTACATCACACAATCAGCTGTCATTGGCTGACAGCTGATCACATGGTAAGGGGCCGGGATCGACCCCTTACTCCGATCTGTGATCAGCCGAGTCTCATAGACCTGCAGGGGGCGCGCAGGCCGATCGAGCACGGGAGGACATCTATGGACGCCCTCCTGGCAAAGTACGCCCGCGCTATACCCAGAAGACGGGAGGGGGGTCCCTTGTGGTTTATATTACCCACTCACCAGTCTCTATACTGACACTTTTTTCTCATCACTTATTCTTGGTGAGACTTACTATTTCTTTTTTATGTACTTGGCCTTCTCTTCATTGCTACGCAGTTTTTTGGGTTACCATTCTTCTTTTTTCTCTTTTCCTTTCTATGGTTTATCAGTTGTGGAAGCACTTTATTGATATAATATCAATCTTTACAGATACTCTTTGGAAATTTAGCACCAATTCTCTATCCCGGCTATCTGGGGAGTTCATGCCAATGCTTACTGATGTTACCACAGTTATTACCACCTCAGCCCCCCGGGGGGGTGACTTCTCCTACAGTGCCTCCAGCCATTGTTATCATCAATACATTATTTTACCCACACGTTAAGGTTAGGTAAGAGCATTTGGGATCCATTGTTGCCCCCCCCCCCACTTTTTTTTTATCCTTACCCCCTTTTTTATCTACCGTCATACTACTTTGGCATTTTTACTCTATTATAGATACGTCCAATCTGCATCTGCTTCTGATGAGTGGCAATATGCCCACGAAACGCGTAGAGCTCTCCTACGATGCCACGTCACAGTAACCATGTGCAATATTTGAATTTTATTATTATTATTTTATCATAATGAATCATTCCCATTACTTTTATCATGTTTACATATTACTATGTTTGTTTGCTCCAGGTATACATACGTTCGGTCATTACAATCTGTATCATGTTGTTATAATTGTGTACATATTTATGAATTATTTAGATATTTATTGTGACTTATCATATATTATATTTCTACTGTTTTATGTATATGTGTGCTCATATGAAATAAACAGTTACTATCAAATAATCATTGGGTTCTTCATTTTAGCCATGTGCTTCATATAAAGTCCCATTACCCCCTCTTTCTTTCAATATGTACCAGGGATGGAGGTATATGAATTTACTAGCCATGGCCTCATATAAAGTCCCAATCTTTCTTCTTCATTTTCACCACCAGTGTATATCCACAAGGTGGCAGCAGAGTGACGGTGATGTATGTATGATAATATAGGGGGAGCACCGCCAGTGTATATCCACAAGGTGGCAGCAGAGTGACGGTGATGTATGTATGGTAATATAGAGGGAGCACCGCCAGTGTATATCCACAAGGTGGCAGCAGAGTGATGGTGATGTATGTATGATAATATAGAGGGAGCACTGCCAGTGTATATCCACAAGGTGGCAGCAGAGTGACAGTGATGTATGTATGGTAATATAGGAGGAGCACCGCCAGTGTTTATCCACAAGGTGGCAGCAGAGGGACTGAGCTATACGGTAATATAGGGGGAGCACCGCCAGTGTGTAGAGGGATGGATGTATATTAATATAAGGAGCGCACTGTCATTGTTTATCCACAACGTGGCAGCAGAGTGACAGTGAGCTACGGGGGTATACCCCCCCCCCCCCCCCACCCCTGAAAATGCATTTAATAGAATTCTGAAGAACATATTGTATATCTATAACCCGTGTATGAGAGTCTTTCCTTTTCAGTGATATGTATATCTTATGTAAATTACATTTCTTCATATAATTCATGTTTATTTACAAACCATTACAATCGAAAAGATATTGCTATAAAAAAAATGAAAATAATCGCATTTTGTTGCTTTGCAGGCTGAAATGAAGACAGACACAGTTTTTGTTTTATTCAGCTGTATTTTACTCCGCGCAACTTATAAAACATCCAAGTGAAGGATAGAACACCGATATGTCAGAGAAAACAGCATCACTGAGTTGGAAAAAGGATCTCCCCTGGAATATACCACCGCAGGGAAGGGGGGGGTGACCCTTATGTATATTGTGTATACATATTTTATATATATAAATAAGGGTAGGAGAGTGCTTCCTTCATAATTATATATACACAGAGTACATGCATGTATGTTTGAAGTTTGGGGGCACACCCTGATGTAATAGGCTGCGGACGCCCATGAGGTTATCCTTCTGGGGTGGGGCCAGTTGAAGAAGTTGGCCTCCAGCCATGAGGGGGCGTATATCTCACACAACATATGGTGTTATCTTATATATACAGGAGGAACTTAGTATAGCGCTTCCACCATGATAAGCGGGAGGCCACCCCAAGCTTTCTTCATTTCTTTCCTATGACTTTAATGAATATCTCCCTCAATGTCAGCTGTAAAGGGCCCATTATAAAGAAATAAATAAAAGTCAGCTACAAATACTGCAGCTGCTGACTTTTAATAATCGGACACTTACCTGTCCCTGGGTCCAGCGATGTGGGGAATCGGAGCCCCGCTCGTCTCCCCCTCCGCTCGGCAGGGCCGGCATTTTAACTGGGGGGCACCCGGGCTGTGGCTTCACAGCCAGGCACCCACTGCGCATGCGCGAGCCGTGCCGTGACTGGCCGCACAATCATCTGGACCTGTCACGTGTCCCAGATGATTGCCTAGAGGGATGGGGGAGGGGTGATCTTCCTTCCTGCGCCGAGGGAAGTGACAACAGGCGCTGAAAGAGGCAGACTACGAGGGACCCCCTAGCAACAGGCATTAAAGGAGGTGAGTAAAAAAAAAATTTCTCCAAATATTTTTTTTAACCACTTCAGCCCCGGAAGGATTTACCCCCTTCCTGACCAGAGCACTTTTTACAATTTGGCACTGCATCGCTTTAACTGCTAATTGCGCGGTCATGCAATGCTGTACCCAAACGAAATTTGCGTCTTTTCTTCCCACAAATAGAGCTTTCTTTTGATGGTATTTGATCACCTCTGCGGTTTTTATTTTTTGCGCTATAAACGGAAAAAGACCGAAATTTTGAAAAAAAATGATATTTTCTACTTTTTGTTATAAAAAAAAATCCAATAAAACTCAATTTTAGTCATACATTTAGGCCAACATGTATTCGGCCACATGTCTTTGGTAAAAAAAAAAAAAGTCAAGCGTATATTTATTGGTTTGCGCAAAAGTTATAGCGCCTACAAACTAGGGTACATTTTCTGTAATTTACACAGCTTTTAGTTTATGACTGCCTATGTCATTTCTTGAGGTGCTAAAATGGCAGGGCAGTACAAAACCCCCCCAAATGACCCCATTTTGGAAAGTAGACACCCCAAGGAAATTGCTGAGAGGCATGTTGAGCCCATTGAATATTTTTTTTTTTTGTCCCAAGTGATTGAATAATGACAAAAAAAAAAAAATTACACAAAGTTGTCACTAAATGATATATTGCTCACACAGGCCATGGGCATATGTGGAATTGCACCCCAAAATACATTCAGCTGCTTCGCCTGAGTATGGGGATACCACATGTGTGAGACTTTTTGGAGCCTAGCCGCGTACGGGGCCCCGAAAACCAAGCACCGCCTTCAGGATTTCTAAGGGCGTACATTTTTGATTTCACTCTTTACTGCCTATCACAGTTTCGGAGGCCATGGAATGCCCAGGTGGCACAAAACCCCCCCAAATGACCCCATTTTGGAAAGTAGACACCCCAAGCTAGCAGTCTAGAGGCTAATTAGCCACTAGGATTGCTTTTACATGAAAGCCGACCGCTGGCTGAAAAGAATGATACCAAGATGATACCTAAACCTGCAGGCATCATTCTGGTATAACCACTCAAAGTCGTGAATGGCGTACCTGAAGACAAAAAAATGGTTAACAATAAAGCACAGTAAACGGTAAGGTATAAAAAATTGCATACCTGAAAAGCAAACATGATAAAACATAATAACAATAACAATAACAATAAAACGTTGCAGAATAGAATACAGTAAAAAAGAGCAGAACAATAGAGAGAGAGAGAGAACAATAAAACGACAACTATTTTTTTTTATTTTTTATTTTTGTTTGTTTTTTTTGTAACTGTAACTTTTATAACGGTAACCGGTTCCAGGTTCGGGTCTCTCAAAATGCGATGGCATCTTGGGAGACCCTGTGAAAGTGTGCCTAGTCTGTGCAATGCTGTACCCTACGCTAATACTCAACTAGTGAATGTAGCGTTCAAAACATTCACCAATGCAAAGACCAGGATTGTCAGGACAGGAGGGACAATAATAGCGGGTGTCACGCCTATATCCGCGCTTGCTGCAGACACGACATCTTTTTTGGGGGGGTTCGTTGGGTAGGGGTACTCGGGGAGGACATAAAGAAAATGCCTCTCATGCAGCCGACTGCATTTGGTTGGGGATGTGAATGGGGGAAGTACGGGCGCTGCAGAAGTGGTGGGTTCCCAATTAGGATTGGCGAATGCAGCAGGAAGGGCACTATGGGCACGACGGGCCTGTGTTTGTCTTCTTGGTGGCAGCGGGACACTACTTGTGCTTGCCACCTCACCAGCTTGAACTGCACTTATGGGACTCGCCACGTCACCAAGTGTTACTGCAGTGCTGGTTTGACTACGACCGGGTGTACTAGGCCGCTGGTGCTTGCCAGTTCAGCCAAAACGCTACCAAAAAAACTGTTAGTGATCGCAGGCATCAGGCCTGACTCTGCGAACGCTGCAGTTATGCGTTTAGTGTTTTGTAAGTGTCAGTGATCGATCGATACTGCACTTGGGTGGGCTGGGCTGGGCCGGGCGGAGGGGCAAAACACAGGTGCTAGCAGGTATCTGGGCTGATCCCGCTAACACTGCATGTTTGGGAACCCTAAACTGCTGGGGACGCTAGTATAGATCTGATCGGATACTATACCACTAAGGGAGGTGTACGGTGCGTGCGTGGGTGTTCGCGGTACTGGCGCTAAATCTGACGCTGCCTGGGGCGACGCATATCACCGCCGGGCGATCAGGGGGCTAAACCTTTATTCGGTAATAAACGGCGGGTGCCCTGACACTATAAAAAATAAACGAACTAACCAGCGTCACCCGTAACGGTTATACGGTGATCAGTGGTGAAAGGGTTAACTAGGGGGCAATCAAGGGGTTAAAACATTTATTAGGTAGTATATGGGGGTCCCTGTCGCTATAAAACACTGACGGCGAACCTAAATATTTACTTCACTAACTAGCGTCACCAGCGACACTAATACAGCGATCAGAAAAATGATCGCTTAGCGACACTGGTGACGGGGGGTGATCAAGGGGTTAAAACTTTATTAGGGGGGGTTAGGGGGGTACCCTAGACCTAAGGGGGGCTAATACTAACTGCCCTAACACACTGTCACAAACTGACACCATGCAGTAATCAGAAAAAAAAAAAAACAAAAAAAAAAAAAAAACACCTGCTTGGTGTCAGTTTGTGGGAATCGGGGGGGGGGGGGGCGATCGGGGTGTTTTGTGTACCTGGCATGTTCTACTGTGTGTGTGTTGGTGCACTTACATTACAGTCTTCTATCCTCGGCGCCGGAAGGGAAAATACCGAGGAGAGATGACATCATTTCCTCTGCCTCTGTGTACAATACAGAGGCAGGGAAATGATCCCATTGGCTGGGAGCGATCGCGAGGGGGGGGGGGGGGCAACGAATGGATGGCCTCCCCCTCACCACCGATCGCCGGGGGAGATTTGCCAACCGCCGCAGCACCGGGGGGGGGGGGGGGGGGGGGGGGGTCCGATCGGACCCCCCACCCGCGGGCAGGCAGGGACGTACCTGTAAGCCCTTTTGCCTGCCCGTGCCGCTCTGCTGACGTACATCGTCGTGCGGCGGACGGCAACTGGTTTAATCCTCAATTCTTTTGTACAAAATAAAAGAGGAGGCAGTAAATAAAAATAAATACAAAGCCTCAAAACTGCGAGCACCGGTGTAATTCCAAAAAATATACAGTGCTTAACCACTTGAGCTCCAGAAGGTTTTACCCCCCCCTACATGACCAGGCCATTTTTTGCTACTCTAACTGGTAATTGTGCGGTCATGCGACCTTCTTTTGATGACGAAACGCAATCGGTAGGAGCCCCTTAGGGGGTATCATCACCCGGGAATTCTACCCGGTGGCAGGCCGAGTGGTTTTATACAATCTGCATTTATTGCCTCTTTTACTAATGAAAGTTTGTTTTTGAGCAAATAAATTGACTACACTACAGGAGGAGCGGATATTTGTTTGTTCCCACGTGGGATATGAGCCAATAGAGATCTGGAGGAGTCCACTTGGCGTTGGGTCCAGGGGGTTCACCTTGGTGTTCCATGAGAAATGCCGCGGTTAGAAATGATTAACATTGGAGTTGACCAAATAGGGGGGGTGGGGGGAGGGGGGGGGTCTTTGTGGTCTGGTAAGTCTGCACCTTTTATTATCTTTTGGTGGATGTTGCTGTAAATCTCGAGAACAAATGAAGAATTGAAGCCAGGCACCTGTAGAAGGGACCTTCTTTGGTTTTGTGATTTATTTATACATCAAGCTTTATGATTCTTATAGGATATTTGCACTTTATATCATTTTTCTTATGTATGAGGCTTTATTCTCTATTCTGCATTTTACTGCCACATGTTTTATTTTATATTTTGACACTAGAAGGTATACAGGTTCTTTTTTTGTGGTTGCAGCTTTACCTAAATTTGTGTACCATTTGCGCAGTTTCCAGTTACCGTCACCGATAAACACCGCACCCGTATGGAATGTATATCATTGTTTTCACACAAATAGAATTCTCTTTTGGTGGCATTTGATCCCCACTGGAGGTTTCAATGTTTTATTATATAAAAAAGGAAAAATAGACCGAAAATTTTGAAAAAAATAAAAATAATTACATTTTTCACCTGCTGCTATAAAACATATCCAATAAAAAAAAAAATTAATTTCTTCATAAATTGAAACCACAATGTATTCTTCTCCATGTCTTTGTAATAAAATAAAATAAAGTAAATAAATATACTAGTAATCGTGTTGATCAGCAACTTATAGTGGGGACTATGATGAGTGCGGCGGGGCAATCTGACGCAATTTTCCGACAACAAATGTTCGATGGGATCGCGTTGTCGGAAATTCTGACCGTGTGTAGGCTCCATCGGACATTTGCCGTCGGAATTTCCGACAACAAAATATTTGAGGGCTGGATCTCAAAATGTTCAAGTCCGATCGTGTGTACACAAGTCCGACGCACAAAAGTTCCACGCATGCTCGGAATCAAGCAGAAGAGCCGCACTGGCTACTGAACTTTGTTTTTCTCGGCTCGTTGTACGTTTTTGTACTTCACCGCGTTCTTGACGATCGGAATTTCCGACAACATTTGTGTGACCCGTGTGTACGCGCAAGACAAGTTTGGGCCAACATCCGTCGGAAAAAAAAAATCCACGGCTTTGTTGTCGGAATGTCCGATCGTCTGTACGGGGCATAACACTGCGGGGAGACTAACTGCCACTGTGACATCACCAGTGACACGAATACATACCTCCCAACTGTCCCGGATTTGGGTCAAAGTCCCTCTGTGTGCGAATTTTTGCATTTCATACTATTGTTATCACGAGTGGGGGAGGGGCAAGAAGCCTCTTATGTGATAGCATTGGGAAGATGAAACATTCTTCATGGAGGAATTAAGGAGTTCCCTGTCCGCTGCTCCAGCCAATCAAGAACAGACTGTGCTTGATCCTCTGTGCCCCCCCCCCCAGTTGGGATTTGGACCTTTTTGCGGAGCACTTTCAGGTTCATACTGCCCAGAGGGAAAATCGGGGGGCAATTGTTCCTGCAGCACCTCCCAGTCACCACCCCGATATCATGAGTCCGAGGCTCCGGGGAGGAGTGGGAGGAGCCTGGGAACCACAGAGCGGGCATCTGATGCCAAATCACACAGCATGTAGTCTTGGAAAAAACAAAAAAAGACTTACCGACATTAAGGCCGTCTAGAGGTCCACAGTAGGTCTTGATGGCCTGCAGGAGCTTCTCCTGTGTTAACAAGGAAAAAACAAAACAAATGACAATACTGACCAGACTCCAATCTAACACAGTCACAGAGGGGAAACCTCTTCACAAAGAAGACTAAATCCTCGTACACACGATCGGACTTCAAACAAACTTCTCCGTGGATTTCTGTACAAAGGGCGTTGGCCGTGAACTTGTTCTGCATACACACGGCAGGACTTTTTAGACAACAAACACGAACGTACTGACGACACTTGAAAAGAGGACGTTCAATTCTCCGGCGCCACCCTTTGGTCACCTTCTGTACTGTTGTCTGATTTTTTGCATTGGTTCTGATCCTGCGTGTTTGTACTTTGGACTAAAGTCCGATGGATTTGTGTACACACGATCGGACTTGCCGATGTCGGACTTTTGTTGCCGCCAACTTTGTCTGTTCGCACAGCCGACATTTATCCGATGAAAACCAAAGAAAGGTTTGTCCGCTGGAGCGTACACACGGGCGGATGTCGCCTTAAAACAGGTCATTTGCATGTTTGTTGTCAATGTTCGATCGTGTGTACGGGGCCTTGAGGATGAGCTCCGGCGTGTTCGCACACAGCCCACGTGCAGAGCACGCGCCAGGAAGTCGGCACTGCGGAGCGCTAATCACAAGCAGTGAGACATTTCCCCATCTCTGCAGCCGCACATCAGGACTACATCTCACTGCCTGTGATTAGCGCTCCGCAGTGCCAACTTCCTGGCGCGGCCTCGGCACGTGGGGTGTGTGCGAACATGCCGGAGCTCATCCTTAAAGAAGACATTGAATACTTATCTATCCTGCTGCCCACACAACTAAATGCTGTGCAATCACCCCGCAGAGGCTGCAGGGAGGCCGGCACTTCTCCTCAGTTCCATCTATTCCCAGAAACGCGTTGGGAGGGGTTGGACATGTGACGTCATTGCGCACGCCGGTGGGAAATCTGGTGGCGCTCTCTGGGACAGAGATACTAACTTTTAATTAAAATGACCCTCTCCAATATGAAGCGTGTGTTTCCCATGTTACATACGTCTCCCTGATTGTAATGTTCATACTACACTTTTTTCATTTTGTAGAATATGTACTAATAGACGCCTCCTGAGGAAGCGGCTGTGACCACGAAACTGTAGAGGTCACGTCTGCAGGTATCATATAACCTGCCTCCATGTGTCTGTGTGGGCATTATCTTTACAATTTTGATTGTCAACATTGCTGTAACAATTAATCTGTGATTGTGTTAATATGTTATGGTTTATGTACTGTGTCCTTCATGGGACTTTTTAATATCTTATCTTTGAATAAAACAAAATATTTTTATAATACCTTTGTCTACATCCCTTTGGTACCGTAATAGTCCTAATATCCCCGAAAGAGGCAGGACCCAATTGGAGAGGTCCTTTGCTGTCTTCTCTTTCAACCCAATTTTGCGCCTTTCCACCTTGTCAAAACAAAAAACGCTTTTCATACATTGAGAAAATACAATCTTACCAAAAGTATTGGGACGCCGGCCTTTACACACACATGAACTTTAACCTCTCTGCTTACCGGCACTTCCCCCCCCTTCCTGCCCAGGACAATGTTCAGCTTTCAGCGCTGACGCACTTTGAATGACAATTACGCGGTCATACAACACTGTACACATAGGACATTTATATCATTTTTTTTTCAAATAGAACTTTCTTTTGGTGGTATTTAATCACAGCTGGGTTTTTATTTTTTGCTAAACAAAAAAAAGATGGAAAAAAAATCATGTTTCATAGTTTGTTATAAAATTTTTCTACTTCATTGATGGGGCACAGATAAGGCGGCACGGATGGGGAACAGATAAGGCGGCACGGATGGGGAACAGATAAGGCGGCACTGATGGGGCACAGATAAGGCGGCACTGATGGGGCACAGATAAGGCGGCACTGATGGGGCACAGATAAGGCGGCACGGATGGGGCACAGATAAGGCGGCACGGATGGGGAACAGATAAGGCGGCACTGATGGGGCACAGATAAGGCGGCACTGATGGGGCACAGATAAGGCGGCACTGATGGGGCACAGATAAGGCGGCACTGATGGGGCACAGATAAGGCGGCACTGATGGGGCACAGATAAGGCGGCACTGATGGGGCACAGATAAGGCGGCACGGATGGGGCACAGATAAGGCGGCACTGATGGGGAACAGATAAGGCGGCACTGATGGGGAACAGATAAGGCGGCACGGATGGGGCACAGATAAGGCGGCACGGATGGGGCACAGATAAGGCGGCACTGATGGGGCACAGATAAGGCGGCACGGATGGGGCACAGATAAGGCGGCACGGATGGGGCACAGATAAGGCGGCACGGATGGGGCACAGATAAGGCGGCACGGATGGGGCACAGATAAGGCGGCACGGATGGGGCACAGATAAGGCGGCACGGATGGGGCACAGATAAGGCGGCACGGATGGGGCACAGATAAGGCGGCACGGATGGGGCACAGATAAGGCGGCACGGATGGGGCACAGATAAGGCGGCACGGATGGGGCACAGATAAGGCGGCACGGATGGGGCACAGATAAGGCGGCACGGATGGGGCACAGATAAGGCGGCACGGATGGGGCACAGATAAGGCGGCACGGATGGGACACAGATAAGGCGGCACGGATGGGGCACAGATAAGGCGGCACGGATGGGGCACAGATAAGGCGGCACGGATGGGGCACAGATAAGGCGGCACGGATGGGGCACAGATAAGGCGGCACGGATGGGGCACAGATAAGACAGCACTGATGGGCACAGATAAGGCGGCACTGATGAGGCAGCACTGTTGGTGAGGCACAGATAAGGTGGCACTGTGGGCACTGGTAGGTGGCAATGGCAGGTGGGCACAGATGAGCATGCAGCAGCTCTCCTTGATCGGGACCGATATCCCTCTGAGAGCCGCCGGTGATCGGCTTTTTTTTTCTTCCTCCTCACTATCATCGTGAAGATAAAAAATAGCTGATTACCGGCTCTGTTTACATCACATGATCAGCTGTCATTGGTTGACAGCTGATCATGTGGTAAGCATTCAGGATCGACCCCTTACTCCGATCTGTGATCAGCCGAATCTCATAGACCCGCTGATCATAGAGCGTGCTGCAGGGGGCAGGAAGGGTCACAGATATATACAGGGGAAGATATATTTATAGTACCACCTATAGGCACAAACACACAAGGGGGGGGAGGGGGGGGTTACTTCCTCATTAAAGTTCATGTGTGTGTAAATGCGGACGTCCCAATACTTTTGCTGTGTGTTCCCCGATTGGCGCCCATGCCGGCACCGGATGCCACAAGCATGGCACACACATACATTGCTCCAAGCTGGACAAAGAAATGAAGGAAATACGATCTTCCCTAAACTTCAGCTTTATGGTTCCTATGGGGGGAGATTTCCTAAAACTGGAGCACTCAGAATCTGGTGCAGCTCATCATGGGAGCCAATCAGCTTCTAACCTCAGCTTGTCCAATGAAGCTTTGAGAAAATCCCTGGAAGCTGATTGGTCCCTATGCAGAGCTGCAGCAGATCCTGTGTGGACCAGTTTTAGTAAATCTCCCTCCCCCGATACGAGATTCTGCATTGTGCACATCCCCCACCACTAGGACACAACAATGGAAATATAAAAATGTGGAGATTTTACCAGCTGAGGAGGTCCGGCCACCACACAGGAAGGAAGTCCGACGTCCCTCAATGTCAGCAGCATGCCTACAGGGGGGGCAACACCAGAGATGAGGAAACACTGGGCAAGTCAGAAATGATAGAGATCAGGGACCTCCAGATATTCCAGAACTACAAGTCCCATGATGCATTGCAAGACTCTGACAGCCACAAGCATGACACCCAGAGCCAGAGGCATGATGGGACTTGTAGTTCTGCAACAGCTGGAGGTCCGATAATTGCATCTCTCTGATTATAGATGATGAGTCTGTCACCGGCATTAACCCCTCGCCAACCGCCCCATATGGTGACCCGTCCAATGGCAGAGCGATGACCCTTCACCGCCCATCACATGACTTGCCTGATAAACCTCCCACATTGGCCCAATTCATCCGGGTCACAAACAAGGTGTTCAGATGAGACGACTTCAGCCTGCGATGGGAATATACAGAGAGAGCGTTATATATATATATATATATATATATATATATATATTATATTCAACCAATCAGAAGCCGGAAAATACAGAGAGAGCGTTATATATATATATATATATTATATTCAACCAATCAGAAGCGGGAATACATCTTATTTGTTCTCATGCATCAGCCTCTGCGTCCCTTCTCCACAATTAAAGAGATACCTACAAGAGAGGAAACACAGAGAGCAGGTGACATCACAAAGAGCAGGTGACCGATGACATCACAGAGGACAGGTGACCGATGACATCACAGAGGACAGGTGACATCACAGGGGACAGGTGACCGATGACATCACAGAGGACAGGGGACCGATGATATCACAGGGGACAGGGGACCGATGACATCACAGGGGACAGGGGACCGATGACATCACAGGGGACAGGGGACCGATGACATCACAGGGGACAGGGGACCGATGACATCACAGGGGACCGGTGACATCACAGGGGACCGGTGACATCACAGGGGACAGGTGACATCACAGGGGACAGGTGACATCACAGGGGACAGGTGACATCACAGAGGGCAGGTGACATCACAGAGGGCAGGTGACATCAGAGGGCAGGTGACATCACAGAGGGCAGGTGACATCACAGAGGGCAGGTGACCGATGACATCACAGGAGGCAGGTGACATCACAGAGGACAGGGGACCGATGACATCACAGAGGACAGGGGACCGATGACATCACAGAGGACAGGGGACCGATGACATCACAGAGGACAGGGGACCGATGACATCACAGAGGACAGGTGACATCACAGAGGACAGGTGACATCACAGAGGACAGGTGACATCACAGAGGACAGGGGACATCACAGAGGACAGGGGACCGATGACATCACAGAGGACAGGGGACCGATGACATCACAGAGGACAGGGGACCGACGACATCACAGAGGACAGGTGACCGACGACATCACAGAAGACAGGTGACCGACGACATCACAGAGGACAGGTGACCGACGACATCACAGAAGACAGGTGACCGACGACATCACAGAGGACAGGTGACCGACGACATCACAGAGGACAGGTGACCGACGACATCACAACCCTCATCTGCTGCCACTGTGTCCCCAATACCCCACATGTGGCTCCGGAATCACCCCAAATCCCTGAACGATGTTCCCAGGATGTCGGCCTTCTCTATGTAGATGTAGACTCCTCCTCTCATTAGTTCTCCCCCCACCTTATAGAACCCCAAAGGCCACAGACTGCACTTCTCCGTGTGACCCCTCCTGCCCCCAGCACCCCTCCCCTTATGTGACCCCTCCTGCCCCCAGTACCCCTTCCCCAATGTGACCCCTCCTGACCCCAGAACCCCTCCCCTTCCCCTATGTGACCCCTCCCCTTCCCCTATGTGACCCTTCCTGACCCCAGCACCCCTTCCCCACTGTGACCCCTCCTGCCCCCAGCACCCCTCCCCTTCCCCAATGTGACCCCTCCTGACCCCAGCACCCCTCCCCTTCCCCACTGTGACCCCTCCTGCCCCCAGCACCCCTCCCCCTCCCCACTGTGACCCCTCCTGCCCCCAGCACCCCTCCCCTTCCCCACTGTGACCCCTCCTGCCGCCAGCACCCCTCCCCTTCCCCACTGTGACCCCTCCTGCCGCCAGCACCCCTCCCCTTCCCCAATGTGACCCCTCCTGACCCCAGCACCCCTCCCCTTCCCCACTGTGACCCCAGCACCCCTCCCCTATGTGACCCCTCCTGCCCCCAGCACCCCTCCCCTTCCCCTATGTGACCCCTCCTGCCCCCAGCACCCCTCCCCTTCCCCTATGTGACCCCTCCTGCCCCCAGCACCCCTCCCCTTCCCCACTGTGACCCCTCCTGCCCCCAGCACCCCTCCCCTTCCCCTATGTGACCCCTCCTGCCCCCAGCACCCCTCCCCTTCCCCTATGTGACCCCTCCTGCCCCCAGCACCCCTCCTCTTCCCCACTGTGACCCCTCCTGCCCCCAGCACCCCTCCCCTTCCCCACTGTGACCCCTCCTGCCCCCAGCACCCCTCCCCCTATGTGACCCCTCCTGCCCCCAGCACCCCTTCCCCACTGTGACCCCTCCTGCCCCCAGCACCCCTCCCCTTCCCCACTGTGACCCCTCCTGCCCCCAGCACCCCTCCCCTTACCCACTGTGACCCCTCCCCTTCCCCACTGTGACCCCTCCTGCCCTCAGCACACCTCCCCTTCCCCACTGTGACCCCCCCTGACCCCAGCACCCCTCCCCCACTGTGACCCCTCCTGCCCCAGCACCCCTCCCTCTCCTGACCCCAGGACCCCTCCCCTTCCCCATTGTGACCCCTCCTGCCCCCAGCACCCCTCCCCTTCCCCACTGTGACCTCTCCAGACCCCAGCACCCCTCCCCTTCCCCACTGTGACCCCTCCTGCCCCCAGCACCCCTCCCCAATGTGACCCCTCCTGACCCCAACACCCCTCCCCCTCCCCACTGTGACCCCTCCTGACCCCAGCACCCCTCCCCACTGTGACCCCTCCTGACCCCAGCACCCCTCCCCTTCCCCACTGTGACCCCTCCTGACCCCAGCACCCCTCCCCTTCCCAATGTGACTCCTCCTGCCCCCAGAACCCCTCCCCAATGTGACCCCTCCTGACCCCAACACCCCTCCCCCTCCCCACTGTGACCCCTCCTGACCCCAGCACCCCTCCCCTTCCCCACTGTGACCTCTCCTGAGCCCAGCACCCCTCCCCTTCCCCTATGTGACCCCTCCTGTCCCCAGCACCCCTCTCCTTCCCCACTGTGACCCCTCCTGCCCCCAGCACCCCTCCCCTTCCCCACTGTGACCCCTCCTGCCCCCAGCACCCCTCCCCAATGTGACCCCTCCTGCCCCCAGCACCCCTCCCTCTCCTGCCCCCAGCACCCCTCCCCCTCCTGCCCCCAGCACCCCTCCCCTTCCCCATTGTGACCCCTCCTGCCCCCAGCACCCCTCCCTCTCCTGACCCCAGCACCCCTCCCCTTCCCCATTGTGACCCCTCCTGACCCCAGCACCCCTCCCCACTGTGACCCCTCCTGACCACAGCACCCCTCCCCCTCCTTACTGTGACCCCTCCTGCCCCCAGCACCCCTCCCCTTCCCCACTGTGACCTCTCCTGAGCCCAGCACCCCTCCCCTTCCCCTATGTGACCCCTCCTGTCCCCAGCACCCCTCCCCCACTGTGACCCCTCCTGCCCCCAGCACCCCTCCCCTTCCCCACTGTGACCTCTCCTGAGCCCAGCACCCCTCCCCTTCCCCTATGTGACCCCTCCTGTCCCCAGCACCCCTTCCCCACTGTGACCCCTCCTGCCCCCAGCACCCCTCCCCTCCCCACTGTGACCCCCCCGCACCCCTCCCCTTCCCCACTGTGACCCCTCCTGACCCAAGCACCCCTCCCCTCCCCACTGTGACCCCCCCGCACCCCTCCCCTTCCCCACTGAGACCCGTCCTGACCCAAGCACCCCTCCCCTTCCCCACTGTGACCCCTCCTGACCCCAGCACCCCTCCCCTTCCCCACTGTGACCCCTCCTGACCCCAGCACCCCTCCCCTTCCCCACTGTGACCTCTCCTGACCCCAGCACCCCTCCCCTTCCCCAATGTGACCCCTCCTGCCCCCAGCATCCCTCCCCTTCCCCACTGTGACCCCTCCTGACCCCAGCACCCCTCCCCTTCCCCACTGTGACCCCTCCTGACCCCAGCACCCCTCCCCTTCCCCAATGTGACCCCTCCTGACCCCAGCACCCCTCCCCTTCCCTAATGTGACCCCTCCTGCCCCCCACACCCCCCCCTTCCCCACTGTGACCCCTCCTGACCCCAGCACCCCTCCCCTTCCCCACTGTGACCCCTCCTGACCCCAGCACCCCTCCCCTTCCCCACTGTGACCCCTCCTGCCCCCAGCACCCCTCCCCTTCCCCACTGTGACCCCTCCTGACCCCAGCACCCCTCCCCTTCCCCACTGTGACCCCTGCTGACCCCAGCACCCCTCCCCTTCCCCACTGTGACCTCTCCTGACCCCAGCACCCCTCCCCTTCCCCAATGTGACCCCTCCTGCCCCCAGCATCCCTCCCCTTCCCCACTGTGACCCCTCCTGACCCCAGCACCCCTCCCCTTCCCAACTGTGATCCCTCCTGACCCCAGCACCCCTCCCCTTCCCTAATGTGACCCCTCCTGTCCCCAGCACCCCTCCCCCACTGTGACCCCTCCTGCCCCCAACACCCCCCCCCCCTTCCCCACTGTGACCCCTCCTGCCCCCAGCACCCCTCCCCTTCCCCACTGTGACCCCTCCTGACCCCAGCACCCCTCCCCTTCCCCACTGTGACCCCTCCTGCCCCCAACACCCCCCCCCCTTCCCCACTGTGACCCCTCCTGCCCCCAGCACCCCTCCCCTTCCCCACTGTGACCCCTCCTGCCCCCAGCACCCCTCCCCTTCCCCACTGTGACCCCTCCTGCCCCCAGCACCCCTCCCCTTCCCCACTGTGACCCCTCCTGCCCCCAGCACCCCTCCCCTTCCCCACTGTGACCCCTCCTGACCCCAGCACCCCTCCCCTTCCCCACTGTGACCCCTCCTGCCCCCAGCACCCCTCCCCTTCCCCACTGTGACCACTCCTGCCCCCAGCACCCCTCCCCTTCCCCACTGTGACCCCTCCTGACCCCAGCACCCCTCCCCTTCCCCACTGTGACCCCTCCTGCCCCCAACACCCCCCCCCTTCCCCACTGTGACCCCTCCTGACCCCAGCACCCCCCCCCCTTCCCCACTGTGACCCCTCCTGACCCCAGCACCCCTCCCCTTCCCCACTGTGACCCCTCCTGCCCCCAACACCCCCCCCCCCCCTTCCCCACTGTGACCCCTCCTGCCCCCAGCAACCCTCCCCTTCCCCACTGTGACCCCTCCTGACCCCAGCACCCCTCCCCTTCCCCACTGTGACCCCTCCTGCCCCCAGCACCCCTCCTCTTCCCCACTGTGACCCCTCCTGCCCCCAGCACCCCTCCCCTCCCCCACTGTGACCCCTCCTGCCCCCAGCAACCCTCCCCTTCCCCACTGTGACCCCTCCTGACCCCAGCACCCCTCCCCTTCCCCACTGTGACCCCTCCTGCCCCCAGCACCCCTCCCCTTCCCCACTGTGACCCCTCCTGACCCCAGCACCCCTCCCCTTCCCCACTGTGACCCCTCCTGCCCCCAGCACCCCTCCCCTTCCCCACTGCGACCCCTCCTGACCCCAGCACCCCTCCCCTTCCCCACTGTGACCCCTCCTGCCCCCAGCACCCCTCCCCCTTCCCCACTGCGACCCCTCCTGACCCCAGCACCCCTCCCCTTCCCCACTGTGACCCCTCCTGCCCCCAGCACCCCTCCCCTTCCCCACTGCGACCCCTCCTGCCCCCAGCACCCCTCCCCCTTCCCCACTGTGACCCCTCCTGACCCCAGCACCCCTCCCCTTCCCCACTGTGACCCCTCCTGCCCCCAACACCCCCCCCCTTCCCCACTGTGACCCCTCCTGCCCCCAGCACCCCTCCCCTTCCCCACTGTGACCCCTCCTGCCCCCAACACCCCCCCCCTTCCCCACTGTGACCCCTCCTGCCCCCAGCACCCCTCCCCTTCCCCACTGTGACCCCTCCTGACCCCAGCACCCCTCCCCTTCCCCACTGTGACCCCTCCTGCCCCCAGCACCCCTCCCCTTCCCCACTGTGACCCCTCCTGACCCCAGCACCCCTCCCCTTCCCCACTGTGACCCCTCCTGCCCCCAACACCCCCCCCCTTCCCCACTGTGACCCCTCCTGACCCCAGCACCCCCCCCCCCTTCCCCACTGTGACCCCTCCTGACCCCAGCACCCCTCCCCCTCCCCAGTGTGACCCCTCCTGCCCCCAACACCCCCCCCCCCTTCCCCACTGTGACCCCTCCTGCCCCCAGCAACCCTCCCCTTCCCCACTGTGACCCCTCCTGACCCCAGCACCCCTCCCCTTCCCCACTGTGACCCCTCCTGACCCCAGCACCCCTCCCCTTCCCCACTGTGACCCCTCCTGCCCCCAGCACCCCTCCTCTTCCCCACTGTGACCCCTCCTGATCCCAGCACCCCTCCCCTTCCCACTGTGACCCCTCCTGCCCCCAGCACCCCTCCCCTTCCCCAATGTGACCCCTCCCCTTCCCCACTGTGACCCCTCCTGACCCCAGCACCCCTCCCCTTCCCCACTGTGACCCCTCCTGACCCCAGCACCCCTCCCCTTCCCCACTGTGACCCCTCCTGCCCCCAACACCCCCCCCTTCCCCACTGTGACCCCTCCGGCCCCCAGCACCCCTCCCCCGGTGTGGCCCCTCCCCTGCTCAAAAGTGTGCCCCTCCCCCTGGTGTGGCCCCTCCCCTCCCCCAGTGTGACCCCTCCCCTGGTGTGGCCCCTTCCCTCCCCCCGGTATGGCCCCTCCCCTCCCCCCGGTGTGGCTCCTCCCCTCCCCCAGTGTGGCCCCTCCCCTCCCCCCGGTGTGACCCCTCCCTTCCCCCCGGTGTGACCCCTCCTGCCCCCAGCACCCCTCCCCTCCCCACTGTGACCCCCCCGCACCCCTCCCCTTCCCCACTGTGACCCCTCCTGACCCAAGCACCCCTCCCCTCCCCACTGTGACCCCCCCGCACCCCTCCCCTTCCCCACTGAGACCCGTCCTGACCCAAGCACCCCTCCCCTTCCCCACTGTGACCCCTCCTGACCCCAGCACCCCTCCCCTTCCCCACTGTGACCCCTCCTGACCCCAGCACCCCTCCCCTTCCCCACTGTGACCTCTCCTGACCCCAGCACCCCTCCCCTTCCCCAATGTGACCCCTCCTGCCCCCAGCATCCCTCCCCTTCCCCACTGTGACCCCTCCTGACCCCAGCACCCCTCCCCTTCCCCACTGTGACCCCTCCTGACCCCAGCACCCCTCCCCTTCCCCAATGTGACCCCTCCTGACCCCAGCACCCCTCCCCTTCCCTAATGTGACCCCTCCTGCCCCCCACACCCCCCCCCTTCCCCACTGTGACCCCTCCTGACCCCAGCACCCCTCCCCTTCCCCACTGTGACCCCTCCTGACCCCAGCACCCCTCCCCTTCCCCACTGTGACCCCTCCTGCCCCCAGCACCCCTCCCCTTCCCCACTGTGACCCCTCCTGACCCCAGCACCCCTCCCCTTCCCCACTGTGACCCCTGCTGACCCCAGCACCCCTCCCCTTCCCCACTGTGACCTCTCCTGACCCCAGCACCCCTCCCCTTCCCCAATGTGACCCCTCCTGCCCCCAGCATCCCTCCCCTTCCCCACTGTGACCCCTCCTGACCCCAGCACCCCTCCCCTTCCCAACTGTGATCCCTCCTGACCCCAGCACCCCTCCCCTTCCCTAATGTGACCCCTCCTGTCCCCAGCACCCCTCCCCCACTGTGACCCCTCCTGCCCCCAACACCCCCCCCCCTTCCCCACTGTGACCCCTCCTGCCCCCAGCACCCCTCCCCTTCCCCACTGTGACCCCTCCTGACCCCAGCACCCCTCCCCTTCCCCACTGT
The DNA here is from genome assembly GCA_037952925.1 of Lithobates clamitans. Classification (NCBI taxonomy): domain Eukaryota; kingdom Metazoa; phylum Chordata; class Amphibia; order Anura; family Ranidae; genus Lithobates; species Lithobates clamitans. Next base: position 180,139 of record JBBGZY010001055.1, on the reverse strand, counting down.
GACCCCTCCTGCCCCCAACACCCCCCCCCTTCCCCACTGTGACCCCTCCTGCCCCCAGCACCCCTCCCCTTCCCCACTGTGACCCCTCCTGCCCCCAGCACCCCTCCCCTTCCCCACTGTGACCCCTCCTGCCCCCAGCACCCCTCCCCTTCCCCACTGTGACCCCTCCTGCCCCCAGCACCCCTCCCCTTCCCCACTGTGACCCCTCCTGACCCCAGCACCCCTCCCCTTCCCCACTGTGACCCCTCCTGCCCCCAGCACCCCTCCCCTTCCCCACTGTGACCCCTCCTGCCCCCAGCACCCCTCCCCTTCCCCACTGTGACCCCTCCTGACCCCAGCACCCCTCCCCTTCCCCACTGTGACCCCTCCTGCCCCCAACACCCCCCCCCTTCCCCACTGTGACCCCTCCTGACCCCAGCACCCCCCCCCCTTCCCCACTGTGACCCCTCCTGACCCCAGCACCCCTCCCCTTCCCCACTGTGACCCCTCCTGCCCCCAACACCCCCCCCCCCCTTCCCCACTGTGACCCCTCCTGCCCCCAGCAACCCTCCCCTTCCCCACTGTGACCCCTCCTGACCCCAGCACCCCTCCCCTTCCCCACTGTGACCCCTCCTGCCCCCAGCACCCCTCCTCTTCCCCACTGTGACCCCTCCTGCCCCCAGCACCCCTCCCCTCCCCCACTGTGACCCCTCCTGCCCCCAGCAACCCTCCCCTTCCCCACTGTGACCCCTCCTGACCCCAGCACCCCTCCCCTTCCCCACTGTGACCCCTCCTGCCCCCAGCACCGCTCCCCTTCCCCACTGTGACCCCTCCTGACCCCAGCACCCCTCCCCTTCCCCACTGTGACCCCTCCTGCCCCCAGCACCCCTCCCCTTCCCCACTGCGACCCCTCCTGACCCCAGCACCCCTCCCCTTCCCCACTGTGACCCCTCCTGCCCCCAGCACCCCTCCCCCTTCCCCACTGCGACCCCTCCTGACCCCAGCACCCCTCCCCTTCCCCACTGTGACCCCTCCTGCCCCCAGCACCCCTCCCCTTCCCCACTGCGACCCCTCCTGCCCCCAGCACCCCTCCCCCTTCCCCACTGTGACCCCTCCTGACCCCAGCACCCCTCCCCTTCCCCACTGTGACCCCTCCTGCCCCCAACACCCCCCCCCTTCCCCACTGTGACCCCTCCTGCCCCCAGCACCCCTCCCCTTCCCCACTGTGACCCCTCCTGCCCCCAACACCCCCCCCCTTCCCCACTGTGACCCCTCCTGCCCCCAGCACCCCTCCCCTTCCCCACTGTGACCCCTCCTGACCCCAGCACCCCTCCCCTTCCCCACTGTGACCCCTCCTGCCCCCAGCACCCCTCCCCTTCCCCACTGTGACCCCTCCTGACCCCAGCACCCCTCCCCTTCCCCACTGTGACCCCTCCTGCCCCCAACACCCCCCCCCTTCCCCACTGTGACCCCTCCTGACCCCAGCACCCCCCCCCCCTTCCCCACTGTGACCCCTCCTGACCCCAGCACCCCTCCCCCTCCCCAGTGTGACCCCTCCTGCCCCCAACACCCCCCCCCCTTCCCCACTGTGACCCCTCCTGCCCCCAGCAACCCTCCCCTTCCCCACTGTGACCCCTCCTGACCCCAGCACCCCTCCCCTTCCCCACTGTGACCCCTCCTGACCCCAGCACCCCTCCCCTTCCCCACTGTGACCCCTCCTGCCCCCAGCACCCCTCCTCTTCCCCACTGTGACCCCTCCTGATCCCAGCACCCCTCCCCTTCCCACTGTGACCCCTCCTGCCCCCAGCACCCCTCCCCTTCCCCAATGTGACCCCTCCCCTTCCCCACTGTGACCCCTCCTGACCCCAGCACCCCTCCCCTTCCCCACTGTGACCCCTCCTGACCCCAGCACCCCTCCCCTTCCCCACTGTGACCCCTCCTGCCCCCAACACCCCCCCCCCTTCCCCACTGTGACCCCTCCGGCCCCCAGCACCCCTCCCCCGGTGTGGCCCCTCCCCTGCTCAAAAGTGTGCCCCTCCCCCTGGTGTGGCCCCTCCCCTCCCCCAGTGTGACCCCTCCCCTGGTGTGGCCCCTTCCCTCCCCCCGGTATGGCCCCTCCCCTCCCCCCGGTGTGGCTCCTCCCCTCCCCCAGTGTGGCCCCTCCCCTCCCCCCGGTGTGATCCCTCCCTTCCCCCCGGTGTGGCCCCTCCCCCCCCCCGGTGTGGCCCCTCCCCTCCCCCGGTGTGACCCCTCCCTTCCCCCCGGTGTGGCCCCTCCCCCCCCCCGGTGTGGCCCCTCCCCTCCCCCGGTGTGACCCCTCCCCTCCCCCGGTGTGGCCCCTCCCCTCCCCATGTGGCCCCTCCCCCCGGTGTGGCCCCTCCCCTCCCCCGGTGTGGCCCCTCCCCCGCTCACCGGTTGTGCTCGGAGAAGAGGTAGAGGGAGGCCCCGGTGTCGCGGCTCCCGGAGGCCACGGTCTGTACATAGAAGGTGTGGGGCCCGAGGGTTCCGGTCCGGCTCAGCTTCTCCTTGTTCTTGATGTGTCGGAGGGTCTCTCGGGGCGCTTTGCTCTTCCGGGCACTGAAGGCCCGAGCCTCGGCCTGGGACATGATAAGAGGCCGGCACAGGCGCCTCCACAGCACCTCACAGATCCCCATACAGCCCGGAGACTGGCCGTCCAATCAGGACCCGGCACCCAACCAATCAGGACCCGGCCCTCCGTGTGACTGACAGGCAGCTCCCCAATCAGAGCCCAGCATCCCGACTGACAGCCAATGGGAGGGCGGCGATCCGGGAACCTGGCAACAACATTCCAATCAGAGTAAAGTCTTCGGAACTTTCATCCCATCGTAACTCACTTCCTCTACTAATACCCCGCCCCTTTTATACCGGGAACCAGGGAATGATGGGACTTGTAGTTCTCTGGGATCTGGGGGAATGATGGGACTTGTAGTTCTCTGGGATCTGGGGGAATGATGGGACTTGTAGTTCTCTGGGATCTGGGGGAATGATGGGACTTGTAGTTCTCTGGGATCTGGGGGAATGATGGGACTTGTAGTTCTCTGGGATCTGGGGGAATGATGGGACTTGTAGTTCTCTGGGATCTGGGGAAATGATGGGACTTGTAGTTCTCTGGGGGAATGATGGGACTTGTAGTTCTCTTGGATCTGGAGGAATGATGAGACTTGTAGTTCTCTGGGGGGAATGATGGGACTTGTAGTTCTCTGGGGGGAATGATGGGACTTGTAGTTCTCTGGGGGGAATGATGAGACTTGTAGTTCTCTGGAGGAATGATGAGACTTGTAGTTCTCTGGGGGGAATGATGGGACTTGTAGTTCTCTGGGGGGAATGATGAGACTTGCAGTTCTCTGGGGGAATGATGGGACTTGTAGTTCTCTGGGGGGAATGATGAGACTTGTAGTTCTCTGGAGGAATGATGGGACTTGTAGTTCTCTGGGGGGAATGATGGGACTTGTAGTTCTCTGGTATCTGGGGGAATGATGGGACTTGTAGTTCTCTGGGGGGAATGATGAGACTTGTAGTTCTCTGGGGGAATGATGGGACTTGTAGTTCTCTGGAGGAATGATGGGACTTGTAGTTCTCTGGGATCTGGAGGAATGATGGGACTTGTAGTTCTCTGGGATCTGGGGGAATGATGGGACTTGTAGTTCCCTGGGATCTGGGGGAATGATGGGACTTGTAGTTCTCTGGGATCTGGGGGAATGATGGGACTTGTAGTTCCCTGGGATCTGAGGGAATGATGGGACTTGTAGTTCTCTGGGATCTGGGGGAATGATGGGACTTGTAGTTCTCTGGGATCTGGGGGAATGATGGGACTTGTAGTTCTCTGGGATCTGGGGAAATGATGGGACTTGTAGTTCTCTGGGGGAATGATGGGACTTGTAGTTCTCTTGGATCTGGAGGAATGATGAGACTTGTAGTTCTCTGGGGGGAATGATGGGACTTGTAGTTCTCTGGGGGGAATGATGAGACTTGTAGTTCTCTGGAGGAATGATGGGACTTGTAGTTCTCTGGGGGGAATGATGGGACTTGTAGTTCTCTGGGGGGAATGATGAGACTTGTAGTTCTCTGGAGGAATGATGAGACTTGTAGTTCTCTGGGGGGAATGATGAGACTTGCAGTTCTCTGGGGGAATGATGGGACTTGTAGTTCTCTGGGGGGAATGATGAGACTTGTAGTTCTCTGGAGGAATGATGGGACTTGTAGTTCTCTGGGGGGAATGATGGGACTTGTAGTTCTCTGGTATCTGGGGGAATGATGGGACTTGTAGTTCTCTGGGGGGAATGATGAGACTTGTAGTTCTCTGGGGGAATGATGGGACTTGTAGTTCTCTGGAGGAATGATGGGACTTGTAGTTCTCTGGGATCTGGGGGAATGATGGGACTTGTAGTTCTCTGGGATCTGGAGGAATGATGGGACTTGTAGTTCTCTGGGATCTGGGGGAATGATGGGACTTGTAGTTCTCTGGGGGGGAATGATGGGACTTGTAGTTCTCTGGGATCTGGGGGAATGATGGGACTTGTAGTTCTCTGGGATCTGGGGGAATGATGGGACTTGTAGTTCTCTGGGATCTGGGGGAATGATGGGACTTGTAGTTCTCTGGGATCTGGGGGAATGATGGGACTTGTAGTTCCCTGGGATCTGGGGGAATGATGGGACTTGTAGTTCTCTGGGATCTGGAGGAATGATGGGACTTGTAGTTCTCTGGGATCTGGGGGAATGATGGGACTTGTAGTTCTCTGGGATCTGGGGGAATGATGGGACTTGTAGTTCCCTGGGATCTGGGGGAATGATGGGACTTGTAGTTCCCTGGGATCTGGGGGAATGATGGGACTTGTAGTTCTCTGGGATCTGGGGGAATGATGGGACTTGTAGTTCCCTGGGATCTGGGGGAATGATGGGACTTGTAGTTCTCTGGGATCTGGGGGAATGATGGGACTTGTAGTTCTCTGGGGGGGAATGATGGGACTTGTAGTTCTCTGGGATCTGGGGGAATGATGGGACTTGTAGTTCTCTGAGATCTGGGGGAATGATGAGACTTGTAGTTCTCAGAGATCTGGAGGAATGATGGGACTTGTAGTTCTCTGGGATCTGGAGGAATGATGGGACTTGTAGTTCCCTGGGATCTGGGAGGAATGATGGGACTTGTAGTTCTCTGGGATCTGGGGGAATGATGGGACTTGTAGTTCCCTGGGATCTGGGGGAATGATGGGACTTGTAGTTCCCTGGGATCTGGGGGAATGATGGGACTTGTAGTTCTCTGGGATCTGGAGGAATGATGGGACTTGTAGTTCTCTGGGATCTGGGGGGAATGATGGGACTTGTAGTTCTCTGGGATCTGGGGGGAATGATGAGACTTGTAGTTCTCAGAGATCTGGGGGAATGATGAGACTTGTAGTTCTCTGGGATCTGGAGGAATGATGGGACTTGTAGTTCTCTGGGATCTGGGGGAATGATGGGACTTGTAGTTCTCTGGGATTTGGGGGAATGATGGGACTTGTAGTTCTCTGGGGGGGAATGATGGGACTTGTAGTTCTCTGGGATCTGGGGGAATGATGGGACTTGTAGTTCTCTGGGATCCGGGGGGAATGATGGGACTTGTAGTTCCCTGGGATCTGGGGGAATGATGGGACTTGTAGTTCCCTGGGATCTGGAGGAATGATGGGACTTGTAGTTCTCTGGGATCTGGAGGAATGATGGGACTTGTAGTTCTCTGGGGGGAATGATGAGACTTGCAGTTCTCTGGGGGAATGATGGGACTTGTAGTTCTCTGGGGGGAATGATGAGACTTGTAGTTCTCTGGAGGAATGATGGGACTTGTAGTTCTCTGGGGGGAATGATGGGACTTGTAGTTCTCTGGTATCTGGGGGAATGATGGGACTTGTAGTTCTCTGGGGGGAATGATGAGACTTGTAGTTCTCTGGGGGAATGATGGGACTTGTAGTTCTCTGGAGGAATGATGGGACTTGTAGTTCTCTGGGATCTGGGGGAATGATGGGACTTGTAGTTCTCTGGGATCTGGAGGAATGATGGGACTTGTAGTTCTCTGGGATCTGGGGGAATGATGGGACTTGTAGTTCTCTGGGGGGAATGATGGGACTTGTAGTTCTCTGGGATCTGGGGGAATGATGGGACTTGTAGTTCTCTGGGATCTGGGGGAATGATGGGACTTGTAGTTCTCTGGGATCTGGGGGAATGATGGGACTTGTAGTTCTCTGGGATCTGGGGGAATGATGGGACTTGTAGTTCTCTGGGATCTGGGGGAATGATGGGACTTGTAGTTCTCTGGGGGGGAATGATGGGACTTGTAGTTCTCTGGGATCTGGGGGAATGATGGGACTTGTAGTTCTCTGGGGGGGAATGATGGGACTTGTAGTTCTCTGGGATCTGGGGGAATGATGGGACTTGTAGTTCTCTGAGATCTGGGGAATGATGAGACTTGTAGTTCTCAGAGATCTGGAGGAATGATGGGACTTGTAGTTCTCTGGGATCTGGAGGAATGATGGGACTTGTAGTTCCCTGGGATCTGGGGGAATGATGGGACTTGTAGTTCTCTGGGATCTGGGGGAATGATGGGACTTGTAGTTCCCTGGGATCTGGGGGAATGATGGGACTTGTAGTTCCCTGGGATCTGGGGGAATGATGGGACTTGTAGTTCTCTGGGATCTGGAGGAATGATGGGACTTGTAGTTCTCTGGGATCTGGGGGGAATGATGGGACTTGTAGTTCTCTGGGATCTGGGGGGAATGATGAGACTTGTAGTTCTCAGAGATCTGGGGGAATGATGAGACTTGTAGTTCTCTGGGATCTGGAGGAATGATGGGACTTGTAGTTCTCTGGGATCTGGGGGAATGATGGGACTTGTAGTTCTCTGGGATTTGGGGGAATGATGGGACTTGTAGTTCTCTGGGGGGAATGATGGGACTTGTAGTTCTCTGGGATCTGGGGGAATGATGGGACTTGTAGTTCTCTGGGATCCGGGGGGGAATGATGGGACTTGTAGTTCCCTGGGATCTGGGGAATGATGGGACTTGTAGTTCCCTGGGATCTGGAGGAATGATGGGGACTTGTAGTTCTCTGGGATCTGGAGGAATGATGGGACTTGTAGTTCTCTGGGATCTGGGGGAATGATGAGACTTGTAGTTCTCTAGGATCTGGGGGAATGATGGGACTTGTAGTTCTCTGGGATCTGGAGGAATGATGAGACTTGTAGTTCACTGGGATCTGGGGGAATGATGGGACTTGTAGTTCTCTGGGATCTGGGGGAATGATGGGACTTGTAGTTCTCTGAGATCTGGGGGAATGATGGGACTTGTAGTTCTCTGGGATCTGGGGGGAATGATGGGACTTGTAGTTCTCTGGGATCTGGGGGAATGATGGGACTTGTAGTTCTCTGGGGGGGGGGGGGGGATGATGGGACTTGTAGTTCTCTGAGATCTGGGGAATGATGCGACTTGTAGTTCTCTGGGGGAATGATGGGACTTGTAGTTCTCTGGGGGGGGGGGGGAATGATGCGACTTGTAGTTCTCTGGAGGAGGAATGATGGGACTTGTAGTTCTCTGGGATCTGGGGGAATGATGGGACTTGTAGTTCTCTGAGATCTGGGGGAATGATGAGACTTGTAGTTCTCTGGGGGAATGATGGGACTTGTAGTTCTCTGGGATCTGGGGGATGATGGGACTTGTAGTTCTCTGAGATCTGGAGGAATGATGGGACTTGTAGTTCTCTGGGATCTGGAGGAATGATGGGAATTGTAGTTCTCTGGGATCTGGAGGAATGATGGGGCTTGTAGTTCTCTGGAGGACTGATGGGACTTGTAGTTCTCTGAGATCTGGAGGAATGATGGGACTTGTAGTTCTCTGAGATCCTGGGGAATGATGAGACTTGTAGTTCTCTGAGATCTGGGGGAATGATGAGACTTGTAGTTCTCTGGGGGAATGATGGGACTTGTAGTTCTCTGGAGGAATGATGGGACTTGTAGTTCTCTGGGATCTGGGGGAATGATGGGACTTGTAGTTCTCTGAGATCTGGTGGAATGATGAGACTTGTAGTTCTCTGGGGGAATGATGGGACTTGTAGTTCTCTGGGGGGATGATGGGACTTGTAGTTCTCTGAGATCTGGGGGAATGATGGGACTTGTAGTTCTCTGGGGGGAATGATGGGACTTGTAGTTCTCTGGGATCTGGGGGAATGATGAGACTTGTAGTTCTCTGAGATCTGGGGGATTGATGAGACTTGTAGTTCTCCGGGGGAATGATGGGACTTGTAGTTCTCTGGAGGAATGATGGGACTTGTAGTTCTCTGGGGGGAAATGATGGGACTTGTAGTTCTCTGGGATCTGGAGGAATGATGGGACTTGTAGTTCTCTGGGATCTGGGGGAATGATGGGAATTGTAGTTCTCTGGGATCTGGAGGAATGATGGGAATTGTAGTTCTCTGGGATCTGGAGGAATGATGGGACTTGTAGTTCTCTGGGATCTGGAGGAATGATGGGAATTGTAGTTCTCTGGGATCTGGAGGAATGATGGGACTTGTAGTTCTCTGGAGGACTGATGGGACTTGTAGTTCTCTGGGATCTGGGGGAATGATGAGACTTGTAGTTCTCTGAGATCTGGGGGAATGATGAGACTTGTAGTTCTCTGGGTTGGGGGAATGATGGGACTTGTAGTTCTCTGGGATCTGGGGGGAATGATGAGACTTGTAGTTCTCTGAGATCTGGGGGACTGATGGGACTTATAGTTCTCTGAGATCTGGGGGGATGATGGGACTTGTAGTTCTCTGGGATCTGGGGGAATGATGGGACTTGTAGTTCTCTGGGGTAATGATGGGACTTGTAGTTCTCTGGAGGAATGATGGGACTTGTAGTTCTCTGGGATCTGGGGGGAATGATGGGACTTGTAGTTCTCTGGGGGAATGATGGGACTTGTAGTTCTCTGGGATCTGGAGGAATGATGGGACTTGTAGTTCTCTGGGATCTGGAGGAATGATGGGACTTGTAGTTCTCTGAGATCTGGAGGAATGATGAGACTTGTAGTTCTCTGGGGGAATGATGGGACTTGTAGTTCTCTGGGATCTGGGGGAATGATGAGACTTGTAGTTCTCTGGGATCTGGAGGAATGATGAGACTTGTAGTTCTCTGAGATCTGGGGGACTGATGGGACTTATAGTTCTCTGAGATCTGGGGGGATGATGGGACTTGTAGTTCTCTGGGATCTGGGGGAATGATGGGACTTGTAGTTCTCTGGGATCTGGGGGAATGATGGGACTTGTAGTTCTCTGGGGGGGAAAATGATGGGACTTGTAGTTCTCTGGGGGGGAAATGATGGGACTTGTAGTTCTCTGGGATCTGGGGGAATGATGGGACTTGTAGTTCTCTGGGATCTGGGGGAATGATGGGACTTGTAGTTCTCTGGAGGAATGATGGGACTTGTAGTTCTCTGGAGGAATGATGGGACTTGTAGTTCTCTGGGGGGAATGATGGGACTTGTAGTTCTCTGGGAGGAATGATGGGACTTGTAGTTCTCAGAGATCTGGGGGAATGATGGGACTTGTAGTTCTCTGAGATCTGGGGGAATGATGGGACTTGTAGTTCTCTGAGATCGGGGGGACTGATGGGACTTATAGTTCTCTGAGATCTGGGGGAATGATGGGACTTGTAGTTCTCTGGGGGGAATGATGGGACTTGTAGTTCTCTGGAGGAATGATGGGACTTGTAGTTCTCTGGAGGAATGATGGGACTTGTAGTTCTCTGGGGGGAATGATGGGACTTGTAGTTCTCTGGAGGAATGATGGGACTTGTAGTTCTCTGGAGGAATGATGGGACTTGTAGTTCTCTGGGGGGAATGATGGGACTTGTAGTTCTCTGAGATCTGGGGGAATGATGGGACTTGTAGTTCTCTGGGGGGAATGATGGGACTTATAGTTCTCTGAGATCTGGGGGAATGATGGGACTTGTAGTTCTCTGGAGGAATGATGGGACTTGTAGTTCTCTGGAGGAATGATGGGACTTGTAGTTCTCTGGAGGAATGATGGGACTTGTAGTTCTCTGGATCTGGGGGAATGATGAGACTTGTAGTTCTCTGGGATCTGGGGAATGATGGGACTTGTAGTTCTCTGGGATCTGGGGGAATGATGGGACTTGTAGTTCTCTTGGATCTGGAGGAATGATGGGACTTGTAGTTCTCTGGGGGGAATGATGGGACTTGTAGTTCTCTTGGATCTGGAGGAATGATGGGACTTGTAGTTTCTCTGGAGAAAGTGATGGTACTTGTAGTTCTCTGGGGGGAATGATGGTACTTGTAGTTCTCTGGGGGGAATGATGGGACTTGTAGTTCTCTGGGGGAATGATGGGACTTGTAGTTCTCTGGGGGGAATGATGGGACTTGTAGTTCTCTGGGGGAATGATGGGACTTGTAGTTCTCTGGGGGAATGATGGGACTTGTAGTTCTCTGGGGGGAATGATGGGACTTGTAGTTCTCTGGGGGGAATGATGGGACTTGTAGTTCTCTGGGGGGAATGATGGGACTTGTAGTTCTCTGGGGGAATGATGGGACTTGTAGTTCTCTGAGATTTCGATTCTGGGGGAATGATGGGACTTGTAGTTCCTCTCTGGGGGGAATGATGGGACTTGTAGTTCTCTGGGGGAATGATGGGACTTGTAGTTCTCTGGGGGGAATGATGAGACTTGTAGTTCTCTGGGGGGAATGATGGGACTTGTAGTTCTCTGGGGGGAATGATGGGACTTGTAGTTCTCTGGGGGAATGATGGGACTTGTAGTTCTCTGGGGAATGATGGGACTTGTAGTTCTCTGGGGGGAATGATGGGACTTGTAGTTCTCTGGAGGGAATGATGGGACTTGTAGTTCTCTGGGGGGGATGATGGGACTTGTAGTTCTCTGGGGGGAATGATGGGACTTGTAGTTCTCTGGGGGGAATGATGGGACTTGTAGTTCTCCGGAGGAATGATGGGACTTGTAGTTCTCTGGAGGAATGATGGGACTTGTAGTTCTCTGGGATCTGGGGGAATGATGGGACTTGTAGTTCTCAGAGATCTGGGGGAATGATGGGACTTGTAGTTCTCGGGGGGGGGGGGGAATGATGGGACTTGTAGTTCTCTGAGATCTGGAAGAATGATGGGACTTGTAGTTCTCTGGGGGAATGATGGGACTTGTAGTTCTCCGGGGGAATGATGGGACTTGTAGTTCTCTGGGGGAATGATGGGACTTGTAGTTCTCTGAGATCTGGGGGAATGATGAGACTTGTAGTTCTCTGGGGGAATGATGGGACTTGTAGTTCTCTGGGATCTGGGGGAATGATGAGACTTGTAGTTCTCTGGGGGGGGGAATGATGAGACTTGTAGTTCTCTGGGGGAATGATGGGACTTGTAGTTCTCTGGGATCTGGGGGAATGATGGGACTTGTAGTTCTCAGAGATCTGGGGGAATGATGGGACTTGTAGTTCTCTGGGGGGGGGGGGAATGATGGGACTTGTAGTTCTCTGAGATCTGGGGGAATGATGGGACTTGTAGTTCTCTGGGGGGAATGATGGGACTTGTAGTTCTCCGGGGGAATGATGGGACTTGTAGTTCTCTGGGGGGGAATGATGGGACTTGTAGTTCTCTGGGGGGAATGATGAGACTTGTAGTTCTCTGGGGGAATGATGAGACTTGTAGTTCTCTGGGGGGAATGATGGGACTTGTAGTTCTCTGGGGGAAATGATGGGACTTGTAGTTCTCTGGGGGGATGATGGGACTTGTAGTTCTCTGAGATCTGGGGGAATGATGGGACTTGTAGTTCTCTGGGGGGAATGATGGGACTTGTAGTTCTCTGGGGGGAATGATGAGACTTGTAGTTCTCTGGGGGGATGATGAGACTTGTAGTTCTCTGGGGGGAATGATGGGACTTGTAGTTCTCTGGGGGAATGATGGGACTTGTAGTTCTCTGGGGGGAATGATGGGACTTGTAGTTCTCTGGAGGGAATGATGGGACTTGTAGTTCTCTGGGGGGGATGATGGGACTTGTAGTTCTCTGGGGGGAATGATGGGACTTGTAGTTCTCTGGGGGGAATGATGGGACTTGTAGTTCTCCGGAGGAATGATGGGACTTGTAGTTCTCTGGGATCTGGGGGAATGATGGGACTTGTAGTTCTCAGAGATCTGGGGGAATGATGGGACTTGTAGTTCTCGGGGGGGGGGGGGAATGATGGGACTTGTAGTTCTCTGAGATCTGGAAGAATGATGGGACTTGTAGTTCTCTGGGGGGAATGATGGGACTTGTAGTTCTCCGGGGGAATGATGGGACTTGTAGTTCTCTGGGGGAATGATGGGACTTGTAGTTCTCTGAGATCTGGGGGAATGATGAGACTTGTAGTTCTCTGGGGGAATGATGGGACTTGTAGTTCTCTGGGATCTGGGGGAATGATGGGACTTGTAGTTCTCAGAGATCTGGGGGAATGATGGGACTTGTAGTTCTCTGGGGGGGGGGGGGGGAATGATGGGACTTGTAGTTCTCTGAGATCTGGGGGAATGATGGGACTTGTAGTTCTCTGGGGGGAATGATGGGACTTGTAGTTCTCCGGGGGAATGATGGGACTTGTAGTTCTCTGGGGGGGAATGATGGGACTTGTAGTTCTCTGGGGGGAATGATGAGACTTGTAGTTCTCTGGGGGAATGATGAGACTTGTAGTTCTCTGGGGGGAATGATGGGACTTGTAGTTCTCTGGGGGAAATGATGGGACTTGTAGTTCTCTGGGGGGATGATGGGACTTGTAGTTCTCTGAGATCTGGGGGAATGATGAGACTTGTAGTTCTCTGGGGGAATGATGGGACTTGTAGTTCTCTGGGATCTGGGGGAATGATGGGACTTGTAGTTCTCAGAGATCTGGGGGAATGATGGGACTTGTAGTTCTCTGGGGGGGGGGGGGGAATGATGGGACTTGTAGTTCTCTGAGATCTGGGGGAATGATGGGACTTGTAGTTCTCTGGGGGGAATGATGGGACTTGTAGTTCTCCGGGGGAATGATGGGACTTGTAGTTCTCTGGGGGGGAATGATGGGACTTGTAGTTCTCTGGGGGGAATGATGAGACTTGTAGTTCTCTGGGGGAATGATGAGACTTGTAGTTCTCTGGGGGGAATGATGGGACTTGTAGTTCTCTGGGGGAATGATGGGACTTGTAGTTCTCTGGGGGAATGATGGGACTTGTAGTTCTCTGGGGGGAATGATGGGACTTGTAGTTCTCTGGAGGGGAATGATGGGACTTGTAGTTCTCTGGGGGGGATGATGGGACTTGTAGTTCTCTGGGGGGAATGATGGGACTTGTAGTTCTCTGGGGGGAATGATGGGACTTGTAGTTCTCCGGAGGAATGATGGGACTTGTAGTTCTCTGGAGGAATGATGGGACTTGTAGTTCTCTGGGATCTGGGGGAATGATGGGACTTGTAGTTCTCAGAGATCTGGGGGAATGATGGGACTTGTAGTTCTCGGGGGGGGGGGGGGAATGATGGGACTTGTAGTTCTCTGAGATCTGGAAGAATGATGGGACTTGTAGTTCTCTGGGGGGAATGATGGGACTTGTAGTTCTCCGGGGGAATGATGGGACTTGTAGTTCTCTGGGGGAATGATGGGACTTGTAGTTCTCTGAGATCTGGGGGAATGATGAGACTTGTAGTTCTCTGGGGGAATGATGGGACTTGTAGTTCTCTGGGATCTGGGGGAATGATGGGACTTGTAGTTCTCAGAGATCTGGGGGAATGATGGGACTTGTAGTTCTCTGGGGGGGGGGGGGAATGATGGGACTTGTAGTTCTCTGAGATCTGGGGGAATGATGGGACTTGTAGTTCTCTGGGGGGAATGATGGGACTTGTAGTTCTCCGGGGGAATGATGGGACTTGTAGTTCTCTGGGGGGGAATGATGGGACTTGTAGTTCTCTGGGGGGAATGATGAGACTTGTAGTTCTCTGGGGGAATGATGAGACTTGTAGTTCTCTGGGGGGAATGATGGGACTTGTAGTTCTCTGGGGGAAATGATGGGACTTGTAGTTCTCTGGGGGGATGATGGGACTTGTAGTTCTCTGAGATCTGGGGGAATGATGGGACTTGTAGTTCTCTGGGGGGAATGATGGGACTTGTAGTTCTCTGGGGGGAATGATGAGACTTGTAGTTCTCTGGGGGGATGATGAGACTTGTAGTTCTCTGGGGGGAATGATGGGACTTGTAGTTCTCTGGGGGAATGATGGGACTTGTAGTTCTCTGGGGGGAATGATGGGACTTGTAGTTCTCTGGAGGGAATGATGGGACTTGTAGTTCTCTGGGGGGATGATGGGACTTGTAGTTCTCTGGGGGGAATGATGGGACTTGTAGTTCTCTGGGGGGAATGATGGGACTTGTAGTTCTCCGGAGGAATGATGGGACTTGTAGTTCTCTGGGATCTGGGGGAATGATGGGACTTGTAGTTCTCAGAGATCTGGGGGAATGATGGGACTTGTAGTTCTCGGGGGGGGGGGGAATGATGGGACTTGTAGTTCTCTGAGATCTGGAAGAATGATGGGACTTGTAGTTCTCTGGGGGGAATGATGGGACTTGTAGTTCTCCGGGGGAATGATGGGACTTGTAGTTCTCTGGGGGAATGATGGGACTTGTAGTTCTCTGGAATCTGGGGGAATGATGGGACTTGTAGTTCTCAGAGATCTGGGGGAATGATGAGACTTGTAGTTCTCTGGGGGAATGATGGGACTTGTAGTTCTCTGGAATCTGGGGGAATGATGGGACTTGTAGTTCTCAGAGATCTGGGGGAATGATGGGACTTGTAGTTCTCTGGGGGGGGGGGGGGAATGATGGGACTTGTAGTTCTCTGAGATCTGGGGGAATGATGGGACTTGTAGTTCTCTGGGGGGAATGATGGGACTTGTAGTTCTCCGGGGGAATGATGGGACTTGTAGTTCTCTGGGGGGGAATGATGGGACTTGTAGTTCTCTGGGGGGAATGATGAGACTTGTAGTTCTCTGGGGGAATGATGAGACTTGTAGTTCTCTGGGGGGAATGATGGGACTTGTAGTTCTCTGGGGGAAATGATGGGACTTGTAGTTCTCTGGGGGGATGATGGGACTTGTAGTTCTCTGAGATCTGGGGGAATGATGGGACTTGTAGTTCTCTGGGGGGAATGATGGGACTTGTAGTTCTCTGGGGGGAATGATGAGACTTGTAGTTCTCTGGGGGGGTGATGAGACTTGTAGTTCTCTGGGGGGAATGATGGGACTTGTAGTTCTCTGGGGGAATGATGGGACTTGTAGTTCTCTGGGGGGAATGATGGGACTTGTAGTTCTCTGGAGGGAATGATGGGACTTGTAGTTCTCTGGGGGGGATGATGGGACTTGTAGTTCTCTGGGGGGAATGATGGGACTTGTAGTTCTCTGGGGGGAATGATGGGACTTGTAGTTCTCCGGGAGGAATGATGGGACTTGTAGTTCTCTGGAGGAATGATGGGACTTGTAGTTCTCTGGGATCTGGGGGAATGATGGGACTTGTAGTTCTCAGAGATCTGGGGGAATGATGGGACTTGTAGTTCTCTGGGGGGGGGGGGAATGATGGGACTTGTAGTTCTCTGAGATCTGGGGGAATGATGGGACTTGTAGTTCTCTGGGGGGAATGATGGGACTTGTAGTTCTCCGGGGGAATGATGGGACTTGTAGTTCTCTGGGGGAATGATGGGACTTGTAGTTCTCTGAGATCTGGGGGAATGATGGGACTTGTAGTTCTCTGGGGGAATGATGGGACTTGTAGTTCTCTGGGATCTGGGGGAATGATGGGACTTGTAGTTCTCAGAGATCTGGGGGAATGATGGGACTTGTAGTTCTCTGGGGGGGGGGGGGGGGGAATGATGGGACTTGTAGTTCTCTGAGATCTGGGGGAATGATGGGACTTGTAGTTCTCTGGGGGGAATGATGGGACTTGTAGTTCTCCGGGGGAATGATGGGACTTGTAGTTCTCTGGGGGAATGATGGGACTTGTAGTTCTCTGAGATCTGGGGGAATGATGAGACTTGTAGTTCTCTGGGATCTGGGGGAATGATGAGACTTGTAGTTCTCTGGGGGTATGATGGGACTTGTAGTTCTCTGGGGGGAATGATGGGACTTGTAGTTCTCTGGAGGGAATGATGGGACTTGTAGTTCTCTGGGGGGAATGATGGGACTTGTAGTTCTCTGGGGGGAATGATGGGACTTGTAGTTCTCTGGGGGGATGATGGGACTTGTAGTTCTCTGGGGGGGACTCGAGGGGTACGACTTGTCATGTGACTTTGAAGTCTCACAAGTGTGAAAGGGGCCTTAGAAGCAGTTGTAGTAATGAAGAGGTTCTGGTATTTGTAGTTCCTCTTTGTGGTATACAGATATGGTAGTTGTATGTTGTAATGGACATAGAGAGACACACGTGTTCAGTAGCCGTGTGTTCTGAGAACATGTGATCACATCCATAGGCGTCCTTAGAATGTGGCTATGGGGGCTGGAGCCCCGAGTGTCAGAGAGGTATGTGTATGTCAGGTAGGTCAGTGTGGGTCAGGTAGGTTAGTATGTCAGGTAGGTAGATAATTGTATGTCAGCCAGGTCAGTGCATGTCATGTAGGTCAGTGTGTGTCAGGTAGGTCAGTGTGGGTCATCCAGGTAGGTTAGTATGTGTCACGTAGGTAGATACGTTTATGTCAGGTAGGTCAGTGTGTGTAAGAATCGGGCTGGTAAGTACTATTGTAGGAAGGGACTGCTAAAAGTCCATAGGTTAGGGGGGCGCACATTTCTTGCCTTGCACCGGGCGCTGACAACCCGACGCTACACCACTGATGCTGGGGGCACTTGATGCAAGGACGGACTCTGCTGGGGGCACTTGATGCAAGGACGGACTCTGCTGGGGGCACTTGATGCAAGGACGGACTCTGCTGGGGGCACTTGATGCAAGGACGGACTCTGCTGGGGGCACTTGATGCAAGGACGGACTCTGCTGGGGGCACTTGATGCAAGGACGGGCTCTGCTAGGGGCACTTGATGCAAGGACGGACTCTGCTGGGGGCACTTGATGGCATCTGGTGGCAGGTGACACGCTCGGGGCTTCTACTGATTCTGCATTATGGTGAGTTGAATGATTTCATTTTATTTTACATAGTTACATAGAAGGTGAGGTTGAAAAAAGACACAAGTCCATCAAGTACAACCTATGTGTGTGATTATGTGTCAGTATTACATTGTATATCCCTGTATGTTGTGGTCATTCAGGTGATTAATAGTTTCTGGAAACGATCGATGCTCCCCGCTGAGACCACCGCCTGTGGAAGGGGATTCCACATCCTTGCCGGGATGGTTGAAGCGCTAACCCCAGGTGTTGGAGTATCTTTATCTGCTGATTTGTTAAACTTTCTGGAATACACATTTCTATTGTGGTGCAGGATCTGGGCCTGCTGTCCCTCCATCCCTCATTCATCCCAGACTCTAACCACACCCCCTTCGAGCCACACCCATTTAAGCCACGCCCACTATTCTGCGTAAACCACGCCAATTTTTCGCTGCGCGTTTTACTATTTTGCTATGTCGCGCCTACAAACAAATGGTCTGCCCCTAATTTTTTTAAACTCTTGGCAACTGAGGTCAGTGTGTGTCAGGTAGGTACCACCCCCCTCCATACAACCCCCCCGGTGCCGGGCTCTGACTTTGGGCTGAAGCCCCTGGTCACATGACATCACCACTTCCTCCTATAGCAGCACTTTCACCTTCACTTCCTGTGTGCATCGCTCTCTTCCTTATGTGCCAATACACAGGAGGCAGACAGGCAGGGGGAAGGTATTTCCTGCTGCACACACTGCTATACGGAGCGGTGTCACACGTTGGATTCCTCCTGAGAGTGATGGATCATGCAACACAGTGGCGTTGCTATGGGGGTGTGGGGGGGGGGGGCGGCCCGCACCAGGTGACACCCGCCAGAGGGGTGACACCGGGGCCGCCGCTAAACACTGTACTGTATTGCTTTGTATTACTGTATTGTAGCGGAGCGGTGCGAGCGCGGCATCCAGCCATGAGGGGTAGGCTGCCTGTAACACTCCTCACTCAGTCTAATATCCCCAAGTGAGCCCAAGTTGGTGGGCGGAGCTGGAGGTGTGGCTGCCTCCTCCACTCCTCCCACAGACTCCTTCACTATGGCTGATCCCGCAGCTGAAGCACATAGAGGGGAGGACACAGCAGCCCCGCCTGAGTCTTCATCTGCAGGCATGAGGCATGCTATGTACAGAAAGTTACTCAGCACACTGGACAGTGTCACTACATAGAGTTATAACCTGCCCTGTACCACCCCCACCTGCCCTCTACCACCCCGACCTGCCCTGTACCACCCCAGCCTGCCCTATACCACCCCAACCTGCCCTGTACCACCCCGGCCTGCCCTGTACCACCCCCACCTGCCCTCTACCACCCCGGCCTGCCCTGTACCACCCCAACCTGCCCTGTACCACTCCAGCCTGCCCTGTACCACCCCAACCTGCCCTGTACCACTCCGGCCTGCCCTGTACCACCCCGGCCTGCCCTGTACTACCCCAACCTGCCCTGTACCACCCCGGCCTGCCCTGTACCACCCCGGCCTGCCCTGTACCACCCCAACCTGCCCTGTACCACCCCGGCCTGCCCTGTACCACTCCGGCCTGGCCTGTACCACCCCAGCCTGCCCTGTACCACTCCGGCCTGCCCTGTACCACCCCAACCTGCCCTGTACCACTCCGGCCTGCCCTGTACCACCCCAGCCTGCCCTGTCCCACCCCAACCTGCCCTGTACCACCCCAACCTGCCCTGTACCACTCCGGCCTGCCCTGTCCCACCCCAACCTGCCCTGTGCCACCCCGGCCTGCCCTGTACCACCCCAACCTGCCCTGTACCACCCGGCCTGCCCTGTACCACCCGGCCTGCCCTGTACCACCCCGGCCTGCCCTGTACCACCCCAACCTGCCCTGTACCGCCCCGGCCTGCCCTGTACCACCCCGGCCTGCCCTGTACCACCCCAACCTGCCCAGTACCACCCCAACCTGCCCTGTACCACCCCAACCTGCCCTCTACCACTCCGGCCTGCCCTGTACCACCCCAACCTGCCCTGTACCACCCCAGCCTGCCCTGTGCCACCCCAACCTGCCCAATACCACCCCAACCTGCCCTGTACTGCCCCAACATGCCCTATACCACCTTAACCTGCCCTGTGCCACCCCAACCTGACCTGTGCCACCCCAACCTGACCTGTGCCACCCCAACCTGCCCAATACCACCCCAACCTGACCTGTGCCCCCCCCCAACCTGCCCTGTGCCACCCAACCTGTCCTGTGCCACCCCAACCTGCCCTGTACTACCCCAACCTGCCCTATACCACCCCAACCTGGCACTATACCACCCTATACTATCATTTACAGGTGCTGGTTTGGGGTGCGCCCCGTGACCGTACTCTGCCTGCATGATGCTGGACAGCCTAGATAGGAGGGGGGGTGACACCATGTTTTACTACACCAGGTGACACCAACCCTAGTGACACCACTGATACAACATACACTTAGTTATGAGGACTTGATCAGGTTCCTTCTACTTGTTATCACTGACAAAGCAAAGACTTTATTATAAAAAAGGGGGCGGGGTTGTGTGAGAAGACGTTGTGGTGATTTACATGACACGGGGAAGTTGGGATGTTCTGACGTTTTTTTTATGTCGGGATAGCGATTTAATGGTGAATTGTGTGTCTCCGCCCCTCCAGGTGATCTCTTGTCCCGTACATTGTGTGTCTCCGCCCCTCCAGGTGATCTCTTATCCCGTACATTGTGTGTCTCCGCCCCTCTAGGTGATCTCTTATCCCATACATTGTGTGTCTCCGCCCCTCTAGGTGATCTCTTGTCCCGTACATTGTGTGTCTCCGCCCCTCTAGGTGATCTCTTGTCCCGTACATTGTGTGTCTCCGCCCCTCCAGGTGATCTCTTGTCCCGTACATTGTGTGTCTCCGCCCCTCCAGGTGATCTCTTGTCCCGTACATTGTGTGTCTCCGCCCCTCTAGGTGATCTCTTGTCCCGTACATTGTGTGTCTCCGCCCCTCTAGGTGATCTCTTGTCCCGTACACTGTGTGTCTCCGCCCCTCTAGGTGATCTCTTGTCCCGTACATTGTGTGTCTCCGCCCCTCCAGGTGATCTCTTTCCCCGTACATTGTGTGTCTCCGCCCCTCCAGGTGATCTCTTGTCCCGTACATTGTGTGTCTCCGCCCCTCCAGGTGATCTCTTGTCCCGTACACTGTGTGTCTCCGCCCCTCCAGGTGATCTCTTGTCCCGTACACTGTGTGTCTCCGCCCCTCCAGGTGATCTCTTGTCCCGTACACTGTGTGTCTCCGCCCCTCCAGGTGATCTCTTGTCCCGTACATTGTGTGTCTCCGCCCCTCTAGGTGATCTCTTGCCCCGTACATTGTGTGTCTCCGCCCCTCCAGGTGATCTCTTGTCCCATACATTGTGTGTCTCCGCCCCTCTAGGTGATCTCTTGCCTCGTACACTGTGTGTCTCCGCCCCTCCAGGTGATCTCTTGCCCCGTACATTGTGTGTCTCCGCCCCTCCAGGTGATCTCTTGTCCCGTACATTGTGTGTCTCCGCCCCTCTAGGTGATCTCTTGTCCCTTACACTGTGTCTCCGCCCCTCCAGGTGATCTCTTGTCCCTTACACTGTGTGTCTCCGCCCCTCCAGGTGATCTCTTGTCCCGTACATTGTGTGTCTCCGCCCCTCCAGGTGATCTCTTGCCACGTACATTGTGTGTCTCCGCCCCTCCATGATGACGTCTCCACTAAAGTTTCTCTTTCTCTTCTCCCCTGCAGGTGGTAAACTTGCAGTACAGTGAAGTCCAGGACCGGGTCATGCTCACCGGCCGTCACATGGTGCGGGACGTCAGCTGCAAAAACTGCAACAGCAAGCTGGGCTGGATCTACGAATTTGCCACGGAGGACAGCCAGCGCTACAAAGAGGGGCGTGTCATCCTGGAGCGCGCTCTGGTGCGGGAGAGCGAAGGCTTCGAGGAACACGTCCTGTCCGACAATTCCTGAACTCCATCATTCCATTTCCACGTCAAACTCTCTACGACGTCTTTGCATACAATGTTACCTTTGTCTCCGAGTCGCATTGATAAGATGGAGGAACTGAGAAAGGCCTGCTCAATTATTTCACGTTTTGAGTTATCTGCCACCACCAGCAAATCTTTCTACGAATGCTGACAGTTTGATTTCACCCCAATAACCCCCCCGAGGGGGAGGGGGGCCCTGACCCCCTCTATGCCAATCTGGCAAATGCCTTATATTATCGATTGTTTGCTCTGATTCTGGACACTCCGTAATTCAGAAACATTAGGGGTGCACCGAATGGAAATTTGAGTGCCGAAACTGAAAATGACATATTTTTAAAAAATATTCATATTTTTATATACAATTGTATTATATTTGAATTATTACATTTAATTGAGGATATTAATTAATATGAATTTATTGTTGGCCATTATTGGCACCTTTTAGTGCAAAAAAAGTTTAGGAAAAATGCAGTCTCTGACCGTCTCTTGTATCATGTCCTCACTCTCTGACCCTCTCTTGTATCATGTCCTCAGTCTCTGACCCTCTCTTGTATCATGTCCTCACTCTCTGACCCTCTCTTGTATCATGTCCTCAGTCTCTGACCGTCTCTTGTATCATGTCCTCAGTCTCTGACAGTCTCTTGTATCATGTCCTCAGTGTCTGACCCTCTCTTGTATCATGTCCTCACTCTCTGACCCTCTCTTGTATCATGTCCTCACTCTCTGACCCTCTCTTGTATCATGTCCTCACTCTCTGACCCTCTCTTGTATCATGTCCTCACTCTCTGACCGTCTCTTGTATCATGTCCTCACTCTCTGACCCTCTCTTGTATCATGTCCTCACTCTCTGACTCTCTCTTGTATCATGTCCTCACTCTCTGACCCTCTCTTGTATCATGTCCTCACTCTCTGACCGTCTCTTGTATCATGTCCTCACTCTCTGACCGTCTCTTGTATCATGTCCTCACGCTCTGACCGTTTCTTGGATCATGTCCTCGGTCTCTTGACCGTCTCTTGGATCATGTCCTCGGTCTCTTGACCGTCTCTTGGATCATGTCCTCGGTCTCTGACCGTCTCTTGTATCATGTCTTCGGTCTCTGACAGTCTCTTGGATCATGTCCTCGGTCTCTGACCGTCTCTTGGATCATGTCCTCGGTCTCTGACCGTCTCTTGGATCATGTCCTCGGTCTCTGACCGTCTTATGGATCGTGTCCTTGGTCTCTGACCGTCTACTGGATCATGTCCTCGGTCTCTGACCGTCTCTTGGATCATGTCCTCGGTCTCTGACCGTCTCTTGGATCATGTCCTCGGTCTCTGACCATCTCTTGGATCATGTCCTCGGTCTCTGACCGTCTCTTGGATCATGTCCTCGGTCTCTGACCGTCTCTTGGATCATGTCCTCGGTCTCTGACCGTCTCTTGGATCATGTCCTCGGTCTCTGACCGTCTCTTGTATCATGGCCTCGGTCTCTGACCGTCTCTTGGATCATGTCCTCAGTCTCTGACCGTCTCTTGGATCATGTCCTCAGTCTCTGACTGTCTCTTGGATCATGTCCTCGGTCTCTGACCGTCTCTTGGATCATGTCCTCGGTCTCTGACCGTCTCTTGGATCATGTCCTCGGTCTCTGACCGTCTCTTTGATCATGTCCTCGGTCTCTGACCGTCTCTTGGATCATGTCCTCGGTCTCTGACCGTCTCTTGTATCATGTCCTCGGTCTCCGACCGTCTCTTCGATCATGTCCTCAGTCTCTGACCGTCTCTTGGATCATGTCCTCAGTCTCTGACTGTCTCTTGGATCATGTCCTCGGTCTCTGACCGTCTCTTGGATCATGTCCTCGGTCTCTGACCGTCTCTTGGATCATGGCCTCGGTCTCTGACCGTCTCTTGGATCATGTCCTCAGTCTCTGACCGTCTCTTGGATCATGTCCTCAGTCTCTGACCGTCTCTATGTCCTCTCTGTCTCTTGTATCATGTCTTCGGTCTCTGACCGTCTGCTTGGATCATGTCCTCGGTCTCTGACCGTCTCTTGGATCATGTTCTCGGTCTCTGACCGTCTCTTGGATCATGTCCTCGGTCTCTGACGTCTCTTGGATCATGTCCTCGGTCTCTGACCGTCTCTTGTATCATGTCCTCAGTCTCTGACTGTCTCTTGTATCATGTCCTCGGTCTCTGACCCTCTCTTGTATCATGTCCTCACTCTCTGACCGTCTCTTGGATCATGTCCTCACTCTCTGACCGTCTCTTGGATCATGTCCTCGGTCTCTGACCGTCTCTTGGATCATGTCCTCGGTCTTTGACCGTCTCTTGTATCATGGCCTCGGTCTCTGACCGTCTCTTGTATCATGGCCTCAGTCTCTGACCGTCTCTTGTATCATGGCCTCGATCTCTGACCATCTTTTGCATCATGTCCTTGCTCTGACCGTCTCTTGTATCATGTCCTCAGTCTCTGACCCTCTCTTGTATCATGTCCTCATAGGCCTCATGTACACTGCTGTTGGTAAACGATTGTTCAGAGGTAGTTGGCCCCTTTTTTTCAGCTGCCCCTGAACTCCTCCAATGTTCTCTTATGTGTACACAGGTTTGTTTAATGTCGTTTTTAGGCAGTTGCGTTTAGAGGCTTTTCTTTGAAGACAAAAAAAATAATTTTAGACGCCGAAGTTTCCGACGTTTCAGACACTAAACGTGGTAACTCGCGTGTCGTTTACTGGCTTTTTTTTTTTTTTTTTTAATATTTGAAGAAAAATTAAAAATTTCATTTTTGCCTAACGCTTCTAAACGTAAACGCGGAAAAACAGACGTTTTAAACGCGGGTTACTATTTGCCAAGTTAAATCATTCAGGAGAGGTTGTAAAAATGTCCCGTGTACATGAAGCCTATCAGTGTCCGGATCACACAGAGCGCCGATCTCCCGCTGTGTCCCGGGGGCGGGGTTGGAATTCCTCGGGCCGAGTAACAAAGCCCCGCCTCCTATGATGGACGTCACACTGCTTCAATTTCCCACCACTGGATCAGTGTACCGTCTATCACAGGGGGCTGCGGAACGATTTAGCTCAGTGACACAGAGAGAGATCGCAGCTCTGCGTGACAAGGAGGGAGGGGAGGGCTCTGACTGGGGATGACACCCCCGCCATGTGCGCCCCCCGCCATGTGCGCCCCCCAGGGCGGACCACCCTGTTTTCGATGCCATTATTGGCACTTTTTTTTCTTTCGGCCGAATGTAAAAAAAACACCATTTTCGACCAATGTGTTTCAGCGGCCAAAAATTGGGTCCGCCTCCAAAATGTCACTGTCCTACCCTCTGCACTCCTCTCCTGTACATACAGTATCTGACAAAAGTAAGTACACCTCTCAGTGACATTTGTGTAAATCTTTTCTTCTTCCTTTTCATGTGACAACACTGAAGAAATGACACTTTGCTACAATGTAAAGTAGTGAGTGTACAGCTTGTATAACAGTGTAAATTTGCTGTCCCCTCAAAATAACTCAACACACAGCCATTAATGTCTAAACTGCTGGCAACAAAAGTCAGTACACCCCTAAGTGAAAATGTCCAAATTGGGCCCAATTAGCCATTTTCCCTCCCCGGTGTCATGTGACTCATTAGTGTTACAAGGTCTCAGGTGTGAATGGGGAGCAGGTGTGTTAAATTAGGTGCCCCCTCAATATAACTCAACACACAGCCATTAGGGTAAAGGTGATGGACTGGCCAAGCATGTCTCCAGACCTAAACCCTATTGATCATCTGTGGGACATCCTCAAATGGAAGGTGGAGGAGCGCAAGGTCTCTAACATCCACCAGCTCTGTGATGTCATCATGGAGGAGGGGAAGAGGACTCCAGTGACAACCTGTGAAGCTCTGGTGACCTCCATGCCCAAGAGGGTTAAGGCCAGTGCTGGAAAATAATGGTGGCCACACAAAGTATTGACACTTTGGGCCCAATTTGGAGATTTTCACTTATTTTGAGGGGACAGCAAATTTACACTGTTATACAAGCTGTACACTCACTACTTTACATTGTAGACAAGTGTCATTTCTTCAGTGTTGTCACATGAAAAGATAGAAGAAAAGATTTACACAAATGTCACTGAGGGGTGTACTTACTTTTGTCAGATACTGTATATATACTGTACACTCACCGGCCACTTTATTATTTCCCCCTTGCTAGTAGCGGGTCGGACCCCCTTTATTAGATCCCCCATAGAAATCCGGGGTACGGTACCCCACACATCACGGGGTGCTTCATAAATCTCTCTATAAATCCTGTGCTGGACCGACACCAATTATTCCCATCACCATGACGATGATAAACGATTATTGATTGAATGGATTCTATGATGAAATATTGGAAATCAAACTATTTTGTTTTTTTACTTCTAAATACCCCCCTCCCCCCCAGTGATCATTACACCCCCCTCCCCCCCCCCCAGTGATCATTACACCCCCCTCCCCCCCAGTGATCATTACACCCCCCCCCCCAGTGATCATTACACCCCCCTCCCCCCCAGTGATCATTACACCCCCCCCCCCCCCAGTGATCATTACACCCCCCCCAGTGATCATTACACCCCCCTCCCCCAGTGATCATTACACCCCTCCCCCCCCAGTGATTATACAGACAGATGTAGCTTTCTTATAGGGGGTGTAATAAAGTGACATTTATTATATGGAGGGGTGATTGATAGTTCTATTGACAATCAGAGGTGTGTATGGTGAGGAATGGTCGGGTAATGGATATATACTATATACCAGAAATAGGTGACCTCCTCCCCTCCCAATCACTGATATATGATGGTAATTATACCATCCCCCCAGCAATATAAATCATAGAAATAATGGGGTACGGGGCGCTATAATATCCAATCCTCCAATCCAAAATTGATCAATAAATTAAACAACTCATCATCATCGTTCACAACATATTTACCCCCCCCCCCACTGATATATATATCATTAATATTGGGGTGATATATATATATATAAATCACCCCAATCATTATATAATATATATATATATATATATATATATATATATATATATATATATATATATATATATATATATACATATATATATATATCACTCCAATAATATAAATGATTGGGGTGAATATATATATATAATTATTATTGGAGTGATCTATATACACATTAGGAGTCCGCTGCTGCCTGATGTCATCACTGGACTCCTCCCCCTGCTGCCTTATATGGACTTGTTTACTCCTTATATGCAAATGAGGCAGCTGGCTGGGGCTGCGTCGCCATGACAATAACTGACATGACTGCACTGGACCTCCTATGGGAAGGATTGTGTATGTGACGTTTCTATGGTAATATCTCCATCCCATAATAATATCATCCATTCCTTCCTGTCTAAAGACTTCATTCACAAGGCTGGAAGAGTCGGATATTGTGATCCCCCAATAAATTATTGGGGTGATATATATATATATATATATTATTGGGGTGATATATATATATATATTATTGGGGTGATATTGATGAGATATTAGTTATGAATGTGCAATCATTGTGATTTGGGGGAGATAACTGATCAGTATGACTCCTCCCCCTCCCCTCCCCCATTAATAAAAAGCTTTTTTTGCTGCAGTGGACAAGAAATCCAAATAAAAAATAAAATAAAGAAATGTTCTCTTTGTGGGGTGCAGAGGTGACATTTGGGGGAAGGAAGGAATGACTGATATTATTATGGGATGGAAATATTACCATAGAAACGTCACATACACAATCAGACTGTGATAGAGATCGGAGGGAGAAGGAAGGAGTTTTGCTGATTATTTGATAATATAATAATGGGGATGATTTGGATAAAGAATATTTATCAGATACGGAATCTTCTGAACACCAACAAAGAAGGAAATGTATTTGTTATACTGGGAGTCTGGATCTTCCAGCACCTGAAATTCACACCGAGCTTCGCTATTGGTTAGTGATATATATATATAAATATCACTAATGTGTGTATATTATATATATATATATGTGTGTGTGGGGGGAGGGGGTGACATGTGTTGTGATATATATAATATACACACACATACATATATCACAATGCATGTCACCCCCCCCCACATATATATATACCGTATTTATCGGCGTATAACACGCACTTTTTTCCCCTTAAAATCAGGGGAAAGTCGCAGGTGCGTGTTATACGCCGATCCCCGCAGATGCCGAGCTGTCAAAATGTCAAAATCGCGGACCGCGATTTGAAAATGGCGCCGCCGGCGCCGAAGTACACAGAGCCGGTCCTCGGCTCTTTCCGGCGGCTCTCGTTTACTTTCGGCTCCACTCGTAGTCCCGAGCGGAGCTATCCGAACCTACTCGGATAGCTCCGCTCGGGACTACGAGTGGAGCCGAAAGTTAACGAGAGCCGCCGGAAAGAGCCGAGGACCGGCTCTGTGTACTTCGGCGCCGGCGGCGCCATTTTCAAATCGCGGACCGCGATTTTGACATTTGGACAGCTCGGGATCGGCCTTGAAGCCCTGGAAGCAGGGACAGGGGATCCCAGGCTGCACTGGGGGAAGGCTGCACAGGGGAAGGCTGCACAGGAGAAGGCTGCACAGGGGAAGGCTGCACTGGGGCAAGGCTGCACTGGGGCAAGGCTGCACTGGGACAAGGCTGCACTGGGGCAAGGCTGCACTGGGACAAGGCTGCACTGGGGCAAGGCTGCACAGGGGAAGGCTGCACTGACAAGGCTGCACTGGGGAAGGCTGCACTGACAAGGCTGCACTGACAAGGCTGCACTGAAGAGCATTTAAATGTAAGTTTTTTTCCCTTCAACTTCCCTCCTAAAAGTTTTTTTTCCTTAAAATTCCCTCCTAAATTGGGGTGCGTGTTATACGCCGATAAATACGGTAATATACACACACACACATATATATATATAATATACACACACACTAGGGCTGCTGCAACTAACGATTATATTCATAATCGATTAGTTGGCTGATTATTGTTTAGATTAATCGATTAATGACCTTAAAAAGGAGTGATATATAATTTAGTTAATATGTAAAGTTTTATAAAAAAGGCCATTTATTCTGAAATCTCTCTATATAAAGATAAATATAAAGAGGAGATCTCCGGGATACAAACGGAAGGAGACAACAGGAAGTGAGAGAAATCCTCCCAAAGTGACAACATCCCTGGGTGTCACCAGAACTAGTGTCCCCATTGGAGGATTACCCCTCTAATTCCTGTTCTGGTGACAACCCAAAATTTGGAATGTTTCTTTCACTTTTGTTGGTAAATAGAGAGAATGAAGCTCCCTAAAGGGGGCGCAGACAGCAATAAAAACCTGACAGGGGTTCTAATCCCTCTCCACTCCATCTAACACCAACAATAAAAACATTTTCCTTTATTTATAATGTAACATATGGGGGAGAAATGAAAAAAAATGATTTGGCAGTGAAAGTGGCAGTTAAAATGTGTGTGTAGGGGGAGGGGAGGGGGAGGGGTTACTTGGTTTGACAGTTAAAGGGTTGAAACAAATGAACAATATCGTTTGGTGGTGAAAGGGTTAAAAACTGAAAGAATTTGGCAGTTGAAGAGAATGAATCTTCCTAAAGGGGGCGCAGACAGCAATAAAAACCTGACAGGGGCTCTAATCCCTCTCCACTCCATCCAACACTAACAATAAACAAGTTTTCCTTTAGTGATAATTTTACATTTGGGCAAGAAATGTAAAAAACACATTTTGGTTTTGTCGGTAAAAGGGTTAAAAATGGGGGGAGGGGAGGGTATAAAAAAAAGAAAAGAAGTTGGTTTGGCGCTGAAAGGGTTAAAAAAACGTACAAAAATCTGTGTTTTGAAAAAAAATGGTTCATAGAAAGGGTTAACAATGAAAACAATTATGATTTTGCAGTGCAAGGGTTAAAAACAAAAGGGGGAGGGGAATTGGTTTCATAAATGAAAGAGGAAACATTTGATTTGGCAGTGAAAGGGTTAAAAATGGAGAAATAATTGGTGTGTAATAATGATAAAATAAAAGATTTGATGGAGGATTTCTAAGGCTCCATTCACAATGTTATCATGAGAATAGAGATCTTTATTTCAGCCATGGGACTGTAAGGGTTAAATCTCATTCACAATAACATGTTCTTCCAGGAGCCGTATATCCCTATTAGATCAGTATACTGATCCTACAGGGTGAATTCACAAAGCTCACAAATAGGGACGTGGCTCCTTTAAGAAAAATCGTCAGTTATTTTTCAAAAAAAAAAAAAAAAGGTCACCTGACTGCACTCTGCAATCTGATTGGTCCCTCTCCCATTGATGTCATCGGCTGAGTCTGTTTGAATCTGATTGGTCCCTCCTCTGCCTATGATGTCATAGGCTGAGTCTCTATATAGCCAGAAGTAGGTCAGTGAGCTCTCAGAAGCTCAGAGATCACTGACCAGTGAAGACGCTTCTTATCTCTCCTGAGATATTTCTTGCGATTTTATTGGATTTGATTTTGTTCGATTCAATTTCATTGCGATTTCTATTGTCATACATTTAAAGCGAGTTTCTTTATTCCTAATAATGAACCGATTTAAATGTAATCGGCTTTTTTCTCTGAAAAACACCAAAGAGAAAGCCAGCAAAGGAGGGGCAATGGTAGGAGGTATCAGTGACCAGCCTGCAGATACCCCAACCAAAAAGCCCCCCAAAATGAAGAGGATTGTGCGCGGCTGTTTCAGAGCCGTTGTTGGATGTTTCGGTTCCGGCTGTAAAGTCAAAAGAGATCACCGATATACAGACACCGAAATTGGTAAGTGTTATGGATAGTGATAGATACAAAAAGTACTCTGGATAAGTCACCTACACTCATCGATCAAATTATTGATTATTTGTTTTCATAGAATTATGGAACAGAAGGAGATATTAAAGTGATTGATAAGCCACAATCTGATCTTTATATCATCTCCTCTGTCAGATAAAACTCGGTGGGAATTTCAGGTGCTGGAAGATCCAGACTCCCAGTATAAGAAATACATTTCCTTCTTTGTTGGTGTTCAGAAGATTCCGTATCTGATAAATATTCTTTATCCAAATCATCCCCATTATTATATTATCAAATAATCAGCAAAACTCCTTCCTTCTCCCTCCGATCTCTATCACAGTCTGATTGTGTATGTGACGTTTCTATGGTAATATTTCCATCCCATAATAATATCATCCATTCCTTCCTTCCCCCAAATGTCACCTCTGCACCCCACAAAGAGAACATTTCTTTATTTTATTTTTTATTTGGATTTCTTGTCCACTGCAGCAAAAAAAGCTTTTTATTAATGGGGGAGGGGAGGGGGAGGAGTCATACTGATCAGTTATCTCCCCCAAATCACAATGATTGCACATTCATAACTAATATCTCATCAATATCACCCCAATAATATATATATATATATATATATATATATATATATATATATATATATATATATATATATATATAGATCACTCCAATAATCATAATAATATATATATATATATATCACCCCAATAATTTATTGGGGATCACAATATCCGACTCTTCCAGCCTTGTGAATGAAGTCTTTAGACAGGAAGGAATGAATGGTATTATTATGGGATGGAGATATTACCATAGAAACGTCACATACACAATCCTTCCCATAGGAAGTCCAGTGCAGTCATGTCAGTTATTGTCATGGCGACGCAGCCCCAGCCAGCTGCCTCATTTGCATATAAGGAGTAAACAAGTCCATATAAGGCAGTAGGGGGAGGAGTCCAGTGATGACATCAGGCAGCAGTGGACTCCTGATGTATATATAGATTATAGATCACTCCAATAATATATATATATATAATTATTATTGGGGTGATCTATATATATATATATATATATATATATATATATATATATATATATATATATATATAAAATTGCGGTGATCTATATATATATATAAATGATTGGGGTGAGATATATATATATATATATATATATATATATATATATATATATATATATATATATATATCTCACCCCAATAATAATAATATATATATATATATCACCCCAATAATTTATTGGGGATCACAATATCCGGCTCTTCCGGCCTTGTGAATGAAGTCTTTAGACAGGAAGGAATGAATGGTATTATTATGGGATGGAGATATTACCATAGAAACGTCACATACACAATCCTTCCCATAGGAGGTCCAGTGCAGTCATGTCAGTTATTGTCATGGCGACGCAGCCCCAGCCAGCTGCCTCATTTGCATATAAGGAGTAAACAAGTCCATATAAGGCAGTAGGGGGAGGAGTCCAGTGATGACATCAGGCAGCAGTGGACTCCTGATGTATATATAGATCACTCCAATAATATATATATATATATATATATATAATTATTATTGGGGTGATCTATATATATATATATATATAAAATTGCGGTGATATATATATATATAAATGATTGGGGTGAGATATATATGTATATATATATATAGATCACCCCAATAATAATAATATATATATATATACCACCCCAATAATTTATTGGGGGATCACAATATCCGGCTCTTCCGGCCTTGTGAATGAAGTCTTTAGACAGGAAGGAATAAATGGTATTATTATGGGATGGAGATATTACCATAGAAACGTCACATACACAATCCTTCCCATAGGAGGTCCAGTGCAGTCATGTCAGTTATTGTCATGGCGACGCAGCCCCAGCCAGCTGCCTCATTTGCATATAAGGAGTAAACAAGTCTATATAAGGCAGTAGGGGGAGTAGTCCAGTGATGACATCAGGCAGCAGGGGACTCCTGATGTGTATATAGATCACTCCAATAATAATTATATATATCACCCCAATCATTTATATATTATATATTTTATATATATATATATATATATATATATATATATATATATATATATATATATATATATATCACTCCAATAATATAATCAGCACATTGATTATCAGTGCAGCCCCCATAGAGGTGCCCAACAACTGCCAGCAGTGCCCCCTCAAAGTCTCTCAGTGCCCACCACAGTGCCAATCAGTGCCCACCACAGTGCCAATCAGTGCCCATCACAGTCCCCACCACAGTGCCAATCAGTGCCCATCAGTGCTGCCTATAAGTGCCCATTTAGTGCTGCCTATAAGTGTCCATCAGTGCTGCATATCAGTGCCAACTCATCAGTGCAGTGAAGGAGAAAACAACATTTTATTAAAAAATAAGAAAAAAGTTTTTCTGTTCAAAAATTGGGTCTTTTTTAGACCCCGAGGTGATGAAATACCAGCAAAAGAAAGCTCTATTTGTGGGAAGAAAATGATAAAAATGTAGTTTGGGTACAGTGTTGTATGACCGCGTAATTGTCATTCAAAGTGTTAGAGCGCTGAAAGCTGAAAATTGTCCTGGGCAGGAAGGGGGGGGGGGGGGAAGTGCCGGTATTGAAGTGGTGAATCTTCAACTGCCATAATGCAGCACATGTGATCCGTTATGACAGCAGCCATTGGATGGTTTGACAGTTTGGTTGAGAGCACAACCAATGTGACAATTAGCATTCCCGACATGCCAGAAATAGAAATGTTTTTTGAAACTGTTAAATCGATGGGATTCCTTCCTCTTTAATATAAGTAGAAAGCGTTTTATTTATAAATAACGCACAGACACGAGGATGCACTGATGAGTTGGCACTGATATGCAGCACTGATGGACACTTATAGGCAGCACTGATGGGCACTGATTGGCACTGTGGTGGGGACTGTGATGGGCACTGATTGGCACTGTGGTGGGCACTGAGAGACTTTGAGGGGGCACTGCTGGCAGTTGTTGGGCACCTCTCATGGGGACTGTATCAAAAAGATATAACAACATAAATATGTTCAATGAATATTAGGGGTGCAACGGATCGTCATTGATCCGTGATCCGTACGAATCAACCTCCGCGGATCGGGACACCCGCGATCCGCAGAGCGCTCTGTGGCCTCGGCCATAGGAAAGGCTGCGGCTTCTGCCTAGCTCCGGAGCGGCGGCCATCTTGGTACACCCGGCGGCTGTTTACCACGTGATCGCTCCGTCAAATGACGGAGCGATCACTTGTAACAAACCGGCGTTATGTCATGACGCCCGTTCCTCTCTCCCCTCTGTGTACTGATCTGTACAGTGTAGGGGAGAGTTCGGATGGCAGCAGTGCCAATACTCTGCAATGCCCTGACAATACTCTGCAATGCCCTTACAATACTCTTCTATACCCTGCCAATACTCTACCATACCCTGCCAATACCCTGCCATACCCTGCCAATACTCTTCCATACCCTGCCAATACTCTTCCATACCCTGCCTATACTCTGCCAATACTCTGCCAATACTCTGCCAATATACCTGCCAATACCCTGCAATACTCTGCCATACCCTGCTAATATATTACAGTGGGGGAGATTGTGGATATTACAGTGGTGGAGATTTTTTTTTTGTTGATCCTAACCATGACTCCTGATCCAAGGAGCGATCCGAACCATCAGTTTTTTGATCTGTTGCACCCCTAATGAATATCCATGAGGGTCAGCACTATACAGAGAAGCACACAACATGAACATAAAACTCACCATGTATATAGAATGTAATCAAGCTAATGCACACTAGTAAGGGGTCCAAAACTGATGTAAGAAGAGGTACCCAGGCCCCCTACAGTGTCCCATCTGATAACAAATAGAGATCATGCACCCATTACTAAGACCAACATACACATAAGAAGGGCTTGAAGATCAAACCTACCAAGCGTATCATCAAAACTCACCGTATCTGTCAGAACAAAGACATAGCGGCCACCAGGCCAGATGGGACTGGTGGCCCCAGCCACAGAGCCGGCCATGGAGCAGGAGGTGGCTGCTATGTCTTTGTTCTGACAGATACGGTGAGTTTTGAGGATACGCATGGTAGGTTTGATCTTCAGGCCCTTCTTATGTGTATGTTGGTCATGCTGATGGGTGTATGATCTCTATTTGTTATCAGATGGGACACTGTAGGTGTCCTGGGGGATGCTATTTATTAAATATGTCTGCATTCATCATCACGGGTGTTTAATAATAAGAAACAGAAGCACTGCAGATTACTCCACCGCACCCGAAAGTGAAGAATCAGACCCCTTTTTCATTTTAGTGGGTCGGCATAACTGCCAGGCAACCAAAATTTTTATATGAAGGCCATTAGTCATCCCTGTGTCCCTGTCATGTTGGGATTATTTATTGTCCCTTGCACTGGAATTTTGAACTTTTCTCTCCATAATTTTATGTTTTATATATATATATATAAATAATGTAGGTGAAGGTGCTAAATCTGATTTTTTTTTATTGCAGATATACGCGGTATTTACTGCAGACACAGCTCACAAGGCAGGACTACCCCAGTGAGCGAGACAGAATATGAAAGCTACATTGAGACTCCCCCAGCATGTGACGTTCACAAGGAGTCCCCACCAGCATGTGACGTTCACACGGAGACTCCATCAGCATGTGACGTTCACACGGAGACTCCACCAGCATGTGACGTTCACACGGAGACTCCACCAGCATGTGACGTTCACACGGAGACTCCACCAGCATGTGACGTTCACACGGAGACTCCACCAGCATGTGACGTTCACACGGAAACTCCACCAGCATGTGACGTTCACACGGAGACTCCACCAGCATGTGACGTTCACATGGAGACTCCACCAGCATGTGACGTTCACACGGAGACTCCACCAGCATGTGACGTACACACGGAGACTCCACCAGCATGTGACGTTCACACGGAGACTCCACCAGCATGTGACGTTCACAAGGATACTCCACCAGCATGTGACGTTCACAAGGATACTCCACCAGCATGTGACGTTCACACGGAGACTCCACCAGCATGTGACGTTCACAAGGATACTCCACCAGCATGTGACGTTCACAAGGATACTCCACCAGCATGTGACATTCACATTGAGACACCACCTGAATGTCACATTCATGTTGAGACTACAGCACAATGTGAGGTTCATGTTGAGAACCCACCAAAATACCAGGGCAGCCATTTGAATATCTCCTCCCATGAAGATGAGGGCAAGCTTAAAGAAAAGGATAGGCAGATCCTGGTGATAGGGGACTCTGTTATTAGAGGGACAGAGAGGGCAATCTGTCAGAATGACCACGATCAACGAACAGTATATTGTTTCCCAGTCGCACGAGTTCGGGACATTGCAGATCGGATGGACGGATTGTTGGATAGGGCTGGGGAGGATCCAGTTGTCATGGTACATATTGGAACCAATGACAACATTAGAAGAAAATGGAGCACCCTACAAAATGATTTCAGGGACTTAGGGGCTATATTGAAGAAAAGGACCTCCAAGGCAGCATTTTCAGAAATACTGCCTGTACCTCGAGCCACACCAAGGAGGCAACAGGAGCTTAGGGAGCTTAGCAAGTGGCTGAAGAATTGG
Organism: Lithobates clamitans; assembly: GCA_037952925.1. NCBI lineage: Eukaryota > Metazoa > Chordata > Amphibia > Anura > Ranidae > Lithobates > Lithobates clamitans. The sequence goes on along the minus strand of JBBGZY010001055.1, from coordinate 144,599 downwards.
TGCAGGAAGGAGGGGTTTGGCTTCATGGAGACCTGGACTGACTTTTCAATTGGTCACTTGCTCTACAGCAGGGATGGACTGCACTTAAATGAGCAGGGTGCAGCTCTGTTGGGAAAGAAAATAACCAAAAGGGTGGAAAAAATGTTAAATCCACCACCAGCATGTGACGTTCACATGGAGACGCCACCAGCATGTGACGTTCACACGAAGACACCATCAGCATGTGACGTTAACATGGAGACTTCACCAGCATGGGATGTTCACATGGAGAATCCACTAGCATGTGACGTTCACACGGAGACGCCACCAGCATGTGACGTTCACACGGAGACGCCACCAGCATGTGACGTTCACACGGAGACACCACCAGCTTGTGACGTTCACACAGAGCCTCCACCAGCATGTGTAGTTCACACGGAGACTCCACCAGCATGTGACGTTCACACAGATACTCCACCAGCATGTGACATTCACACGGATACTCCACCAGCATGTGACATTCACATTGAGACACCACCTGAATGTCACATTCATGTTGAGACTACAGCACAATGTGAGGTTCATGTTGAGAACCCACCAAAATACCAGGGCAGTCATTTGAATATCTCCTCCCATGAAGATGAGGGTAAGCCTAAAGAAAAGGATAGGCAGATCCTGGTGGTAGGGGACTCTGTTATTAGAGGGACAGAGAGTGCAATCTGTCAGAATGACCGCGATCAACGAACAGTCTATTGTTTCCCAGTCGCACAAGTTCGGGACATTGCAGATCGGATGGACGGATTGTTGGATGGGGCTGGGGAGGATCCAGTTGTCATGGTACATATTGGAACCAATGACAACATTAGAAGAAAATGGAGCACCCTACAAAATGATTTCAGGGACTTAGGGGCTATATTGAAGAAAAGGACCTCCAAGGTAGCATTTTCAGAAATACTGCCTGTACCTCGAGCCACACCAAGGAGGCAACAGGAGCTTAGAGAGCTTAGCAAGTGGCTGAAGAACTGGTGCAGGAAGGAGGGGTTTGGCTTCATGGAGACCTGGACTGACTTTTCAATGTGCCACTTGCTCTACAGCAGGGATGGACTGCACTTAAATGAGCAGGGTGCAGCTCTGTTGGGAAAGAAAATAACCAAGAGGGTGGAAAAAATGTTAAATCCACCACCAGCATGTGACGTTCACACGGAGACGCCACCAGCATGTGACGTTCACACGAAGACACCATCAGCATGTGACGTTCACACGAAGACTTCACCAGCATGTGACGTTCACACGGAGACGCCACCAGCATGTGACGTTCACACGGAGACGCCACCAGCATGTGACGTTCACACGGAGACTCCACCAGCATGTGACGTTCACACGGAGACTCCACCAGCATGTGACGTTCACACGGAGACTCCACCAGCATGTGACGTTCACATGGAGACTCCACCAGCATGTGACGTTCACACGGAGACTCCACCAGCATGTGACGTACACACGGAGACTCCAACAGCATGTGACGCTCACACGGAGACTCCACCAGCATGTGACGTTCACACGGAGACTCCACCAGCATGTGACGTTCACAAGGATACTCCACCAGCATGTGACGTTCACAAGGATACTCCACCAGCATGTGACGTTCACACGGAGACTCCACCAGCATGTGACGTTCACAAGGATACTCCACCAGCATGTGACGTTCACAAGGATACTCCACCAGCATGTGACATTCACATTGAGACACCACCTGAATGTCACATTCATGTTGAGACTACAGCACAATGTGAGGTTCATGTTGAGAACCCACCAAAATACCAGGGCAGCCATTTGAATATCTCCTCCCATGAAGATGAGGGCAAGCTTAAAGAAAAGGATAGGCAGATCCTGGTGATAGGGGACTCTGTTATTAGAGGGACAGAGAGGGCAATCTGTCAGAATGACCGCGATCAACGAACAGTATATTGTTTCCCAGTCGCACGAGTTCGGGACATTGCAGATCGGATGGACGGATTGTTGGATAGGGCTGGGGAGGATCCAGTTGTCATGGTACATATTGGAACCAATGACAACATTAGAAGAAAATGGAGCACCCTACAAAATGATTTCAGGGACTTAGGGGCTATATTGAAGAAAAGGACCTCCAAGGTAGCATTTTCAGAAATACTGCCTGTACCTCGAGCCACACCAAGGAGGCAACAGGAGCTTAGAGAGCTTAGCAAGTGGCTGAAGAACTGGTGCAGGAAGGAGGGGTTTGGCTTCATGGAGACCTGGACTGACTTTTCAATGTGTCACTTGCTCTACAGCAGGGATGGACTGCACTTAAATGAGCAGGGTGCAGCTCTGTTGGGAAAGAAAATAACCAAGAGGGTGGAAAAAATGTTAAATCCACCACCAGCATGTGACGTTCACACGGAGACGCCACCAGCATGTGACGTTCACACGGAGACGCCACCAGCATGTGACGTTCACACGAAGACACCATCAGCATGTGACGTTCACACGAAGACACCATCAGCATGTGACGTTCACACGAAGACTTCACCAGCATGTGACGTTCACACGGAGACGCCACCAGCATGTGACGTTCACACGGAGACGCCACCAGCATGTGACGTTCACACGGAGACGCCACCAGCATGTGACGTTCACACGGAGACGCCACCAGCATGTGACGTTCACACAGAGAAGCCACCAGCATGTGACGTTCACACGGAGATGCCACCAGCTTGTGACGTTTACACGGAGACACCACCAGCTTGTGACGTTCACACGGAGCCTCCACCAGCATGTGTAGTTCACACGGAGACTCCACCAGCATGTGACGTTCACACAGATACTCAAACAGCATGTGACATTCACACGGATACTCCACCAGGATGTGACATTCACATTGAGACACCACCTGAATGTCACATTCATGTTGAGACTACAGCACAATGTGAGGTTCATGTTGAGAACCTACCAAAATACCAGGGCAGCCATTTGAATATCTCCTCCCATGAAGATGAGGGCAAGCCTAAAGAAAAGGATAGGCAGATCCTGGTGGTAGGGGACTCTGTTATTAGTGGGACAGAACGGGCAATCTGTCAGAATGACCGCGATCAACGAACAGTATATTGTTTCCCAGTCGCACGAGTTCGGGACATTGCAGATCGGATGGACACATTGTTGGATGGGGCTGGGGAGGATCCAGTTGTCATGGTACATATTGGAACCAATGACAACATTAGAAGAAAATGGAGCACCCTACAAAATGATTTCAGGGACTTAGGGGCTATATTGAAGAAAAGGACCTCCAAGGCAGCATTTTCAGAAATACTGCCTGTACCTCGAGCCACACCAAGGAGGCAACAGGAGCTTAGGGAGCTTAGCAAGTGGCTGAAGAACTGGTGCAGGAAGGAGGGGTTTGGCTTCATGGAGACCTGGACTGACTTTTCAATGTGTCACTTGCTCTACAGCAGGGATGGACTGCACTTAAATGAGCAGGGTGCAGCTCTGTTGGGAAAGAAAATAACCAAAAGGGTGGAAAAAATGTTAAATCAACCACGTGTCATTCACATCGAGACTCCTCCAGCATGCAACGATTCTGTTGAGACTCGGGCAGAATGTAACTTTCCCACTAAGACACCGGCAGATTGTGGTGTTACCACTGAGACTCTGGCAGAATGTGACGTTCATCAGCAGCTTCTGAATCACAGACTCAACTAAAAGTCTAAGGAACCCTCCCAGGGACCAGGTACGGCTTTATCAACACAGGTCCCTACACTGGTGGCGGCTGCCACTCCAGTATCCAGAGGGCCTTCCCATCAGCCCTCTATTTCTCTTTTTGGAGCTTCTGAATCACCAACTATGAATGCAAATGGACAAACAAGATGATTGACTGTTCCTAGAAGAAGACTCAACAAAAATTCTAAGGAACCCTCCTGAGGGACCAGGTATGGCTGTACCAACACAGGTCCCTACACTGGTGGCTGCCACTTCAGTAACCAGAGGGTTTTCCCATCAGCCCTCCATTTTCATTTTTGGAACTTCTGAATCACCAACTATCAATGCAGCTGGACAAACAAGACAATTGGCTGTTCCTAGAAGAAGACTCAACAAAAAGTCTGAGGAAGCCTCCCTGGGACCAGGTATGGCTGTACCAACACAGGTCCCTACACTGGTGCGAGCTGCCACTCCAGAAACCAGAGGGTCTTCCCATCAGCCCTCTATTTATCTTTCTGCCGCTTCTGCAGAAGCTTTAAGGTTCGACAATACGTCGCCAAAACATAATCACTTGAAGAACAAGGGGGAGTATGGAAGAGGGAGAGAAGGAGGAAAAGGGGGGGGAAGGTTGGAGAAAGAAGGGAGTGAGGGTTGGGGGGAACCCCCACACCCCTTCCTTACCCCTAACCTCCCCCCCTCCTTTCCTCCCTCTCTCCCTCTTCCATACTCCCCCTCGGGCGTGTGTTGGACCGGCAAAGGGGAGGTTGGAGGCCGGTATTCTTTGGGTGTGTTTTGGAGTGTTATATACATAGATTGCAGTTTAGGATAAGTTTGGATTTCTTCTGGAGGCGCTTTGAGTGGACATAATTGATGAACTCCGTTCAGCGGGGGCGGGCCTTGGAGAACAGAGGCCGCATACAGGCAGCACAGAGGCTTAGGGGTTAGCCTTGCAGCATTTGGGTCCATGGTTCAAATCCTGACCAGGACACTATCTGCATGGAGTTTGCATGTTCTCCCTGTGCTTGCGTGGGTTTCCTCCGGGTACTCCGGTTTCTTCCCACACTACAAAGACATGCTACCTTGCGTTGGTGGTGCAGTGGTGAGCATAGCTGCCTTTCAAGCAGCTGACCTGGGTTCGATTCCCGGCCAACGCCTTCTCCAATACTTGGAGTCCTCAGAGAGAAAAGCGCTATACAAGGGTGGAATGAAGAATGAAGCGAATGTGTGGAATGTTTGAGGAAGAAAATGTTCCCCCAGAATCTATAGAAGGTGAACCCAGCAACTGATAGAAGACGCTTAGGCTGCGATCACACCTAGGCCTTCCGGATCGCGGGCGGAATTACTGCGATTCCAGATTGTGATCCAATTATTTTCAATGGCACCCCAATCATGGGACAATATTGTCACCTGATAAATCACACAAAAAAAAAATTGCGGGACGCCTATTTCCCATAGGCCGTCAGGCAACAATCGCGGCAAAATCACGCCTCGATTGGGATGATATTGAAAATAAAGGGATCGCAAACGTGTGCTGCGTTTTGCACCGATTCGGGAATCCAGAACACCTAGGTGTGACCAAATCCTCGCCGTGTCCATCATACGACAAGAACTTCTTGCACAAACGTCCCCCCAACATGAATAATACACCCATACCCCCCCAACATGAATATTACACCCATACTCCCCCATCAGGAATATTACACCGACAAGCCCCAACATGAATATTACACCCATACCCACCCAACATGAATATTACACCGACACCCTCCCAGCAGGAATATTACACACATACCCCCCCAGCAGGAATATTACACCCATACCCCCCCAACATGAATATTACACCCATACCCCCCAGCAGGAATATTACACCGACACCCCCATCCTGACACTGACATCCCCCCAGGAATATTACACCGACACCCCCCATCCTGACACTGAAGTCCCCCCAGGAATATTACACCGACACCCCTCATCCTGACACCCCCCAGGAATATTACACCGTCACCCCCCATCCTGACGTCCCCCCAGGAATATTACACCGACACCCCCCATCCTGACACTGACATCCCCCCAGCAGGAATAAGAAAATAAGGATGATCCTCAGCTCCATCTAGTGGTCATAATGCAGTACATGTATGACAGGAAGCTACACAGACCAATAGGGTGGTTAGAGGGTTGGAAAGGGGAGGCCACGACGTGTCCATGCCCAGTAAGTGCCAAAATATTTCCTCTGCTCGGGGGTCCACACTTAAGGCAAGGTGATTTCCATTCTAGCAGCAGCTTTGATAGAAAATAAAGTGTGTCGCTGTGGTGAAGCAGGGGCTGTTATCTGCTAGTACTTACCCTTGGAGGATCTTCCACAGGCTTTGGCACACAGCGCTCTTTGTTGCTCCACTTCATCTTTCTCTTGATATTCACTTAACAAGGAGCTGAGGTATTCTTCCTGTGACAAGAAGAAGGGAAGACGTAAGAGTCCCTATCCTGGACAAGAAGAGCTCAGCAATCAAGGCTTCATAGCAGGACTCCAGGCAGACCTTAAAGTTGACCTCTCAGCAACTTTACAAGTCTGCATGAAGAAATAGAATATACCGTATTTTTCTATCCCTTCTACAAGTGCAAAAATGTCACTTTTCATCCTGCCGGGAATATACAGAGCTCAGAACTTTCTGCTCTCGTTGTCTCTGGACTGTTTTCAGTCCCAGTTCTCTATGTGGACTACAAAACATCACCTCACTATGTTATAGACAGAGGGGAGTATTCTGTAGTCCAAACACACTTTCTGTCCTACGGTGACAACGTCTCCATAGATTCAGTACAGTGAGTGTTGTCACCATAGGACAGGAAGTTACTGGCAGGATCAAAGACAAAGGGAAAAGGAAACGAATGCAGCCACCATATCTAAGGACTGGTCAGCTGAAGTATAGTACATTTTTGTATTTCGGATTCCCCCATAAATCAGTTGGCCCCATCCGTGTACCCCCACAAATCACTTGCCCCATCAGAGTACATATTCAGATCAGTTGCCCCATTACAGTGTCCCCATAGATTAATTGCCCCATCAAACTGCCCCCATAGATTAGTTGCCTCATCATCGTGCCCCCATAGATTAGTTTGATCCATCACAGAGCTCAGTGTACCTGTAGGAGAACTCCCTATAGCCTGGCAGGCAGAAGGTGGGAGCTGGCAGGAGAAATGTGCTGTGCAGGAGGTGGAGCCAGGGACTTTATGTGGGAGGAGACTCATCTAATCTCTCGGTGTAGGAGAATTCAGACTGAGTGAGTGGAGCAGAATAGTTAGGGGCGGGGCAAAGGAGTATGACGTAATGTTGTGGAGGAGGTGCTAGGAGAGGGAGCCTGTCACCTGTGCCCTGCCCCCGAGCATAATGCCTGGGTCATGCCCCCCCTTGTCTTGGCCCCCTGCTTCCAGTCATATGCTCTATTGATCTACTGACCACCCTCCCCCCCATAGATCTCCTGCTCTGTATGGACAATCACTCATGCCCAATACTTGGGGAAAAGGAAAAATTGGAACAGGGAACAAAGGAATATAAATGTAAATATGGCGGAACACGGCGTGCCGCGGTGACAACTTTCCACCATATCAGTCTCCGGTCACATCTGCGCGTTCCGGTAATGCGCACAGAAATGCACGTTTCCACGCAATCCCGGAACACGCAAAAATATCTGCCTCACGCTTGTAGTGCCATTTATTGTAAATGTCCCCCCAAAACGTGAGACCCCATTACAAGAAATGTGGCAAAATGCGCGGGAAAGAAAACAAAGCGGAACGCGTCATGAGATACTTTGTCAGGCTTGTGGGGCATAGGGCAACGCACTGAAATCAATGGGGGGCGCTATGCTTGTTGGGGGTTTGTCATCCAGGTGTATGTCAGAGGAGTGACTGGGACCGGCATTGGTGTCAGCGGACTCTCTATTAACCCTCAGCATTGGTGTCAGCGGATGCACTGTTAACCCCGGCATTGGTGTCAGCGGACGCACTATTAACCCCCAACATTGGTGTCAGCGGACGCACTATTAACCCCCAGCATTGGTGTCAGCGGACGCACTATTAACCCCCAACATTGGTGTCAGCGGACGCTCTATTAACTCCCGGCATTGGTGTCAGCGGACGCACTATTAACCCCCAACATTGGTGTCAGCGGACGCACTATTAACCCCCAACATTGGTGTCAGCGGACGCACTATTAACCCCCAGCATTGGTGTCAGCGGACGCACTAATAACCCCCAGCATTGGTGTCAGCGGACGCACTATTAACCCCCAGAATTGGTGTCAGCGGACGCACTATTAATCCCCAGCATTGGTGTCAGCAGACGCACTATTAACCCCGGCATTGGTGTCAGCGGACGCACTATTAACCCCCGACATTGGTGTCAGCGGACGCACTATTAACCCCGGCATTGGTGTCAGCAGATGCACTATTAACTCCCAGCATTGGTGTCAGCGGACGCATTATTAACCCCCAGCATTGATGTCAGCAGACGCACTATTAACCCCCAGCATTGGTGTCAGCGGACGCACTATTAACCCCCAGCATTGTTTCCAGCGGACGCACTATTAACCCCCAGCATTGGTGTCAGCGGATGTACTATTAACCCCCAGCATTGGTGTCAGCGGATGTACTATTAATCCCCAGCATTGGTGTCAGCGGATGCTCTATTAACCCTCAGCATTGCTGTCAGCGGACGCACTATTAACTCCCAGCATTGGTGTCAGCGGACGCACTATTAACCCCCAGCACTGGTGTCAGCGGATGCACCATTAACCCCCAACATTGGTGTCAGCGGACGCACTATTAACTGCCAGCATTGGTGTCAGCGGATGTACTATTAACCCCCAGCATTGGTGTCAGCGGACGCACTATTAATCCCCAGCATTGGTGTCAGCGGACGCACTATTAACCCCGAGATTCAGTGATGTCCCCTGGTATCCCCCCCCCAGGGATTCTGCAATGTCCCCTGGTATCCCCCCCCCAGGGATTCTGCAATGTCCCCTGGTATCACCCCCCTGCGAGATTCAGTGATGTCCCCTGGTATCACCCCCCCCGAGAGTTAGTGAGGTCCCCTGGTATCCCCCCCCCAGGGATTCTGCAATGTCCCCTGGTATCACCCCCCCCAGAGATTCAGTGATGTCCCCTGATATCCCCCCCATCCATACTTGTCAGGCTCCATGATGAATCAGACAGCCTCAGGTGACGCTGACCAAAAAAGTACACAATGGATTCCATCTGCTTCTGGTGGTCACAAATCTGCAGAGAGGAAGTCCTTCACCTTCTGGGGGGGCGGAGACACTGCATGAAAGGGGGGGAAATACAAAACCACATCAGGAAGGAAATCGACATTATTTCCTATATATCATTATTATTCACAATAAATATACATTTTATATGGATGTGAAACCATTTCCAGGTGTGTCAATGTCCCAGAGACACCCCCCCCAGAGACACACCCCCAAGACACCCCCCCAGAGACACACACCCCAGGGACACCCCCCAGAGACACACCCCCAGAGACACCCCCCCAGGGACACACCCCAGAGACACACCCCCAGGGACACACCCCAGAGACACACTCCCAGAGACACACCTCCGAGACACACCCCCAGAGAAACCTCACCAAAAACACCCCCCAGGGATACACCCCAGTGACACACCCCCAAAGATATACTCCAGAGACACCCCCCCAAAGATACACCCCAGAGACACACCCCAGAGACACACACCAGAGACACTCTCCCAGTGACACACCCCCAGAGACACACCCCCAAGACACACCCCCAGAGACACACACCCCAGGGACACACCCCAGAGACACACCCCCAGAGACACACCCCCAGAGACACCCCCCCAGATACACACCCCCAGAGACACCCCCCCAGGGATACACCCCAGTGACACTCCCCCAAAGATACACTCCAGAGACACACCCCCAAAGATACACCCCAGAGACACACCCCAGAGACACACTCCAGAGACACACTCCAGAGACACCCCCCCAGTGACACACCCCCAAAGATACACCTCAAAGACACACCCCAGAGACACAACTCAGAGACACAACTCAGAGACACAACTCAGAGACACACCCCCAGGGATACACCCCAGTGACACCCCCCCAAAGGTACACTCCAGAGACACAACCCAGAGACACACCCCAAAAATACACTCCAGAGACACACCCCCTGGGATACACCCCAGAGACACACCCCCAGGGATACACCCCAGAGACACCCCCCCAGGGATACACCCAAGAGACACACCCCCAGAGACACACCCCCAGGGATACACCACAGAGAGACACCCCCAGAGACACACCCCCTCCTTACACTGGTGGTCATGGCAGTACCTCCTTACACTGGTGGCCATGGCAGTTCCCTTTTTACACTGGTGGTCATGGCAGTACCTCCGTACACTGGTGGTCATGGCAGTACCTCCGTACACTGGTGGTCATGGCAGTATCTCTTTACACTGGTGGTCATGGTAGTACCTCCGTACACTGGTGGTCATGGCAGTACCTCCGTACACTGGTGGTCATGGCAGTACCTCCATACACTGGTGGTCATGGTAGTACCTCCATACACTGGTGGTCATGGTAGTACCTCCATACACTGGTGGTCATGGTAGTACCTCCATACATTGGTGGTCATGGCAGTACCTCCATACACTGGTAGTCATGGTATTACCTCCATACACTGGTGGTCATGGTAGTACCTCCTTACACTGGTGATCATGGTAGTACCTCCTTACACTGGTGGTCATGGTAGTACCTCCTTACACTGGTGGTCATGGTAGTACCTCCATACACTGGTGGTCATGGTAGTACCTCCATACATTGGTGGTCATGGCAGTACCTCCATACACTGGTGGTCATGGTAGTACCTCCTTACACTGGTGGTGAGTGAATTCTTTATTCTGATTCCATAGAACAGTATGAGTCCCACAGGAACTCTGGAACATCATATACCTTTTCTGAACACAGTGGACTTTTGATTCTTGGTGGCACAGAACGTCCTTCCAGAGATGAGATATTCTGGAGATTTCCGCTGCACTCCTGACAAGCCGCCATGTTCCTTTTAGGGAAGAGAGGTTTCCGGCTCACCACTCTCCCGTTTTTGCACAGAGTCTTTCTAATGGTTGAGTCCTGAACATTCACCTGAGCCGAGGCCAGAGAGGCCTGCAGTTCCCGGGACCAGGCAGAAGGGTTCTTCTTGACTTCACTGATGATGATCCTTCCTGCCTGGGGGGAGATTTTCGCAGGACGACCACTCCTAGGTAGATTTACCACCGTTCCAAACTTCTTCCACTTGGTGATAATGGCTCTGACCGTAGTCCGATTGAGGTCCAGGGCCTTAAAGATGGTGGTGTAACCCTGTCCACACTGATAGACTTCAGCCACCTTTCTCCGAAGGTCTGCTGAAATCTCACTGGAGCGCGACTCCCCACACTCCGACAACTCCGCATTTCCTGGCAAAGGTTCAAACAGATAAAGATTAGAGGCTCAGTCATAGACTGCACTGGGGACATTAGAGTGTCAGCTCCTGGGCTCAGTCATAGACAATACTAGGGACATTAGAGTGTCAGCTCCTGGGCTCAGTCATAGACTGTACTGGAGACATCAGAGTGTCAGCTCCTGGGATCATTTATAGACTATAGTGGGGACATTAGAGTGTCAGCTCCTGGGCTCAGTCATAGACTGCACTGGGGACATTAGAGTGTCAGTTCCTGGGCTCAGTCATAGACTATAGTGAGGACATTAGATTGTCAGCTCCTGGGCTCAGTCATAGACTATAGTGGAGACATTAGAGTGTCAGCTCCTGGGCCCAGTCATAGACTATAGTGTGGACATTAGATTGTCAGCTCCTGGGCCCAGTCATAGACTATAGTGGGGACATTAGATTGTCAGCTCCTGGGCCCAGTCATAGACTATAGTGGAGACATTAGAGTGTCAGCTCCTGGGCCCAGTCATAGACTATAGTGTGGACATTAGATTGTCAGCTCCTGGGCTCAGTCATAGACTATAGTGGGGACATTAGAGTGTCAGGTGGGTGTGTAAAATACCGCGCCAATCCAACACGTCAAGATAGCAGCCAACACTACAATATGATGCACAATAACAAAATAATAAAAGTGTAGCGCTAACGTGAGAATAATAAGAAAAGAAATGTATAAGGGTTTGGGATAAGGGGAAGTCAATCCACATTAGAAGGAGCAAGTACCTTCATCTAATCTCAAACCTGCAAAATAGATATGTAAAAAGTGGATGTGAGTATTACCACATCTATAAACAGAAACAATGCCCAAAAGAGGCTCAAATAATCATGAAAATATCAGAAATTAAACGACAAATGCTAGTGAAGAAATATATATATAGTGTCAAAAAGTGTCCATAATGTTGGTGGAGAGATATAACTCTCAGGTAGACCGTGTACACATAAGAAATTAGTCCATATAGTGCATGGTGTGGTTTGACCCAAATTGAATCCAAGGCAGGTAGTGCAAACCAGAGAAAGAGATGTAATACTCTTACCGACTTCGGTGGACTCACAGGCCGCGGGCGGTGAGTCAAATAGGCTTGTACTGTCTTAAAACCAATGACAGTGTGAGACTGGTTGATACACCGGAAGATTTCCTCCTCGAATGGGGGGCCAGGAACCTGCCCAGACGATCTGCACGATCACCTTCTTTGTCAGCAAGCATGGACCATGTATAAAGAAAAAACAAGGAGCCTCCACATGGTGTAAATCCAAAATAACTTTTTAAGTGGTGTTTATTAGATCGTTCAAGATCATCAAACATGCCATCAAGAATAAAAAATAGTAGAATCGATTCAGAAGATGAAAATCCTCCACGCTTATAAACATTATAATGCATGTATATAAGCGTGGAGGTGGCGGGATGGCATATACCCCAGCCGAAGTCTTTGTGGACGAAACCGGTCGGGTTTCTTGCTGTACCCAGCCACCCATACCACGCTTGTTGTTTTTAGATCTATTTTCATCTTCTGAATCGATTCTACTATTTTTTATTCTTGATGGCATGTTTGATGATCTTGAACAATCTAATAAACACCACTTAAAAAGTTATTTTGGATTTACACCATGTGGAGGCTCCTTGTTTTTTCTTTATACATGGTCCATGCTTGCTGACAAAGAAGGTGATCGTGCAGATCGTCTGGGCAGGTTCCTGGCCCCCCATTCGAGGAGGAAATCTTCCGGTGTATCAACCAGTCTCACACTGTCATTGGTTTTAAGACAGTACAAGCCTATTTGACTCACCGCCCACGGCCTGTGAGTCCACCGAAGTCGGTAAGAGTATTACATCTCTTTCTCTGGTTTGCACTACCTGCCTTGGATTCAATTTGGGTCAAACCACACCATGCACTATATGGACTAATTTCTTATGTGTACACGGTCTACCTGAGAGTTATATCTCTCCACCAACATTATGGACACTTTTTGACACTATATATATATTTCTTCACTAGCATTTGTCGTTTAATTTCTGATATTTTCATGATTATTTGAGCCTCTTTTGGGCATTGTTTCTGTTTATAGATGTGGTAATACTCACATCCACTTTTTACATATCTATTTTGCAGGTTTGAGATTAGATGAAGGTACTTGCTCCTTCTAATGTGGATTGACTTCCCCTTATCCCAAACCCTTATACATTTCTTTTCTTATTATTCTCACGTTAGCGCTACACTTTTATTATTTTATTAGAGTGTCAGCTCCTGGGCTCAGTCATAGACAATAGTGGGGACATTAGAGTGTCAGCTCCTGGGCTCAGTCATAGACTATAGTGGGGACATTAGAGTGTCAGCTCCTGGGCTCAGTCATAGACAATAGTGGGGACAATAGAGTGTCAGCTCCTGGGCTCAGCCCCCCTGTAGGCGGTCCTCAGTAATGATCACACTCACTTTTCCTCCAGGTCACATGATCTCTCTGCCCACTGTTGATGGGCGGGACCTCTGCTGAAGACAAGATCATGTGACGTTCCGCCCCCTAATAGTCTTCTTCCCCCGCCAACTAAAGAGAACCAAATGTTTCTCTGGCTCCTCCCACTTCCGGCATTTGTGTTTACTTCCGGGTGAGGAGTGTATTTACCTTCCGGGGTCGGTGGAGGAGAGGGGTGAGAGGTGAATGGTGCCATATAGTAGAGACTGCAGAGCCTGTGAGGGACAGAGCGCTCCCCTCCCCCTCTGTGACCCCCTTATAGGATAGAATGACCCCCATTCCTCCCTGTATGAGGTGTCAGCCCTGCCCTCTGTGTGTGTCACACCCTCTGTAGATGTTTATCACCCAGGGGTGCACAGGACACAGTTCTCCTGGATCAGTGCCAGGACTTGCCATGGTCTTACCAGGCCGGCACCATGACCACGCACTTCCCTTTCTTCCTAAATGTTGGGGGGCAGCTCTGCGTGTCATCCCCCCCCCCCCCCCGCCCCGGGCAGGGTCATGTATTGTCATTGTGCGTGCAAGATGGCCGCCATCACCATGGCAATGCATGACCCTGTCTGGGGGGGAGGGGGCGACCCCAACATTCAGGAAGACACATCCAATAACACTCTGGGTCCGGGTAGTGCGGCATCATTCGTTACCATGGTGATGGGGGCTCAGTTGTCTGCACCATGGCAATGCATGACCCTCCCCCCACCCCAAGGTGGGGCGACATGAAGAGGAACCCCCAACATTCAGGAGGAAAAGAAATCCGTCTCCCCCCCACCGCCTCACACTCCTCTCTGATTGGGGGGCTGTGTGAGTGAGTGGGGTGCTCTGTGATCGGGGACTCTGGTGGGAGCAGGGGGACTTCTGATGTGAAGGGGGGACTCCGCCATACACTGTACTGGGGACATTAGAGTGTCAGCTCCTGGGCTCAGTCATAGACTATAGTGGGGACAATAGAGTGTCAGCTCCTGGGCTCAGTCATAGACTATAGTGGGGACATTAGAGTGTCAGCTCCTGGGCTCAGTCATAGACTATAGTGGGGACATTAGAGTGTCAGCTCCTGGGCTCAGTCATAGATTATAGTGGGGACATTAGAGTGTCAGCTCCTGGGCTCAGTCATAGATTATAGTGGGGACATTAGAGTGTCAGCTCCTGGGCTCAGTCATAGACTGTACTGGGGACATTAGAGTGTCAGCTCCTGGGCTCAGCCATAGACTATAGTGGGGACATTAGAGTGTCAGCTCCTGGGATCAGCCATAGACTATAGTGTGGACATTAGAGTGTCAGCTCCTGGGCTCAGTCATAGACTATAGTGTGGACATTAGAGTGTCAGCTCCTGGACTCAGTCATAGACTATAGTGTGGACATTAGAGTGTCAGCTCCTGGGCTCAGTCATAGACTATAGTGGGGACATTGGAGTGTCAGCTCCTGGGCTCAGTCATAGACTATAGTGGGGACATTGGAGTGTCAGCTCCTGGGCTCAGTCATAGACTATAGTGGGGACAATAGAGTGTCAGCTCCTGGGCTCAGTCATAGACTATAGTGGGGACATTAGAGTGTCAGCTCCTGGGCTCAGTCATAGACTATAGTGGGGACATCGGGGTGTCAGCTCCTGGGCTTAGTCATAGACTATAGTGGGGACATTAGAGTGTCAACTCCTGGGCTCAGTCATAGACTATAGTGAGGACATTAGAGTGTCAGCTCCTGGGCTCAGTCATAGACTATAGTGGGGACATTAGAGTGTCAGCTCCTGGGCTCAGTCATAGACTATAGTGGGGACATTGGAGTGTCAGCTCCTGGGCTCAGTCATAGACTATATTGGGGACAATAGAGTGTCAGCTCCTGAGCTTAGTCATAGACTATAGTGGGGACATTAGAGTGTCAACTCCTGGGCTCAGTCATAGACTATAGTGAGGACATTAGAGTGTCAGCTCCTGGGCTCAGTCATAGACTATAGTGGGGACATTAGAGTGTCAGCTCCTGGGCTCAGTCATAGGCTATAGTGGGGACATTAGAGTGTCAGCTCCTGGGATCAGTCATAGACTATAGTGGGGACATTAGAGTGTCAGCTCCTGGGCTCAGTCATAGACTATAATGGGGACATTGGAGTGTCAGCTCCTGGGCTCAGTCATAGACTATAGTGGGGACATTAGAGTGTCAGCTCCTGGGCTCAGTCATAGGCTATAGTGGGGACATTAGAGTGTCAGCTCCTGGGCTCAGTCATAGACTATAATGGGGACATTGGAGTGTCAGCTCCTGGGATCAGTCATAGACTATAGTGGGGACATTAGAGTGTCAGCTCTTGGGCTCAGTCATAGACTGCACTGGGGACATTAGAGTGTCAGCTCCTGGGCTCAGGCATAGACTATAGTGGGGACATCGGGGTGTCAGCTCCTAGGCTCAGTCATAGACTATAGTGGGGACATTGGAGTGTCAGCTCCTGGGCTCAGTCATAGACTATAGTGGGGACATTAGAGTGTCAGCTCCTGGGCTCAGTCATAGACTATAGTGGGGACATTGGAGTGTCAGCTCCTGGGCTCAGTCATAGACTATAGTGGGGACATTAGAGTGTCAGCTCCTGGGCTCAGTCATAGACTATAGTGGGGACATTGGAGTGTCAGCTCCTGGACTCAGCCATAGACTATAGTGGGGACTTTAGAGTGTCAGCTCCTGGACCCAGTCATAGACTATAGTGGGGACATTAGAGTGTCAGCTCCTGGACTAAGTCATAGACTATAGTGGGGACATTAGAGTGTCAGCTCCTGGACTCAGTCATAGACTATAGTGGGGACATTAGAGTGTCAGCTCCTGGGCTCAGTCATAGACTATAGTGTGGACATTGGAGTGTCAGCTCCTGGGCTCAGTCATAGACTATAGTGGGGACATTGGAGTGTCAGCTCCTGGGCTCAGTCATAGACTATAGTGGGGACATTAGAGTGGGGACATTGGAGTGTCAGCTCCTGGGCTCAGGCATAGACTATAGTGGGGACATTAGAGTGTCAGCTCCTGGGCTCAGTCATAGACTATAGTGGGGACATTAGAGTGTCAGCTCCTGGGCTCAGTCATAGACTATAGTGGGGACATTAGAGTGTCAGCTCCTGGGCTCAGTCATAGACTATAGTGGGGACATTGGAGTGTCAGCTCCTGGGCTCAGTCATAGACTATAGTGGGGACATTAGAGTGTCAGCTCCTGGGCTCAGTCATAGACTATAATGGGGACATTGGAGTGTCAGCTCCTGGGCTCAGTCATAGACTATAGTGGGGACATTGGAGTGTCAGCTCCTGGGCTCAGTCATAGACTATAGTGGGGACATTAGAGTGTCAGCTCCTGGGCTCAGGCATAGACTATAGTGGGGACATTGGAATGTTCTTACCTCCCTTGCGCCCGCTTTCCTTTTCTTTTCTCATTAGGTTTGTATTGTTCTCGCAGTGCCATGATGGAGAGCACAGAACTCAGGAGATTGCGGAAGAAACTGAGACAGATTGAGACATTAGAACACCTTCCCCGGGAGCTGAGCCCCTGTGAGACCACCAAGGTACAGTATAAGGGGGTCTGGGGGGGATCCCTTCACACACATTGCTCAGGATTGGCTTCCGATGTCTGGAGAAATGATGTTCAGCTGAGACCAAAGTACACGGGGAGATAAACTGCATGACAAAGAGACGCAGGAGATCAGCAGCATTTATAGCAAAAACAGATGAAAAAAATAAATATAACAGAACATTCTAGAAAATAAAAATGGTGATGTTTTTTTAATGATATTTAGTCTTCGGGTTTTACATCTACTTTATAATCGTAGCTCTATACATTCCGCTCTCAGATATGCCACAGATTGATTTAATGATTGTACAGATTAGTTATGAGGCAGAGGAGCCCATAGTAACCAATCAGCTGTGATCACTGCAGCCTGTCAGTGCAATGTATGGGCTCAGCACTCACAGCTGTCACTCCCAGCCACAGGAATCACATTCCCACCATAGGGATTTGCAGAGTCATTAAACACTGAGAATCCCAGCGGAGTGATGTGTGTGTTCCAGGGGCAAGATACAGGCGAGAGACCAATGTACAGTATCTGACAAAAGTAAGTACACCCCTCAGTGACATTTGTGTAAATCTTTTCTTCTATCTTTTCATGTGACAACACTGAAGAAATGACACTTTGCTACAATGTAAAGTAGTGAGTGTACAGCTTGTATAACAGTGTAAATTTGCTGTCCCCTCAAAATAACTCAACACACAGCCATTAATGTCTAAACCGCTGGCAACAAAAGTCAGTACACTCCTAAGTGAAAATGTCCAAATTGGGCCCAATTAGCCATTTTCCCTCCCCTGTGTCATGTGACTCGTTAGTGTTACAAGGTCTCAGGTGTGAATGGGGAGCAGGTGTGTTAAATTTGGTGTTATCGCTCTCACTCTCTCATACTGGTCACTGGAAGTACAACATGGCACCTCATGGCAAAGAACTCTCTGAGGATCTGAAAAAAAGAATTGTTGCTCTACATAAAGATGGCCTAGGCTATAAGAAGATTGCCAAGACCCTGAAACTGATCTGCAGCACGGTGGCCAAGACCATACAGCGGTATAACAGGACAGGTTCCGCTCAGAACAGGCCTCACCATGGTCCACCAAAGAAGTTGAGGTCACGTGCTCAGCATCATATCCAGAGGTTGTCTTTGGGAAATAGACGTATGAGTGCTGCCAGCATTGCTGCAGAGGTTGTAGGGGTGGGGGGGTCAGCCTGTCAGTGCTCAGACCATACGCCGCACACTGCATCAAATTGGTCTGCATGGCTGTCATCCCAGAAGGAAGCCTCTTCTAAAGATGATGCACAAGAAAGACCACAAACAGTTTGCTGAAGACAAGCAGACTAAGGACATAGATTACTGGAACCATGTCCTGTGGTCTGATGAGACCAAGATAAACGTATTTGGTTCAGATGGTGACAAACGTGTGTGGGGGCAACCAGGTGAGGAGGACAAAGACAAGTGTGTCTTGCCTACAGTCAAGCATGGTGGTGGGGGTGTCATGGTCTGGGGCTGCATGAGTGCTGCCGGCACTGGGGGGCTACAGATCATTGAGGGAACCATGAATGCCAACATGTACTGTGACATACTGAAGCAGAGCATGATCCCCTCCCTTCAGAGACTGGACCGCAGGGCAGTATTCCAACATGATAACCACCTCAAACACACCTCCAAGACCACCACTGCCTTGCTAAAGAAGCTGAGGGTAAAGGTGATGGACTGGCCAAGCATGTCTCCAGACCTAAACCCTATTGATCATCTGTGGGACATCCTCAAAGGGAAGGTGGAGGAGCGCAAGGTCTCTAACATCCACCAGCTCTGTGATGTCATCATGGGAGAGGGGAAGAGGACTCCAGTGGCAACCTTTGAAGCTCTGGTGACCTCCATGCCCAAGAGGGTTAACGCAGTGCTGGAAAATAATGGTGGCCACACAAAGTATTGACACTTTGGGCCCAATCTGGAGATTTTCACTTAGGGGTGTACTGACTTTTGTTACCAGCGGTTTAGACATTAATGGCTGTGTGTTGAGTTATTTTGAGGGGACAGTAAATTTACACTGTTATACAAGCTGTACACTCACTACTTTACATTGTAGACAAGTGTCATTTCTTCAGTGTTGTCACATGAAAAGATAGAAGAAAAGATTTACACAAATGTGACTGCGGGGTGTACTTACTTCTGTGATATACAGTACAGCACACTGCGTCTGTTAGGGCTCATTTACACTAGTGGATGGGGCTCTGTAAAACATCCCCCCCCCCCATTGCTACCCCCTTTGGCTGCAGGGGCGGTGGCCAGGGGTATACACATGTCACTGCCATGTTGCTTTGCAGGAATTATACCCCCTTGTCGCTTTTATTTAAGTTAATGGGGTCATTTTGCAACCGCCCCTCAACTATGCGCAATGCGTGCCGTTGTGGTGTGCTGGTTTGTGGGTAAAGCAGGTGGTGAAGAGGTAAGTAAATAGCAAGCTGGTCCAAACTGACTATTTAACCGCTTGCGGACTGCCCACCATATATGAAGTGCGGCCGCTCTGTGCCAGATTTCATACCCAGTACAAGAACTCTGCAGAACTATCTGACATTGCTGTATCATTTCTGGTAAATGTCTTCTGCTTCCATATTTTTAAACTTCTATATTTCATGCTAGCTATATAAAAACCACACTGCATTAGCAACATTACTGGTGATTGATTCCCAACCCCATTTGGCTCGAGTGATGAAGAGAGGTAATAAGATTTAGGACCCTCGCCTGTGTCTGGTCTGGTATTGGCCATCTCCTCTCCCATATTCAGGTGTCTCAAATCAGACCCAATAATGACCAATAGAGAAACGCATGGCTGCTCCGTCTCCCTGTAAATTTAAAGCAGCCTATGGGGTGGCGCAGACACCATGGCTCTTTCCTGAATGGCTCTGTCATAAGTGATGCGCAGTTTCTCCGCCGCAGTTTACCTAAAGCTGGATGAAGATACAACAAGAACTTTGCTCCACTCTGCAAGACGGCAAGCAAACCAGCATCTGACATTTATTTTATATCAAGTCAGATTCCCACTCTGTCCACTAACATGCTCCTCATTCTCTTCCTTCTCACATCGGTGTCTTCTATCCTCAAATTATCCTTACTCTACCCCTCCTCTCTACCCTGCAGCATGCACCTATCACCCTCACTCCTACCCTCTCCCTACTACTGCACCCATCATCTCCTGTATTTGCTGCACCCACATGCTGGTATAAACACCAGGGCCACTAGACACGTGCGCTCATGCACATCCCACTCCCACCCTGCCTTCCTCGCCCTCCTCCTTATCCTAGTCTCAGGTGACATTTCTCCTAATCCTGGTCCGCCATTTTCCAACTGCAAGCCACATATCCAATACCCCTCCCCCTCTGGCAACCACCGCAATCCACTCAGTTTAATTTCTATCCCCCCGCTTCCTCAAAGCAGCCCACCTATCTCATGTCCCCCTTGGAACGCCAGCTCCATCTGTAACAAGCTTACATCTGTACATGACCTCTTCATCTCTCATGGCGTTAACATCCTCGCCATAACGGAAACCTGGCTTCAACATTTGGACTCAGCTTCTCCTGCTGCCCTCTCCCATGGTGGCCTCCATTGGACACACTCCCCCAGACCCAACAGACAGAAAGGAGGTGGGGAGTTGGATTCCTTCTATCCCCACAAAGCACCTTCCAAGTCCTTCCTATCCCTCCCTCTCTTCTTTAGAGATGCACTGTATTCGTCTGTTTTCTCCCATTTCTCAGAGAATTGCAGCAATATATCGGCCTCCAGGACCGGTATCGCGCTTTCTTCATGACTTTGCTGCCTGGCTACCCGACATTCTCTCCTCTGAAATATCCGCCATCATTCTTGGTGACTTCAACATTCCTGTCAATGGTAACAGCCCAACTACAGCTAAACTTCTCGACTTAACCTCATCTTTTGACCTAACCCAATGGACACATACTTCCACTCACTCCAAAGGTAATACCCTTGACCTTGTATTCTCCCATCTCTGCAATCCTGGCAATATCAACACCCCCTTTCCTCTCTCTGATCACAACCTCATTAGTTTCACTGTATCCTTGCCTCCAACTACCCATCCCTCCAAGCAGCAAACAATTACTTGTAGGAACCTTCGCCACTTTAACCCTCCTCTTCTCTATTCTGCTACTGACCACCTATATGACATAATCTCTCCCCTGTCCTGTCCTGTCCTGGCCACCTCTGTCTACAACAATTCACTTTCATCATCACTAGATGCACTTGCTCCTCTAACCACACGCAGAATCAGGCCCCGACTGTTACAACCCTGGCAAACTGACAACACTAGAAATCTCAAGAGACATTGCCGTGCTCTTGAATGACTGTGGTGTAAAACCAAATGTCTGCAAGACTTCACCCTATATAAATCTGCCCTTCTAAATCACAATTCTTACCTCCATGCTGCCAAACAAGCCTACTTTGTCTCTCTTATTAATAATTTGTCATCCAGTCCCCGTCGGCTCTTCTCAACCTTTAACTCTCTGCTTCGTCCCCCACCCCCCTCTACCCACTAACTCACTCACTGCCCAAGAGATTGCCAATCACTTCAAAGACAAGATTGATGCAATTCCTGAGGACACCTCCACTGTGCGTACATCTTCCCCACCCAACATACCTTGCCTAACAGCACATTCAAAACTCTCCTCTTTTGAACTACTACTGAAGAGGTTCCAAAACTTTTCTCAGATGCCCACCTAACCAATTGTCCCCTTGGATCCTGTTCCCTCACAACTACTATGGTCACCCTCTTCTTCTATCCTGTGCTCCCTCACTCACATCTTCAATCTCTCCCTCTCTAGTGGCACCTTCCCCTCCCCTCTAAAACATGCGCAGATCACTCCCATACTTAAAAAGCCCTCACTGGACCCCTCCAACCTGAACAACATAAGACCCATCTCATTGCTCCCATTCACCTCTAAACTTCTAGAACGCTTAGTCTACAACCGTCTTAGCTCCTACCTCAGTGAAAATAACCTTCTTGACCCCTTACAGCCTGGCTTTCGCTCGCAGCACTCTACGGAAACTACCTTACTAAAACTCACTAACGATTTACTAACTGCTAAAACCAACAGTCAGTACTCCATACTCCTACTACTTGTCCTCTCTGCGGCCTTTGATACTGTTGACCACCCGCTCCTTCTCAATAAACTCCATTCCCTTGGCCTCCGAGATTCTGATCTATCCTGGTTCTCTGTCTATCTATCACAGCGCTCCTTCAGTGTCACCTACAACTCTGTCTCCTCCTCTCCATTGCCCCTTTCTGTGGGGGTCCCCCAAGACTCTGTTCTTGGACCCCTTCTCTTCCCTATCTACACCTGCTCCCTCGGTCACTTGATAACCGCCCACGACTTCCAATACCATTTATACGCCGATGACACCCAAATCTATCTGTCTACTCCTCACCTCACTCCTTCAGTCTCCTCTCCATTACTAACTTACTAACTGACTTATCAGCATGGATGTCATACCACTTCCTTCAACTAAATCTCTCTAAAACTGAGCTATTGGCCAAGATGGCGATCTGAGAGGAAGCAGACCTCAGAGCTCTGCTGGAGATCCGTTGTTTTATCCGTTCTCCTGGTGTTTTTTTACACTTTAAACCACAAGAACTGTTCCGGATGCCATACAAAACAAGATTACAGGGGGAAGAAGCTTCGTTTTCCACCGAGGGCGGAGGAAACAACTCCACAAGTGTTTTCCCACGTGCAATCCTCCCCTGGCTGTGCAAGAAACATGGCGTCCCAGACGGACATGGAGGAACAGTCAGATGTGCAGCAACTTGGCTTTCAAGAGGTAATGACTGCGATAGCCTCATGCCAAACTGCCCTGACTAATAAAATCGAAGCGGTACAACTAGATGTCAGCCTTATTAGACAGGACTTTGACAAACTACAGGCGCGGGTGTCTGAAGCGGAGCAACGTGTGGGGCTAACAGAAGACACACTCACGGAGCATACTGCGTTGATCCGCACCCTACAAACGAGGGTCAGGGCGCTGGAATACAAGGTCGACGACGCAGAGAATAGGAACAGGAGGAACAACCTCCGCCTTGTGGGTATGCCGGAGGGAGCGGAGGGGAAGAACCCCATGGTCTTTGTGGAAGAGGTTATTATATTATTATTATTATTATTATACAGTATTTATATAGCGCCAACAGTTTACGTAGCGCTTTACAACTTGAGGGTAGACAGTACAAATACAATACAATTTGATACAGTAGGAATCAGAGGGCCCTGCTCCTTAGAGCTTACAATCTAAGAGGGGAGGTCAAGAGATACAAGAGGTAATAACTGTGGGTGATGTGCTGATTGAGAAGATAAATGTACAGTTGTTAGGTGGGGGCCAGATAGGCTTCTCTGAAGAGATGAGTTTTCAGGGATCGTCTGAAAGTGGATAAAGTAGGAGAAAATCGGACGGATTGGGGTAGAGCATTCCAGAGGATGGGGGAGGCTCTGGAGAAGTCCTGAAGGCGAGCATGGGATGAGGTGACAAGGGAGTTTGAGAGCAGGAGGTCTTGGGAGGAGCGAAGAGAACGATTAGGTTGGTATTTTGTGACTAGGTTAGAGATGTAGCTAGGGACCAAGTTGTGGATGGCTTTGTAAGTTATAGTTAGTATCTTGAATTTAATTCGGTGACTGAGTGGCAGCCAATGGAGGGATTGGCAGAGGGGTGTAGCAGACGCTGAGCGGTTTGTGTGGTGGATGAGCCTGGCAGCAGCGTTCATGATGGACTGAAGTGGGGATAGCCTATTTAGAGGTAAACCAATGAGGAGGGAGTTGCAGTAGTCAAGGCGGGAGATGACCAGGGAGTGGATTAGAAGCTTTGTGGTGTCAATGGTTAGGAAGGGGCGTATCTTGGAGATGTTGCGAAGACAGAGGCGGCAAGCTTTGGATAGTGATAGAATGTGGGGTCGAAAGGTTAGTTCAGAGTCCAGGATTACACCTAGGACCTTGGCGTGGGGAGATGGGTTGATAGTTGAGCCGTTGATCTTGACAGGGAGATCAGGGGAAGTGGCACCTGAGGGAGGAAATATCATGAGCTCGGTTTTGGATAGGTTGAGTTTGAGAAAGTGATGTGACATCCAGGCTGATATGTCTGCTAATAAGTTGGTAATGCGTGAGGAGACAGATGGAGAGAGCAGGGGGGTGGAGAGATAGATTTGGGTGTCATCAGCGTAGAGATGATATTTAAAGCCGTGGGAGGCAATCAACTGACCCAAGGAGGTGGTGTAGATTGAGAAAAGGAGAGGTCCGAGAACAGAACCTTGGGGGACCCCAACGGAAAAAGGAAGAGGAGAGGAGGAAGTAGAGTTGTAAGTGACACTGAAGGAGCGGTGGGATAGGTAGGATGAGAACCAGCGAAGAGTACAGTCACGGAGACCAAAGGAGTGGAGTTTTTCGAGGAGGAGGGGGTGGTCCACTGTGTCAAAGGCAGCAGAGAGATCCAGGAGAAGTAGTACAGAATAGTGTCCATTGGCTTTAGCCATTAGTAGGTCATTTGAGAGTTTAAGGAGAGCAGTTTCCGTGGAGTGTTGAGGGCGAAAACCGGACTGAAGGGGATCAAGAAGTTTATTCATGGTCAGATGGTCGCTTAATCGGATGTAGACCAGTCTTTCAAGAAGTTTGGAGGAGAAGGAGAGTAAGGAGATGGGACGTAAGTTGTTGAGATTGGTGGGATCCAGTGAGGGCTTTTTTAGTATGGGGGTGACTAGCGCATGTTTTAGAGAGTTTGGGAAGATGCCACAAGAGAGGGAGAGGTTGAAAATGTGAGTTAGAGAGCGTAGAATCGAGTCAGAGGGTGAGCGTAGCATTTGCGAGGGAACAGGATCCAGGGGGCAAGTGGTTAGATGAGTGCTAGATAAAAGTTTAGCAACCTCAGTAGTAGTAGCAGGGTTGAATGAGGGAAGTAATGACTGTATCTGTGGACATGGGGTGTTGCATGGGGGAGGTTTTTGCACATTGGCGATCTCCTCATGAATTGTATCAATCTTAGTTTTGAAGTGATTGGCAATCTCCTGGGCAGTGATTGAGTTGGTGGGTGGAGGCAGTGGATCTGAGAGAGCTACTGCCGACCGCGCAGTTCTCGCCATACTTCACGGTGGAACGTGCCCATAGGATCCCTCCTGTTCCGGGACCACCAGGATCTAATCCTCGCACCTTAATTTTTCGGCTACTTAACTTTCGGGATCGGGACGAAATACTCCGTGCAGCACGTAGAGCGGGTGAGTTGAAATATCAGAATACCACCCTAATGTTCTTCCCCGATTTTTCACTTGAAACGCAAAAATTGCGTAGGTCCTTTGACCAGATCAAAGTGGGGCTACGAGCACGCAACATCAAATATAGTATTTTATTCCCTGCCAGGACGGTGAAACAGTTAAATTCTTTACCGCGCCTCGGGATGCTGCCGCGTGGCTGGAATCCTTGCCTCCGCACCGCTAAGCATAACATCCAAGAACATTTACCATATACTCATGTGAGTTCTAACACACTTGTGGAGAGTTTTTCTGTTTTTATTTTTCTCCGTTTTTGATTTTTGCGCAAAAGTTTTATGTCTACTTTGATGGGGACTTGTGCTTAGTGCAACCTAGCCCTACATATGTTTACAGCACAGAACCGTTTACATGCAAGATGCTGCATAGGGAAAGGCACTGGAGACGTTCCTATACCAGACCTATACCAGTAGATTCACAGTTGCAGCTCAGGGATCCTGTACATGCATAGGAATGTGGACAATAGAAAAAGACCACTGGTGATTTCTCATCACACTTGTGAGGCTGCTGCGAGATGGATATCCTTGCCTCCGCACCGACAGGCGTTCTATCAAGAACAATTGCCTTATGCTCTCTAAGTGTTAGAGATAGACACTCAGTGCAATTTGGCCTTGCATGTGTCCATAGTCCTGGTCTCTTTTTCATGCAAAACGCTGTACAGGGGAAAACAATGGAGACATTCCCTCATAAACCATTTGTCAGTAACTGTGTGGCTGCAGCTAATTACTTATATCCCTAAACACACACCTGGACACAGGAAATGGTCGGATGGCAATGGTATGTTCGGTTGGCTTAGGGGTGGGATAAACTGTTATGTGATCTCTAATGAAGGAACCGAGGGCCACACCGGGCTCGGTGCTGATATAATGGGGACGTTTCCAGAACTGCAACACTACTTCTGAGTGGGGGAACTACTTATTACAGCAAACCTGCACGGCATTGCTTCTTTGTTAAACTAACAATAAGACACCTGGCCATCTAGAGTCGAGACTTAGACTGATGGGGAGAAATGGAACTCTGTAACAACTGCCCAGGGCCTTTTGAGTTACAGTCATTAAGGAGTTAAAATACTCTGAGGCTCGGGGATGACACATGAAATAATTCATGGGTTGGTTGGACAGGGATTCGCAGTATGTGTGTCAATCTAATATTTTTGCCTCTGATGATAGGCTTACGTGTATCTATCGGTATGGCGTACCCTACTCCAACTGATCTACAAATGGGTTAACTGTTAGTTCTTACTATTGTTTAATGAATGTTTAGTAACTAAGATAAGGGCCCCTGGGTTTCCCAGGAGAAAGCATATGTAACATGAACCAGCAACTCTGTCGCCTTGTGAGGTAACACTCCACGCTACAGGTGCTCGCCCTCGTTTAAGTATAGATGTTGGGGGTTCAGGGTATGAAGCATCCTCGGTTTTGGAGGGGGATGTGGGGAGGGGGGGGGGATATCTGCCATTGCAGAATTTCAAGGTTGTTAAGTTCTCAAGTTTCAAGAAGGAGTTGCTCATTTGTGGTTGGAGTGTTACTGACTCAAGCAAACAATGTATATGCGTAAACAATCTGTACCATGTCTCCCTAGACCTGAGTGGGACAGTGAGATACGTATGTCTGGGGGATGGTTGGGGGGAGGATGAGATATGCGGATCCTGCTTACACGATTGCATATGAGAGGGAATGGCTGAGTTATCTATTGTATCCTGGAATGTCCGGGGCCTAAATTCAGCCACCAAAAGGATACTTGTTTTTAAATACCTGCAAAAGCACAACCCACACATCTGTATACTCCAGGAGACCCATTTGATAGGCAAGCGTGTCTTGGGTCTCCGGAGGGCATGGGTGGGAACTCACCATCATTCTACATACTCAAACTATGCGAGGGGTGTGAGCATTTTGATCCGCAGGTCACTTCCTCTACAGATCTTAGACGTTAAAACTGACCCGGGGGGCAGATTTGTCATTATTAATGCTTCACTTTATGATAGAGAAATTGTGTTGGTAGGCCTGTATCTTCCTCCTCCTGCTGAGGTACAACTGTTAAATGATATAATGCAAATAGTTATGGGGTTCAATGTACCAGAAGTTTTTATTTTTGGTGATTTTAATCTGGTTCCATCACAGGATTTGGACAGGCTACACGGAGTAACCTGCACCTCATCGGCCTTGGGGGGATGGGCTGACGCGTGTGCTCTTACTGACGTATGGCGCCATTTTCACCCGGACAAGAGAGAGTACACGTGTCACTCCTCCTCCTACCGGGCGCTCTCACGAATAGATCTTGTGTATGCATCACCTGGGGCGTTGCGGTGGGTAGGGGCAATAGACCATTTGCCCCGTGGCATCTCGGATCATGCCCCTATCTGCCTCAAAATTTCTTTAATAAAATTCCCGGGGTTGAGGCTGTGGCGTTTGTCCGGTTTCTGGGCCAAGGATGAGAGAGTCCAAGAATTAATGATGGAAAATATTTGTAACTACTGGAATGAAAATGGGGAATCTGCTAATGCCAATGTGTTATGGGATGCGTTCAAATCTAAGATGAGGGGGGAATATATTGCCCGCATATCTCTCTTGCAGAGAGAGGCTTCCAAAACACGAGAGACTTTGGAGGAGGAGGCTGTTAGAAGGGAGGCAGGATATACTCAATCCCCCAGTGACACTAACTATCATAACTGGCAGAATACCTTATGTGAGCTTTCCTTACATAACGTCGAGCAGACTAAAAAATCTATGCTATTCGCAAAGCAAAAAA
This sequence comes from Lithobates clamitans, assembly GCA_037952925.1. Taxonomy (NCBI): domain Eukaryota; kingdom Metazoa; phylum Chordata; class Amphibia; order Anura; family Ranidae; genus Lithobates; species Lithobates clamitans. The sequence goes on along the minus strand of JBBGZY010001055.1, from coordinate 116,358 downwards.
TATTTGAGCACGGAAATAAAAATGGGCGGCTTCTGGCCTGGCTAGCAAAGAACCAGACAGCTTTCACTCATATAGCCAGTATCCGCAATGATAGTGGACAAATACTTTCCTCCCCAGAGGCAATAAATGACGAATTTTTTAAGTTTTTCAGAGAGGTATACACCTCTAGAGCCCAGTTCACGCCACTGGAATTGCAGGAGTATCTGGACACAATACCATTCCCTTCCCTATCAGAGGAACATAGGAACTTATTGGAGGGGGATTTTTCTCTGGAGGAGGTTCAGGCTGCCATTGGCGGTTTACAATGCGGCAAAACTCCGGGTGCAGACGGCCTTCCAACAGAGTTTTACTCACAAAACGCTGAACTGCTTGCCCCCAGATTGAGATCCCTTTTCTCTGGCCTGCTGGAGACGGAAGCTCTCCCGGAGTCTATGGAGGAGGCTATTATAGTTTTAATACCTAAACCTAGGAAGGACCCACAGGAGTGTGCATCCTTCAGACCAATATCTCTACTTAACGTTGACGTGAAAATTCTAGCAAAAATTTTGGCTAACCGTCTATCGTCGGTAATCTCCACAGTGATTCACGTCGACCAAACAGGGTTTATGCCGGGTAAAGGCACCGACATAAACCTTAGACGCCTTTTCGTGAACCTGTCGCTTAGTCAAGATATAGCGGGGATCTCGGGTGATTGCCTCCCTTGACACCGAAAAGGCGTTTGACTCTGTAGAGTGGTCTTATCTCTGGGGGGTGCTACAACACTTCGGGTTTGGCCCCAACTTTATACGATGGATACGGCTACTCTATGGAGCTCCAAAGGCTAGGGTGCGTACTAACGACCGACTGTCGGATCTATTTTCCTTACACAGGGGTACCCGCCAAGGATGCCCCCTGTCCCCTAGTTTATTTGCCTTGGCCCTAGAACCATTGGCTATTATCATTCGGGAGTCTCAAGAGATTAGGGGAATCCGGGTTGGCACACTGGAGAAGAAAATATCCTTATACGCGGACGACGCCTTACTTTACCTGAATGACTCTGGTCCATCACTATCCGCCGCTCTGGTGATATTTAATAAGTTTGGTACACTAGCAGGCATCCGTATCAACTGGAATAAATCGGTCCTCTTTCCTCTGGATAGGCAGTCCCAACGCCCACACAATCATACACCACTACAGTGGGTCGGAGAATTCAAGTACCTTGGGGTAAAATCTCTAGGGACGCCGGTCAATATTATAATTTGAACATGCTCCCCCTGCTTCGACTCCTGCGGGAGAAATGCCAGTCTTGGTCCGGACTTCCATTGAACCTAATAGGCCGAATAAATATTCTTAAAATGATCATTCTACCTAAATTCAACTATTTTTTCCACAACAGGCCAATCTGGACACCGCAGATCTTTTTTCAAGAAATTGATAAATGCATCGCCTCTTTTATATGGAACGGATTCGTACCAAGACTGGCAAAGACCACACTGTGTGCACCTACACACCTGGGGGGACTGGCTCTTCCGGACTTCAGGGTTTACTATTGGGCAGCCATGCTGGTTACTGTACACTGGTGGTTTAAGGCAAGCAGATCTATTGCTGCGGTTTGTGTGGAGGCAGCCTGGCTAGGCTCACTACAGGAATTACAAAATTTAGCATATAGAGGAGTGAGAGCCTATAAGGATCTCCCTGTACCGACTAGGGCGACGATAAAGGTTTGGATTGCGGCTAGACGCAGGTTCCTCCAGGTGGGTCGCTGGTCACCGGTCCAGCCTCTCTGGGGAAACCCTAACCTGCCTCATTTTAGGACAATACCAGATCCCCAGGTCTGGGCGAGATTCGGCATTAAGACACTAAGGGATATTATGCCCACGGGCACACTGATGTCATTCTCACAACTATCTAGGAAGTATGAGTTACCTGGGTGGATGTTCTTTCGTTATGTCCAACTAAGACACACAGCTAGAGCCCAATTTCCTACTCAACCTGTTCTACAATTGGACCCAGTAGAGAATCTAATGTCATATGAAGACCTTGCAAAGCCACTTTCGGCTTTGTATGGTGTCCTGCTCCCAATTGATAGTGCAAAAATGGATGGACTCTGGGAACAATGGAAGGCTGATATTCCATCTTTAGAGAGGGAAGATTGGGAGGATAGTCTTGAATAGGGCCCCAAACTAGCAATAGCGGCAGGAGATAAACTTATACAAACCAAATTCCTTCACAGGGTTTACTTTACCCCGATACGTATGTCTAGAATATATCCTGGTTGAGACCCACAATGTCCCAGATGCTTGACACATCCGGGCACTTACCTGCACATGTTCTGGGGGTGCTCCATGCTGTCGACCGTCTGGGCAGAAATATTTGACCAATTAAATGTCCGACTCGAGTTGAATGTTCCTATGACGCCGGAACTAGCTTTACTGGGTATACATGAAGATGATCAGCGGCCACATCATAGCAAACTATTAATCTCATATTTGCTCTTTTATGCAAAGAAAGAAATATTGTGTAAATGGTCTTCTTCTGTCCCCCCGGATATAGCTACATGGGAAAACAAAGTAAATGCTGCCCTCCCTTTATATAAGTTGACGTATATCAATCGTGGATGCCCATGGAAGTTTGACAAAGTGTGGTCATCATGGGCGTTGATCTAGTAGCCTTCCCTCCCCCCACACTCCCTCAGAATACTACTCCGTGTGGTCTCTCTCCCTTCTGTGTCCTCTCTCCTGCGCTCGCCTCTCTCTCACTCAGGAAATATATCCTTGAACAGGAAACTGCAGAAGTTAGTGCTATTAATAATGCTTTATGACTTTATATTTTATAATGTATGCCTTATGTGAAATGCTGACAAGATTGTGACAAGTAACTTTGTAACAACTGACTGTGAACTTGTATCAATGTATATGTTTATTTTCTACAATAAAGCACTCCTGGTTATAAAAAAAAAACTGAGCTATTAATATTCCCCCCCCCCCGCCCGTGCCCCCTCCATGACTTCTATCAAAATCAACAATGTAACCATCAGTCCCTCCCCTCACGTCAGGGTACTCGGTGTAATCCTAGACTCTGACTTGTCATTTCAGCCTCAAGTCCAATCGTTGTCAAAAGTTTGTAGAATTCACCTCCGTAACATCTCTAAAATTCACCCCTTTTTATCAAATGAAACCACCAAACTCCTCATTCACTCCCTTGTTATCTCTCACCATGACTATTGCAACTCCCTTCTCATTGGCCTACCGCTCCATAGGCTCCTCCCCTCTTCAGTCTATCATGAATGCTGCTGCCAGACTTATCCACCTTACCAACCGCTCAGTGTCTGCCAACCCTCTCCTCCAATCCCTAAACTGATCTCCATTCAGTGTCTGCCAACCCTCTCCTCCAATCCCTACACTGGTCTCCATTCAGTGTCTGCCAACCCTCTCCTCCAATCCCTACACTGGCTTCCATTCAGTGTCCACCACCCCTCTCCTCCAATCCCTACACTGGTCTCCATTCAGTGTCCACCAACCCTCTCCTCCAATCCCTACACTGGTCTCCATTCAGTGTCTGCCAACCCTCTCCTCTAATCCCTACACTGGTCTCCATTCAGTGTCTGCCAACCCTCTCCTCCAATCCCTATACTGGTCTCCATTCAGTGTCTGCCAACCCTCTCCTCCAATCCCTACACTGGTCTCCATTCAGTGTCTGCCAACCCTCTCCTCCAATCCCTACACTGATCTCCATTCAGTGTCTGCCAACCCTCTCCTCCAATCCCTACACTGGTCTCCATTCAGTGTCTGCCAACCCTCTCCTCCAATCCCTACACTGGCTTCCATTCAGTGTCCACCACCCCTCTCCTCCAATCCCTACACTGGTCTCCATTCAGTGTCCACCAACCCTCTCCTCCAATCCCTACACTGGTCTCCATTCAGTGTCTGCCAACCCTCTCCTCTAATCCCTACACTGGTCTCCATTCAGTGTCTGCCAACCCTCTCCTCCAATCCCTACACTGGTCTCCATTCAGTGTCTGCCAACCCTCTCCTCCAATCCCTACACTGATCTCCATTCAGTGTCTGCCAACCCTCTCCTCCAATCCCTACACTGGTCTCCATTCAGTGTCTGCCAACCCTCTCCTCCAATCCCTACACTGGCTTCCATTCAGTGTCCACCACCCCTCTCCTCCAATCCCTACACTGGTCTCCATTCAGTGTCCACCAACCCTCTCCTCCAATCCCTACACTGGTCTCCATTCAGTGTCTGCCAACCCTCTCCTCTAATCCCTACACTGGTCTCCATTCAGTGTCTGCCAACCCTCTCCTCCAATCCCTACACTGGTCTCCATTCAGTGTCTGCCAACCCTCTCCTCCAATCCCTACACTGATCTCCATTCAGTGTCTGCCAATCCTCTCCTCCAATCCTACACTGGTCTCCATTCAGTGTCTGCCAACCCTCTCCTCCAATCCCTACACTGGCTTCCATTCAGTGTCCACCACCCCTCTCCTCCAATCCCTACACTGGTCTCCATTCAGTGTCCACCAACCCTCTCCTCCAATCCCTACACTGGTCTCCATTCAGTGTCTGCCAACCCTCTCCTCTAATCCCTACACTGGTCTCCATTCAGTGTCTGCCAACCCTCTCCTCCAATCCCTACACTGGTCTCCATTCAGTGTCTGACAAACGTCTCCTCCAATCCCTACACTGGTCTCCATTCAGTGTCTGACAACCCTCTCCTCCAATCTCTACACTGGTCTCCAATCAGCATCTGCCAACCCTCTCCTCCAATCCCTACACTGGCTCCCAATCAGTGTCCACCAACCCTCTCCTCCAATCCCTACACTGGCGCCCAATCAGTGTCTGCCAACCCTCTCCTCCAATCCCTACACTGGTCTTCATTCAGTGTCTGCCAACCCTCTCCTCCAATCCCTACACTGGTCTCCATTCAGTGTCTGCCAACCCTCTCCTCCAATCCCTACACTGGTCTCCATTCAGTGTCCACCAACCCTCTCCTCCAATCCCTACACTGGTCTCCATTCAGTGTCTGCCAACCCTCTCCTCTAATCCCTACACTGGTCTCCATTCAGTGTCTGCCAACCCTCTCCACCAATCCCTACACTGGTCTCCAATCAGTGTCTACCAACCCTCTCCTCCAATCCCTACACTGGTCTCCATTCAGTGTCTGACAACCCTCTCCTCCAATCCCTACACTGGTCTCCATTCAGTGTCTGACAACCCTCTCCTCCAATCTCTACACTGGACTCCATTCAGTGTCTGCCATCCCTCTCCTCCAATCCCTACACTGGCTCCCAATCAGTGTCTGCCAACCCTCTCCTCCAATCCCTACACTGGTCTCCATTCAGTGTCTGCCAACCCTCTTCTCCAATCCCTACACTGGTCTCCATTCAATGTCCGCCAACCCTCTCCTCCAATCCCTACACTGGTCTCCATTCAGTGTCTGCCAACCCTCTCCTCCAATCCCTACACTGGTCTCCATTCAGTGCCTGCCAACCCTCTCCTCCAATCCCTACACTGGTCTCCATTCAATGTCCGCCAACCCTCTCCTCCAATCCCTACACTGGTCTCCATTCAGTGTCCGCCAACCCTCTCCACCAATCCGTACACTGGCTCCCAATCACCCAGCCAATTAAATTCTAAAACCTAATCACAACATACAAAGCCCTTCACAACTCTGTCCTGAGCTACATCACCAATCTTGTCTCCAAATATCACCCAGAGCCTCTCCCATCCTCTGGAACTCGCTACCTCCATCTATCCGGATATCCCCCTACTCTTGCTACCTTCAGGCGATCCCTGAAAACTCATCTCTTCAGGGAAGCCGATCACATCTCCCACTAATCTCCTCCCACTTCCATCAGCTCATTCCCCACAGTTACAACCTTTTGTACCACCTGCCCCACCCTATTAGATTGTAAGCTCTTCAGAGCAGGGCCCTCCTAATCCTCTTGTATTTTATTGTATTATAACTGTATTGTCTCCCTTTTATATTGTAAAGCGCTGCGTAAACTGTGGCACTATATAAATCCTGTATAATAATAATAATAGTAAACAGGAAAATAGAGAGGGGGATCTCATTAACAGGGGGCACAAACAGCAATAAAAACTGACCGGGGTTCTAATCCCTCCCCACTCCATCTAATGCCGCATACACACGGGCGGACTTTTTGACCGGACTTGTCCGACGGACCGAATCTGGCAGACAATCCGACCGTGTGTGGGCTCCATCGGACCTGCAGCGGACTTTTTCGGTCAAAAATCTGACGGACTTTAGATTTAGAACACGCTTCAAATTTGTCCGACAGACTCGAGTCCGATCGAAAAATCCGCTCGTCTGTATGCCGGTCCGACGGACGAAAACCGACGCTAGGGCAGCTATTGGCTACCGGCTATCAACTTCCTTATTCTAGTCTGGTCGTACATCATCACGTATGAATCCATCGGACTTTGTTGTGATCGTGTGTAGGAAAGTCCGTTCGTTCGAAAGTCCGTGAAAAGTCTGCCCGTGTGTACGCGGCATTACACTAAAAGAAAAGTTTTGCATTGAGTTACTGTATACTTTACAGCAAGTAGATGAAACAGTGAATTACTATAGATTCTGTCTATATCTGCACACACACACACACAGTTACTTGTGCAATATACACTATATTCCCAAAAGTATTGGTACGCCTTATTTCAGGAATTGTTTTGTTCTTTTCTCTTTCTCTTTTTTCTTCTCACTCCAACAAAACGCGGTATTGGATCACAGAACGCGCAAATGTCTACACCCAACTGTGGACCTTTACCACCACCTCATGGTCCAAACAGATAATACAGGCTTCCTTCTTTTCTTTTTTTTTTTTTTTTGGTAAATGAATACATTTTATTGTTTTGTAATGGTAACAAAGTAAACAAATAATATAAAAGTAAAACGAATACATAGAGAATGATAGCACACAGTACATCAGGGTTTGCAACTGCACATGTAATGAAAAAACAAACATAAAAACAGAATAGTACAAAATATTTGTTTTTGTTTCGAAAGAAAAAATAAAAGGTTAAATGATAGTTTTTAACAAATCCACACAGCAGAATAAGGATTTTTGTTTTTCAAAAGCGAGTTATTTTCGGCCTAGAGAAATTAGATTTTTAACATAACCTCTCCTCCAATCCCTACACTGATCTCCATTCACATGACTGAAAATAAAGAGCCTCACCCTTGTGTTAAAACTAGACACGTGCAATTCGTTACAAATTCGTCTTTTTCCGGTGAAGTTCGACAAAAATCGTTCATTTGGAAATATTCGAAATAACGAAAACCCATTTCGAATTTTTGTTTTTTTTCACAAAAATTCATTAAACTCAAAAATAAGAATGAAAATCGGAAAATTCAAAAGAACGAGAATCCAAAAATAAGAACGAAAATCCGAAAAAATTTGAAAACCCCAAAATGCGAAAACCTGAAATAATAACAACTATTACCTTTCAAATTTGGCTGTTAGAGAACTTAACGAATACGAATTTATCCAAAGTTACGAACTATCCGAAATAATAAATGCCGCATCTAAACGAATGCAACGTAGCGAATTAATAATAATAAATAATAATAATAAAACCTTTTTATTATTATTATTTATTAATATTAATTCATTGCGTTCCATTCGTTTAGATGCGGCATTCATTATTTTGGATGATTTGTTACTTCGGATAAATTCATTACGAAAAACTGAAAAAATAACTAATAATAACTTAACTATTACTAAATATTAAATGATAGGTATTGGAATTTCCTTTCAAATTTAGCTGTTAGTGAAGGTAATGAATACAAATTTATCTGAAGTTACGAATTATCGGAAATCACGAATGCTGCGTCTAAAAGGAATGGAACGTAACAAATTACTTTTTATTACTATTATTATTTATTATTAATTAGTTCCATTCCATTTGTTTAGATTTGTATTCGTTACGTTCACTAACAGCCACATTTGAAAGGAAACTCCAATACCTTATTATTAATATAACTTAATAGTTATTTATTATTAGTTAGTTAGTAAGTTATTATTTCGGATTTTTGAATTTTCGAATGTCGATCATAAAAAATGACCCAAAAAACGAAAAGAAAAAACAAAAACGAATGAAACTAAAGCCGCGTACACACGAGCGGAATGTCCGACAGAAAAAGTCAGACAGAAGCTATTCCGATCGTGTGTAGACCTCATCTGACTTTTTTTTTTTTTTAAATTCTGACGGGCCTAGAAATAGAACACGTTCTAAATATCTCCAACGGAACCAATTCCAATCGGGAAAACCGATCGTCTGTATGCTGTTTCAGACGGACCAAAAACGATGCATGCTCTGATGCAAGTACGAGACGGAAGCTATTGGCTATTGAACTTCCTTTTTCTAGTCCCGTCCTATGTGTTGTACGTCACCGCGTTCTGGACGGTCGGACTTTGGTGTGACCGTGTGGAGGCAAGACCGCTTGAGCGGAATTCTGGAGTTCCGTCTGCGAAACCTTCGGAGTTTATTCCGATGGGAAAACCGGTCGTGTGTACAGGGCATAAAACGAACACATTTTTCGGCAGTGCACATGTCTAATTAAAACTTTTTGATTTGAGACTTCTATAGATAACATAATAATAATGAGATATTTTAGTAGAGATTAGGTAATTGTGTCTTTTCAACTTGCTGGAGAGCTTTAAAAATGATATAGGAGGAAAACAACAAGAAAAAGGTACAATATTCAGGGTTATCTATTAATTGCAGCTTTAAATTAGGATTCTTCACACCTATCTAGAATTATTATTATATTATTATTGTTGTTATTTCCAGGCCAGTGTATTAAAGCGGGGTTCCTCCCAAATTTTGAACAATATCTGTATGTATTCTCTTCCTTGCCTAGATGCTGACATGCCATTTAAAAAAATTTAAATCGCCGTAATTACCTTTTATTTTTCTATTCTTCTTTGCATTTCCTGGTTCTCCTCCCGTGGGAGTAGGCGTGTTTCTAGCCTCTCCCAGACTCCTGGGAGCTAGTCTCAGGCTTCCCAGGATGTCACTGAGCATGTGCGGGAACGAGCGGTGAATGCTGGTAGCACAGCATTCACCACATCCAGGAAATAAATGCTTGTGGGCTTCAAATGCCCACAATGAAGATGGAAACCGCCTGCAGTGAATAATAGAAGTTATTCTTTCCGATGAAATCTGAGACAGGCGGACATATTACGCACAATATGTGAGTATGTAATGCTGAGAAGAAAAGTTTGTGAATGAACTCAAAAAAAAAAAAACGATAGATAGGTGGACCCCCGCTTTAAGTTACTATTTTTGTGATGAAATGCTTGTAAACTCCATGGAGTTCAAATGGAGTATCGGCCTGAAATCTAATCTTTAATTGCCAGCTAAAAAAGTTAGAAGACAGTTTTTTGGGTTTTTTTTAACCCCTTGCCTACCGGGCACTTTGGCTCCCATGGGACAAGGCTCCTCCCATCATAGCAGGAGAAATCCTAAAACTAAGTTGTGATCTTTACAAAGGCATTGGATCCAAACACATAGAATGCAGCATAGAGGGGCTCGGTGAAGGTGGCGGTGAAGGTGTGGAGATGTTTGATGGGGTTACACAATTCATAAAAGGATACTTGTCCCGTTTGGTAGTTCAGATAGACCCTGAATCTATTGCAGGAAATATTGCGAGATATTATAATTTCTTGCCGGTTATGTATAACCGAATACCGATTGTTGGAAGACTTGGACAAACACCAGGACTTGTCATTACACCCCAAATATGAAGGATCTCCTCGCCTATCAATAGACCCACAGGACACTCCCAACCTCCACTCCCCACACTCACTCATCTGCATTTCCCAGAAGCGTTGTCCTGAAGAAATACACGGGGTGCCTAAAACTTGGGAACAGTCCTGGAATCTTTCCGGTGAGTCCTCGTATGATGAACCTGGTGCTGGTTTTATCCAGCATGCCTCTTTTCCATTCTGGGATAGACGTAGACTTTTGGCTGCCGTGTTGCCGTCAAGTTTGTAGGAACCGCATGGTATGTAAATCTCTTTCTCCGCGGAGGTTATAATATCAGATAATGTAAAATGTAATGTCTCTACTGTGAAGGAATGTGATGTAGATAATAATAATAGTAATCTGAAAATGTCTATTTTCTTATGTGCATACATATTTTTCTCCTTACTCATTATATAAGTATACAGATTTGCTCTGTTCCTATATTTTCTCAAGATGGCGTGTACCCCCTACCTCCCACACATCAAAAGAACACGGAACTGGAGATAAGACCAAAGACAGCCAAACCTCGTTATGAAAATTCTCCATCTTCTTTTTCTATCTTAACCAATGAGATGTACCTATTAGACTAACATAGCAATGACGTATTTGTGTGTATAAAACATTAACACCGCCTTGAATAAAACACAAGTGTAATGAGTTAGCAATTCTGAGCGTGTCTCAGAGTGTTTACTTTTATATGCATGCATATCAACACTTTTCAAATTAGAGACAGCAGCAGATAACCTTGAGCTCGATTGGAGCTCTTAATCATTTCCATAACAGATGGTGCCGAAACCCGGGACCTCAGGCTACGGTCGAAGTTATACCGCGACAAGCATTCGGGCGTTAATTGAAAGATAACAGAAGGGGTCTTGCGCAGCCCTAACAGTACCGGTGAGTTGATTGATATTCTTACCACTGTACGACTCTCTTATCTTTCGGTTGACGGCTGGATTCTGTCGGTATGCTGAGACTGTCTTAGAGGCAGGTATTTCCTCGCCTGAGGTTGTTTAACGAACCTGTCAATGGGTTTCTGCTGACTGTATTCTTTGTTCACTGTCTGCCATTCTTTGGGCTACGAATTTCAGCAGTCTAAGGGTGCTACATGTGTGAATGTATGTTCTCATCTCCAGACGAGCTGTCGGCCTCTGGAGTGAGATAGTTTCCCTTGTGGCAGTCGTTTATAGACGGGTGTACTCTAGGTTCAAGGAACCTTTGAGGGTTATCTCAGCTGCGGGCTTTGCAGTCTGAAAGTGTTACAGAGGACTCACCCCAAGAAGAGTTGTCGGCCTCTTGGTGTAGAGCTGTAGAAAAACGTCTATAAACGGGTTTATTTTGCAGGGTGGTCTGCCTTTGCGGTTATTTTAGCCTGCTGAAATTTTGCAGTTCGAAGAGTGGCAGGTGTAATGTCCTGTCGTGATTGTATTTGTGGTTTATTGTTTGCTATACATGAGAGGGGGTGGGGACTGGTGAAAGTCAGAGTAGGAGGCTACCCGAAAGATCTGTTGGGTCGCGGGCCGTTGCTCCTCACTACCCCTGACGTGTTTGTTCTTGTTCTGAGATTAACCGTACATTACAGGGTTATAGCAAACAGTAGCAACTTGGAGCGCAGTATGAGCCCCCACCGAAAGAATTTGCTGATAAGAACGCTTAGAAAAATATTAACCCCTTGGTTGTACCAAAGAAAAGAAAGTGATTTTTCAAAGAAGGAGAGAAGCAGATGTTGAAATAGTTAACAAAGTTGAAAGAAGTGGCGAAAGTTATGTTGCTGAAGAGACAGGGAGAAAAATCCTGTGTGATAAAGAAAATTGGATAAAGGAAGTCAAGAAAGATGGCGATTGTATTATGTATTTGTATCACAGAGCTGATGATATGTTGGAACTTTAAACAAAGGAGGGGAGGGACAGCACTGCCCTCCGTCTAACAACCACTCCTTTCTCACCACCCAAGCACAACCCACTGTGACAACTCAGCCCGGCGGCCATCTTAGTGCACCCATGCCTTCACTTTCTACCCAGTCCAGTGCACTTCCTGCCGGCGGCCATCTTGGTACACCCAGTAAGCTTAAACAGCCTGTACCCAGCCCTCCCTGTTTTAAACCAAGATGGTTCATACCACACACCTGTCTTCCCCAATACGGGAGCATCACATTCCCAGGCTGGATATGTTAATGATGAAGAAGCATCTGAGTGGGAAGCCCGACAGCAGGCAGCAAGGCCACCCACTGATTTAACCCCCAATCCGGCTCCAGACTCTCAGTTCCGAGAGGATCTCAAACACATGCTGGCAACCGTAAAGAACAGTGCCTCTTGTCAGCCCCTGCCCCAACAACAGTCTCGGTTACCACAAGGGGCACCAGTGATGTATGTCGCTTTTACTCTATCACAAGCAGCGGCCTTAGTGACAAGTCTGCCTGACCCAGAGAAGCAGCCAATTCCGTTCTGCCACAGGATAGTGCAGATACAAGAAACTTACTCAGCTGCCTGGAGAGACTTGATCAGCCTATGCCAAATCAAAGCAGGATATGTCTTTTGGCCAGTCATGCAGATGGCCTTCAATGATGCCTGCCTGACAAGTGCCACTTCCTACACCTCAGGCGTGGAGTTCTGTGCACAACTCCACGACTGGGCAAAGGAGAAGTTGACGGATCAGAAGACCACAATCCAAGATATTACCCAAGATAAAGGGTAGTGTGTGAAGAAGTATCATGCTAGACTCATAAAGGCACACACACACACATGTTATCAACTGCTTTTGTTTCAGGGCTCAGAGAGGATATCAGAAAAGGCCTGATGGTGGCCCGCCCTGAATACCATTCAATGAAAATGTCTGATTTATTGTTGGTGGCCAGAGGTATAGAAAATCAAAAAGGTAAAAAACCAACGCCCCTCATGGTAACCCATGACGAAGATCCCACCTACACTCGTCCACCACCACTGCCCAATACCAGGGAAAGGATCACCTGTTACAACTGTGGGAAACGGGGCCACATAAAGAAAGAATGCAGAGCCCCAAGATGTCCCAGACGAGGCAGGGAACCCTATGCAGGGCAACGGGGACAAGAACCACCACCACCACGCCCCAACTCTCACTAGGAAATGGGCAAACCCGTGTCACCCCTTATGGCAGTGTCCTCAAGTGGAACCGGGGGACCCTTAGCAAAAGTCACGTTACCCATACAAGGAAAACCTACCACCTTTCTACGGGTACAGCCAGAAGCGTGTTGAGGGCTGTGGACCTGCCTGATAATTCTTTCCTTTCCACTATTGATGTTTCCTGCGTAGGAATGGATGGGGTGCCCCGCTCCAGTCCACTTCCTGATTTGCTTGCCAAATTTGTGGTGTCCTCTACATGTCCCTTGAATCTACTAGGAGCTGATGTGTTGTCCAGACTACAGGCCTCAATCAGGACACGCCTGAAGGGGGGGTGAAGTTACATACTCCCCTATCTTTAGAAGACTCATCTGCTTTGTGTTCTCAGCCTCTCCTGATGACACTTAATGAAGCAAAAACTTCAAGTTCAATACTGCAGGAAGTACTTGACAGAATCCCTGCGTGCCTATGGTCCACAGGACCGGAAGACAACGGTCACTTAAAGGTGCCACCAGTTTCAGTCAAGCTAAAAGAGGGCGCTTCATTGCCCCGGAAACCACAATAACCCCAAGAAGAGAATCCTAAAAAGAGAACCAGGTACCTACTGTGGATGCCTTTGACTGCAAAGTACCTCACAGAGGTGGACCTTACAAACGTTTTCTTCAGTGTCCACCCTCACCCCTCCTGCTGGTACCTTTTCGCATTCATCCACGGAAAGAAACGGCAACATACCTAAACAGTTGTGCCACAAGGGGCACAGAACTTTCCAAGCCAGTTTGCAAAAGCTATGGCTATCATCCTTAACACATGACAAGAGGAACACCCGGAAGTGATTCTCTTCCAACATGTTGATGACCTTCTCCTTTGTGCAGCTGACTTACCCCCTGTTGAAGTCACCTCAGAAAGCCTGTTGTGCTATCTTGCCAACCAGGGCTGCAAAGTCTCAAAGCCCAAATTGCAGTGGTGCTCAACACCTGTCATTTTCCTTGGACACCGTTTGTCCCATGGGACACGACACCCCACTGAAGACAGGGTGCAAGTAATCTCTGACACCCCACTGCCACAAGGTCAGAAATTCCTTCATGCCTTCCTTGGACTAATTTCCTAGTGCAGAGCATGGATTCCAGAAGCCTTCCTACTGATGCTCTGCAATCAGACCCTTCCAGATGTCTCCTGAAGAAATATCTAAAGTTTGAAACCCTTGAGTGCGCCACCCCCGGCGCTAGGGCTCCCAGCCTACGACAAAACGCTCAAGCTCTTTGTATCCGAACGTCTGGGACATGCTGCAGGTGTACTCACCCAATCACACGACATCAGCCTACGCCCCATAGGATATTATTCCTGTCGGCTGGATGCGGTAGCAAGAGGAGGCCTATTGTGTCTGCGAGCTGGATTTGCTACACAAGCCTTGCTTGACAAAACTTTGAACTTGGTCCTCGGACACTGCCTCGTTCTGCTTGTTCCCCATGACGTTGTTGCCATATTCAACCAAGATCCAGCCGAAACACTTGTTCACTACCAGACACTTGAGACTCCTGTGTTCCCTCCTACTAGACAGCATTACTCTATTAAGTTGTCAAGCACTGAACCCTACCACCCTTCTTCCACTTCTCGAGGGGGGAAAGGAGGAGGAGGAGTAGAGTCTTGACTTGTCACCCCCGTGACCGCACAGGACACGCGGTCACCACTGAAAATACTGTACTACAAGCTGAAGCCTTACCACCGGTGATGTCTGCACAGGAGGCAGAGCTGTAAGCACTTACTACAGCACGTAAATGGGCAGAGGGAAAAAGAGCCAACATTCATATGGACTCAAGATATGCTTTCAACATTGCCCATGATTATGGTGTTATCTAGGACAGAGGATTCCTGACGGCTGCAGGAACACCTGTGAAAACTTGATTGATGCCTTGCTTCTCACAACCCAAGTGACTATTCTGAGTAAAAGCACACTACAAACTGAACTCAAAGGAAGCTCGAGGCAATCATCGAGCCAATACAGCTGCCAAACAGACAGCTGGTGGTCCACGGGAAGTGGACAGCAGGGTGGTAGAAGAAGACCACCCCGTGCTTACCTTACAGACTTTCCCAGTGGACAGAGTTTATCTAAAAGAACTACAGGAAACAACAAGTCCGGATAAGAAGGAAAGCTGGAAATGGAGAAAAGGAGCAACTCTCAGAAATGGACTATTCGAGTGCAACAAGAAGCCTTGTCTACTCAGGAGTATGTACCCAGCCGTGGTGCAATGGGCACATGGACTTTATGAACTCTCTTATCAACAAGTGTTGCACTAAGAGTTACTCCACTGACCGACAGCTTCTGCAGATCATGCATTATCTGCACCAAATGTAACCCAGGATGCACAGAAGAAGCACCTGGCAAAAGCCCTATACCCCATTCCAGAGGATGCAAATTGATCATTCTCAAGTGCCAAGAAGTGGCAGATTCGAATACGCCCTAGTGGAAGTGGTCATGACTGCCAGGACCACAGCTAAGAAACTACTGAGTGAGATAGTATGTAGATTTGGGGTCCCAGAGGTGATATTGAGAGATCAGGGACCAGCCTTAACAACAACCCTTACTAAAGAGATTTGGGCAGCACTGGGGGTTCAGTTGGCACTACACATCCCATACCACCCTCAAAGTAGCGGGAAGGTAGAAAGGATGAATGGGACACTAAAAACAGGATGTTAAAGATGGCCCAATAGACTAACATGAGTTAGCCCATTGCCCTGTTTAGTGTCAGACACACCCCCGGGGGAAACATGCCCTATCCCCTTATGAAATTTTGTTTGGTTCAGCTCCCAGACTTGGTTGTTACTTTCCACAACAGTTACAGTTACAGTCTGATGTGTTGACTAATTATGTAACCACATTATCACGAGAATTAACCTGAATGCATGTCCAGGTGTTTTCTTCCATTCCAGATCCTGAATTAGATACAGGAACACACCAACTACTGTCTGGAGATCCTTGAGCCAAGTTATGATGGTCCATTCCAAGTTTTGCTGACCACAGCCACCTCAGTCAAGTTGGCCAGGAAGAACACCTGAATGCACGCTTATCACTGCAGGAGAGAGTGTTTTCGGGTGCTGCATATCCTTTTTTCTGTTTGATCTAGGGGGGAGGGGCCCAGGAGGTGGCCATCACAAAAATGATAACATAATTACGTTTTGGTGTAACTCTTCAGGTACACATGTGACCACCTTTACCTTAGATTACTGTGACATAGTACCTTGTCCGTTTGACCCTTCATGGTGATGCCATTGGTACAGTGATATCCCTGACGGTAAGGACATATATGTATGCCACACAGACAGTTACTGGCGACAGTGTTGTGGTTTCTGTGGGGGCCAGTGGTTTGGAACACAGGGCCAGACTGGGCGACCACAGAGTGCATTAGACAAAAAAAGATGAAAATAGAAAGCCCCATATCCTAACCAAAGATACCCCTGATACATACACTGACCCAGCACACAGTCAGAGGAGGAAGCGAGCAGCTCTCTCCGGAAGCTTTGATCCTCATGTATACATACATGTCATAGGGGTTACAAGGGGGGTCCCTGATGAGTTTAAAGGCAGGGATCAGGTAAAAGCTGGTTTTGAGTCTTTGATCCCCATAACAACTGTCAGCAAGAATGTAGATTGAATTAACTACATGTCATGGTTATGCAATAGAGTTTGTCGATCAGCATACCTGTCTCCATGTGTTCATCTCTAGAGACCAGCTGACCCTCACCTGACTGCTTTTGTAACCTCCCCTCTAAGCATGACCCCACCCCAGGCCCTATCAGGGAACCCTATATTAACCTGTGCACTGCAAGCCAGCAGTGCTGATCAACCACTGTGTGTTAGCCTCTATGTGTACTTGCTGTGTTTCCTACATCTGATTCCTGTTACCGACTTTGGCCTGTTCCCGACCATCCCTGTTTGCCTGTGACCCTGATGTTCCAGCCAGCTCCCTCCTTCCTCATCTCCTGTAGTCTACCGTGAGCGTGAGTTGTGAGACCCTGGGGACCGCGACCTGGAGCCAGACTGCAGCGCAGTCCATCCTCACCACTAGAGGCTCTGGTGAACACCTGCTGGCTCTTAGACTCTGCGCCCTGGGGAATCTGCTCTAGCTCCCAGTGGGATCTGTGTCAGTGATCCAGTAGACCTGCTTCCTGAACCTCCCAAGGTACAATCCGCAGCAGTCAGTGCTAGGGTCCACTACCTTGCGGTGCACTCCTGATCCCAACGGTGTGCATCTGTCACCCAGCCTCTAGGTGACCTGACACTACACATATTATAACCAACAGAGATTTGTAAATTACACTAAAAAATGCCCTCCAGGGAATTGCTGACCAGTTAGCCCCCACTTCCTACATGACATTCCAGGACCGGATGGCCTTAGACATGGTGCTAGCTGGGAAAGGAGGTGTTTTGTAAAATCATAGGAAAAAACGGGAACCTGTTGTACATACATTCCTGATAATACTGGCCCAAATGGTAAGGTTACTCTAGCTATAAAGAAATTAGAAGATCTGTCACTGGAGTTGAAGAAGAACTCAGGTATCACAGACCCATGGGATCAATACTTTAGCTGGATGAGTGGGTGGCAGAAGGTGCTCGCCCAGATAGGGGTAACGGTATTAATAATCCTGGTTCTTTTAGCCCTGATTGTATGCTGTATTCTACCTTTTGTAAAAAGTTAATGAGCAAGGCTGTAGACAATAGCACACCTACATTTCTCCACCAAGAAGAAGAGGACCTCCTTATGATGGAAGATGACAAACCCTTCACTCCCCTACAGTCACTCCCTGTCCATAATCTCACAGTCCTATAGGGTTTTTAGGGATAGATAGTGCCTGACTGCACCTCTCCAGCTGTATCGAGGAGGGAAGTGAACAGTTACTGCCCAATTCTATATACAGCTTAAAAGAGTTGCTGAGGAGAAGGGCCAGGCCAAAGTGGGACCTTTAGTATTAGGGACAGAAAAGAGAAAATAGTCATTTTAGGGGGGATTGTGAAGGAATGTGATGTAGATAATAATAATAGTAATCTGAAAATGTCTATTTTCTTATGTGCATACATATTTTTCTCCTTACTCATTATATAAGTATACAGATTTGCTCTGTTCCTATATTTTCTCAAGATGGCGTGTACCCCCTACCTCCCACACATCAAAAGAACGCGGAACTGGAGATAAGAACAAAGACAGCCAAACCTCGTTATGAAGATTATCCATCTTCTTTTTCTATCTTAACCAATGAGATGTACCTATTAGACTAACATAGCAATGACGTATTTGTGTGTATAAAACATTAACACCGCCTTGAATAAACCACAAGTGTAATGAGTAGCAATTCTGAGCGTGTCTCAGAGTGTTTACTTTTATATGCATGCATATCAACACTTTTCAAATTAGAGACAGCAGCAGATAACCTTGAGCTCGATTGGAGCTCTTAATCATTTCCATAACATCTACCATCACTGTCTCATCCAGATTTGCAGCATGGAATATTTTTAAATACACATCTCTACTTCCATGGTCTTTCTTTCCAGCATCAAAATAAACATTTTTCTTTGATTCCTGTACAACAGTCAGAGAATCGGTCAAGTCGCACAGCTCCTCAATGCGACGCATCTTCCTAAGTAACTCGTCCATCCTTATTTCCATTTGCTGGATCAGCTGTGAGATGGAACAGGTCATCTGCTTTTCTTGTTTGGAGATCTTGGCAAGGACTGTTTTCTCCAGGCCATCTAGTTGGGTCCTGAGGTCACTAAAGATGGCAGTGACTTTCTTTCTTTTACCAACTGCTTTATCTTGTATACATTTTTTGTGCGCTTTCAACGTCTGGGCCATTTTTTCAGTTTCTGCTCTGCTAGAGGTCATATTCTGAAGAAGGTTTCTCAGGTTCTGCTTCTCCCTCTCAGAGGCCTGGTCCAGTGATACCACTTGATGTTCTTGGTGGTTTCCATCGAGCCTGCAGGTCACACAGATGCAGGTAGAGTCCTCGGTGCAGTAGTACTTGAGGACCTCTTTGTGAGTGGGACATTTTCTGTTCTGCAGGGATGTAGTGGGATCCACCAAGACGTGTTCTGGTGAAGTACTGTGGTTTTTTAGGTGTTTGCCGCATAGGGAAGCCTCACACAGCAGACAGGTCTTTACCGCAGGAACAGAAGAGTCACAATACGTACAGAGGACCCCGGTCTCCTCCTGAGCTGGCCCAGCAGGAAAGAAACACTTGGCTATGTTGTGGAGAGTTCTATTCCTCAGCAGCACAGGCCTTTCCGGAAACTCTTCTCTGCACTGTGGACATGAGTAGACTCCGGACCCCTCCTGCTTCTCCAGCACACGGTTTATACAGACCTTACAGAAGTTGTGTCCACATTGCAGAATTACAGGATCCGTATAAATACCAAGACAGATGGAGCAGTACAGCTCTTCTCTCACGTCTACAGACGCCATCCTGACACAAACGCAG
The DNA here is from genome assembly GCA_037952925.1 of Lithobates clamitans. Taxonomy (NCBI): domain Eukaryota; kingdom Metazoa; phylum Chordata; class Amphibia; order Anura; family Ranidae; genus Lithobates; species Lithobates clamitans. Next base: position 97,045 of record JBBGZY010001055.1, on the reverse strand, counting down.
AAATGAAAGTAAAACTGTTTTTCAGCTGAGAATGCTGCTCCCTTCCTCATTCCTAGGTGTCTCTGAAGGTGGTTCCAACACATATATTGGTATGTTGTCATCAGAGAACAAAAGGTCAAGTGGGGAAAGTTTAGAACCAGCGGCCAATTACGTGTACTTCAGGCTCTTCGCTATTTCAGTTCTGGAAAATGACAAAAAAGTTTTTTTTTATTTTTTACACAAAGTTATCACTTAAATGATATATTTATCACCCATGCCATGGGAATATGTGAAATTACACCCCAAAATACATTCTGTTGCTTCTCCTGAGTACGGGGATACCACGTGTGTGGGACTTTTTGGGAGCCTATCCGCGTACGGGACCCCGAAAACCAATCACCGCCTTCAAAGGGATTTCAAAGGGCGTAAATTGCTTATTTCACTTCCTCACTACCTATTTTGGAGGCCCTGAAATACAAAGATAACACACAACCCCCCATGACACCCCCCCCCCCCCCATGACCCCTTTTTGGTAAGTAGACACCCCAAGCTATTTGCTGAGAGATATGATGAGTTCATGAAAAAAAAGAAAATTTACACAAAATTTTCACTTAAATGATATTATGATATATTTCTCACACATGACATGGTTATATGTGGAATTACACCCCAAAAGACATTCTGCTACTTCTTCTGAGTATGAGGATTCCACATGTGTGAGACTTTCCCACAGCCCAGCCGCGTACAGGACCCCGAAATCCAAAGTAAAAATATGGTTTTCTTTTTTTAAAATTTTTGGTCTTTTTTCGTTTATACAGCAGGGATGGAAAGTATTCAGACCCCCTTAAATTTTTCACTCTTTGTTATATTGCAGCCATTTGCTAAAATCATTTAAGTTCATTTTTTTCCTCATTAATGTACACACAGCACCCCATATTGTACACACAGCACCCCATATTGTACACACAGCACCCCATATTGTACACACAGCTCCCCATATTGTACACACAGCCCCCTATATTGTACACACAACACCCCATATTGTACACACAGCCCCCCATATTGTACACACAGCACCCTATATTGTACACACAGCACCTCATATTGTACACACAGCACCCCATATTGTACACACAGCACCCCATATTATACACACAGCACCCCATATTGTACACACAGCCCCCCATATTGTACACACAGCACCCCATATTGTACACACAACACCCCATACTGTACACACAGCACCCCATATTGTACACACAGCACCCCATATTGTACACACAACACCCCATATTGTACACACAGCACCCCATATTGTACACACAGCACCTCATATTGTACACACAGCACCCCATATTGTACACACAGCCCCCCATATTGTACACACAGCACCCCATATTGTACACACAGCACTCCATATTGTACACACAGCCCCCCATATTGTACACACAGCACCTCATATTGTACACGCAGCACCTCATATTGTACACACAGCACCCCATATTGTACACACAGCACCTCATATTGTACACACAGCACCCCATATTGTACACACAGCCCCCCATATTGTACACACAGCACCTCATATTGTACACGCAGCACCTCATATTGTACACACAACACCTCATATTATACACACAGCGCCCCATATTGTACACACAGCACCCCATATTGTACACACAGCACCTCATATTATACACACAGCACCCCATATTGTACACACAGCACCCCATATTGTACACACAGCACCTCATACTGTACACACAGCCCCCCATATTGTACACACAGCACCCCATATTGTACACACAGCACCCCGTATTGTACACACAGCACCCCATATTGTACACACAGCCCCCCATATTGTACACACAGCACTCCATATTGTACACACAGCCCCCCATATTGTACACACAACACCCCATATTGTACACACAGCCCCCCATATTGTACACACAGCACCCCATATTGTACACACAGCACCCCATATTGACAGAAAAACACAGAATTGTTGACATTTTTGCAGATTTATTAAAAAAGAAAAACTGAAATATCACATGCTCCTAAGTATTCAGACCCTTTGCTCAGTATTTAGTAGAAGCCCCTTTTGATGAGTCTTTTTGGGAAAGATACAACAAGTTTTTCACACCAGGATTTGGGGATCCTCGGCCATTCCTCCTTGCAGATCCTCTCCAGTTCTGTCAGGGGGGATGGTAAACGTTGGTGGACGGCCATTTTTAGGTCTCTCCAGAGATGCTCAATTGGGTTTAAGTCAGGGCTCTTGCTGGGCCATTCAAGAACAGTCACGGAGTTGTTGTGAAGCCATTCCTTCGTTATTTTAGCTGTGTGCTTAGGGTCATTGTCTTGTTGGAAGGTAAACCTTCGGCCCAGTCTGAGGTCCTGAGCACTCTGGAGAAGGTTTTCGCCCAGGATATCCCTGTACTTGGCCGCATTCATCTTTCTCTCGATTGCAACCAGTCGTCCTGTCCCTGCAGCTGAAAAACACCCCACAGTATGATGCTGCCACCACCATGCTTCACTGTTGGGACTGTATTGGACAGGTGATGAGCAGTGCCTGGTTTTCTCCACACATACCGCTTAGAATTAAGGCCAAAAAGTTCTATCTTGGTCTCATCAGACCAGAGAATCTTATTTCTCACCATCTAGGAATCCTTCAGGTGTTTTTTTTAGTAAACTCCATGCGGCTTTCATGTGTCTTGCACTGAGGAGAGGCTTCCGTCGGGCCACTCTGCCATAAAGCCCCGACTGGTGGAGGGCTGCAGTGATGGTTGACTTTCTACAACTTTCTCCCATCCCCCGACTGCATCTCTGGAGCTCAGCCACAGTGATCTTTGGGTTCTTCTTTACCTTTCTCACCAAGGCTCTTCTCCCCCGATAGCTCAGTTTGGCCGAACGGCAAGCTCTAGGAAGGGTTCTGGTCGTCCCAAACGTCTTCCATTTAAGGATTATGGAGGCCACTGTGCTCTTAGGAACCTTAAGTGTAGCAGAAATGTTTTTGTAACCTTGGCCAGATCTGTGCCTTGCCACAATTCTGTCTCTGAGCTCTGTGCCTTGCCACAATTCTGTCTCTGAGCTCTGTGCCTTGCCACAATTCTGTCTCTGAGCTCTTCAGGCAGTTCCTTTGACCTCATGATTCTCATTTGCTCTGACATGCACTGTGAGCTGTAAGGTCTTATATAGACAGGGGTGTGGCTTTCCTAATCAAGTCCAATCAGTAGAATCAAACACAGCTGGACTCAAATGAAGATGTAGAACCATCTCAAGGATGATCAGAAGAAATGGACAGCACCTGAGTTATATATATGAGTGTCACAGCAAAGGGTCTGAATACTTAGGAGCATGTGATATTTCAGTTTTTCTTTTTTAATAAATCTGCAAAAATGTCAACAATTCTGTGTTTTTCTGTCAATATGGGGTGCTGTGTGTACAATATGGGGTGCTGTGTGTACAATATGAGGTGCTGTGTGTACAATATGGGGTGCTGTGTGTACAATATGGGGTGCTGTGTGTACAATATGGGGGGCTGTGTGTACAATATGGGGTGCTGTGTGTACAATATGGGGAGCTGTGTGTACAATATGGGGTGCTGTGTGTACAATATGGGGTGCTGTGTGTACAATATGGGGGGCTGTGTGTACAATATGGGGTGCTGTGTGTACAATATGGGGAGCTGTGTGTACAATATGGGGTGCTGTGTGTATAATATGGGGTGCTGTGTGTATAATATGGGGTGCTGTGTGTACAATATGGGGAGCTGTGTGTACAATATGGGGAGCTGTGTGTACAATATGGGGGGCTGTGTGTACAATATGAGGTGTTGTGTGTACAATATGGGGTGCTGTGTGTACAATATGGGGTGCTGTGTGTATAATATGGGGTGCTGTGTGTATAATATGGGGTGCTGTGTGTACAATATGGGGAGCTGTGTGTACAATATGGGGAGCTGTGTGTACAATATGGGGAGCTGTGTGTACAATATGGGGGGCTGTGTGTACAATATGAGGTGTTGTGTGTACAATATGGGGGGCTGTGTGTACAATATGGGGGGCTGTGTGTACAATATGGGGGGCTGTGTGTACAATATGGGGGGCTGTGTGTACAATATGGGGTGCTGTGTGTACAATATGGGGGGCTGTGTGTACAATATGGGGTGCTGTGTGTACAATATGGGATGCTGTGTGTACAATATGGGATGCTGTGTGTACAATATGGGGCGCTGTGTGTACAATATGGGGCGCTGTGTGTACAATATGGGGTGCTGTGTGTACAATATGGGATGCTGTGTGTACAATATGGGGCGCTGTGTGTACAATATGGGGTGCTGTGTGTACAATATGGGGGGCTGTGTGTACAATATGGGGTGCTGTGTGTACAATATGGGATGCTGTGTGTACAATATGGGGCGCTGTGTGTACAATATGGGGCGCTGTGTGTACAATATGAGGTGCTGTGTGTACAATATGGGATGCTGTGTGTACAATATGGGGCGCTGTGTGTACAATATGGGGTGATGTGTGTACAATATGGGGGGCTGTGTGTACAATATGGGGGGCTGTGTGTACAATATGGGGTGCTGTGTGTACAATATGGGATGCTGTGTGTACAATATGGGGCGCTGTGTGTACAATATGGGGTGCTGTGTGTACAATATGGGGCGCTGTGTGTACAATATGGCATGCTATGTGTACAATATGAGGCGCTGTGTGTACAATATGGGGTGCTGTGTGTACAATATGGGGTGCTGTGTGTACAATATGGGGGTGCTGTGTGTACAATATGGGGGGCTGTGTGTACAATATGGGGTGCTGTGTGTACAATATGAGGTGTTGTGTGTACAATATGGGGTGCTGTGTGTACAATATGGGGTGCTGTGTGTACAATATGGGGTGCTGTGTGTATAATATGGGGTGCTGTGTGTACAATATGGGGTGCTGTGTGTACAATATGGGGGGCTGTGTGTACAATATGGGGTGCTGTGTGTACAATATGGGGTGCTGTGTGTACAATATGGGGTGCTGTGTGTATAATATGGGGAGCTGTGTGTACAATATGGGGTGCTGTGTGTACATTAATGAGGAAAAAATGAACTTAAATGATTTTAGCAAATGGCTGCAATATAACAAAGAGTGAAAAATTTAATGGGGTCTGAATACTTTCCGTCCCCACTGTATCTCAAAAAATAAAAATGTGATCAAATCCCACCAAAAGAAAGCTCTAATTGTGTGAAAAAAATTATATAAATTAAATTTGGGTACAGTGTTGCATGACCGCACAATTGTCAGTTAAATCAGCGCAGTGCCGAATAGCAAAGAATGCCCTGGTCATGAAGGGGGGTAAAATCTTCTGGGGCTCAAGTGATTAAAAAGTCCAACCGCAATTTTTTTTCTTTTTGGTAAAACTGGGAAAGATTAGAACCGGTAGCCATTTGAAGGAGAAGTAGGGTCAGATCTCTTTTGGCACTACTTCTCCTGGGGATGACCGGCGTGCACTTTGCTCTGCCCACCTGTGCCCTGTATTCAGCCGACAGCGGGCTAAAGCCACTCAGCCAGTCCAGATTCTGGAGAGATTCCAACATTAATGTCGGGATTCACCCAGATGCCTGGACCGCCAGCTAACTCAACCTATCAGCGCACTGCTAAGAGCCTGAGCCAGCCACCCCCTGCACAGTGACTGATAGTCACTGGCTCTCTGGAGACCGGGAACTGAGCGATCAGCAGTCTTTGATTGCTCAGTTCTCAATCTTAGAGGCGGCAGGGGACTGATGCTGCATCTGCCTAGGTGTGGGTTGGTTTTTTTTCATATCCCACAATTTTCTATTAGGTGGAGGCTCTCGGTCCACATTACCCTGTGCCTCATATAAAGTCCCAGCGCCTGTTCTCTCTTCATTATCTCACAGGCTTGTTAAAAAAACCTCCAGACCTGTCATGGACTGCAAGTGTGAACCGCCAATCGCTCGGGGCCGGGACGCTGAGGACATCGCGATTGTCGCTTCACACTTGCAGTCCATGACAGGTCTGGAGGTGAATGTCTATACATAGCTGGTCCTCCCTGGTGCCGGGCATTCACTCTTCAAATGTGGGTGGAATGCAAATAGTTTTTTTAACAAGCCTGTGAGATATTTTTTACGCTTAGAAATTTGGAGAAGAAGAAGAACAGCTGACGGACTTTAGTGGTACCAGAAGAGGACAATGAAAATCCAATACATCAAATATTGTCTTTATTACAAAAGTAAAAATTGTTTAACATATTGTATTTATCCGCTTATAAAACACACCTCAATTTTAAGAGAGAAGTTTCAGGAAAAAAAATAAATTTTAAATAAAGAATTTTGAAGCAAAATAAGGATCAGTGCCCATCTGCAGCCTTGCCCATCATTGCAGCCTGATCAGTGCCAATCTGCAGCCTTGCCCATCAATGCAGCCTTATCAGTGCCCATCTGCAGCCTTGCCCATCATTGCAGCCTGATCAGTGCCCATCTGAAGCCTTGCCCATCATTGAAGCCTGATCAGTGCCCATCTGAAGCCTTGCCCATCATTAAAGCCTGATCAGTGCCCATCTGCAGCCTCGCCAATGTCCATCATTGCAGCCTGATTACTGCCCACCTGCAGCCTCGCCATTGCCCACCACTGCAGCCTAATCAGTGCCCATCTGCAGCCTCGTCATTGCCCATCATTGCAGCCTGATCAGTGCCCATCTGCAGCCTCGTCATTGCCCATCATTGCAGCCTGATCAGTGCCCATCTGCAGCCTCGTCATTGCCCATCATTGCAGCCTGATCAGTGCCCATCTGCAGCCTTGCTATTGCCAGAATAGACAGAGCCTGATCTCCTGTGTACTCGGCTCGGCGTCACGCCCTGTCCCACCCCTTGGCCCAGGTCCTATGATGGACATAACACCGGTCCAATGCCGGGACGTCAATGCTAGGACCTGTCCAGGGGGCGTGACTGGGCGTGACGCCAAGCCGAGTACACAGGAGATCCGGCTCTGTCTATTTCGATGGCGCTTGTGCCCTCCTTCCCCTCTGAGGCAGCCTATATCGGCGTATAACACGCACATGCGATTCCCCCCCCCTATTTTAAGGGGGGAGTGCGTGTTATACGCCGATAAATACGGTACTTTTTCTAAAAGAAAATCTCAATTAGAATTAGCTCAATACGTATTGTAATAATAAACAAAAATTACAAAATATGGCAAATGAGTGAAAAGTCTTCCCTTATGTGATTATCACCAAAAAACGCAAAAAGCAAACATCACCGATATGTGATCCCTTCTCCGCTCTCTAAGAATTGGACTCACCAGATGAATAATTGGAAATATCACCTGGAGGATCGCGCTCTCCACAAATGGTCATCGATCAATTCTTCTCTCACTGATTACAGCATATCATGGGAAAGACAAAGGAGGGGGAAGGAGGCTTCCATAGCGTAAAAAATATAAGCTTAGAGAATTATGGGCTACACCTCATACCTCATCCTAGAAGATACTTAGAAATTTGGAGAAGAACAGCTGACGGACTTTAGCGGTACCAGAAGAGGAAAATAAAATTCTAATAGATAAAATATTTGTCTTTATTACAAAAGGTAAAGCATACTTTTTCTAAAAGTAGCTCAATACATATTCTGTATAATATGTCAATTAATACTCTAATTTGACTCTATTACCGTTATGTCAAGAGGTCGACATGTTTCACAATGATGGCTTCCTCAGGACCTCTGTATCTTGACCACAGATAGAGATGGCCTATCCAAAGAGAAAGGCGTAGATGTTAATCATACTGGATCCAAACATCACCATAATAAAAAAAATTTTTTATATATTAATATTTTTAAAAATATGGGAACTCCAAAAGCGGGTTGATATGTGTATTATGGTGATGTTTGGATCCAGTATGATTAACAGCTACGCCTTTCTCTTTGGATAGGCCATCTCTATCTGTGGTCAAGATACAGAGGTCCTGAGGAAGCCATCATTGTGAAACATGTCGACCTCTTGACATAACGGTAATAGAGTCAAATTAGAGTATTAACTGACATATTATACAGAATATGTATTGAGCTACGTTTAGAAATAGTATGTTTTACCTTTTGTAATAAAGACAAATATTTTATCTATTGGATTTTCATTGTCCTTTTCTGGTACGTCAGCTGTTGTTCTCCAAATTTCTAAGTATCTTCTAGGATGAGGTATGAGGTGTAGCCCATAATTCTCTAAGCTTATATTTTTTACGCTATGGAAGCCTCCTTCCCCCTCCTTTGTCTTTCCCATGATATGCTGTAATCAGTGAGAGAAGAATTGATCGATGACCATTTGTGGAGAGCGCGATCCTCCAGGTGATATTTCCAATTATTCATCTGGTGAGTCCAATTCTTAGAGAGCGGAGAAGGGATCACATATCGGTGACGTTTGCTATTTGCGGTTTTTTGTGATAATCACATCAGGGAAGACTTTTCACTCATTTGCCATATTTTGTAATTTTTGTTTATTATTACAATATTGATTTTCATTGTTGCAGATTTTTTCATCTTTTCTGCACCTTATCTCAGCAAACTTTATAGTATGTTACATAGAGTTCTTGTTATGCACTTTATGGATATAGCATATTGAATTGTTTTCAACACACACATATATATATATACCGTATTTATCGGCGTATAACACGCGCCGCCGTATAACACGCACCCAAGTTAAGGAGGGAATTTTAAGGAAAAAAAACTTTTAGGAGTAAAGTTTAAGGAAGAAAGACTTACATTAAAATGCCCATCAATGCAGCGATATCGGTGTCCATCTGCAGCCTTGTCAGTCAGTGCAGCCTTGCCCCAGTGTCCATTGCAGCCTTGTCAGTGCAGCTTTGCCCCAGTGCAGCCTTGTCAGTGCAGCTTTTCTCCAGTGCAGCCTTGCCCCAGTGCAGCCTTGCCCCAGTGCAGCTTTGCCCCAGTGCAGCCTTGTCAGTGCAGCTTTTCTCCAGTGCAGCCTTGCCCCAGTGCAGCCTTGCCCCAGTGCAGCTTTGCCCCAGTGCAGCTTTGCCCCAGTGCAGCCTTGCCCCCCCGTGCAGCCTTGCCCCCATGCAGCTTTGTGGGATCGCCGTGATCCCTGCCGTCATACACAGCCCTGTGTAAATTTAAATATGGCGCCGAGACTGCAGTGTCTCGGCGGAGCGCTGATACACATAGCCGAGAGTCTTCGGGTTTTCTCGGCGCCGCTTACAGTCCCGCCCAGTTCCGCCCTATGGGCGGGACTGTAAGCAGCGCCAAGAAAACCCGAGGACTCTCGGCTATGTGTAGCTCCGCTCCGCCGAGACACTGCAGTCTCGGCGCCGTATTTGAATTTCCACACGGCTGTGTATGTCGGCGGCGATCGCGGCAATTGCCGCGATCGCTCCGATCACACACAATTGGGGGGGGGGGGGGTTATCGGCCTATAACACGCACCCACAATTTTCCCCTGATTTTCAGGGGAAAAAAGTGCGTGTTATATGCCGATAAATACGGTATATATATATATATATATATATACATACACACACACACATATATACATATATATACACACACACACATATATATATATATATACATACACACACACACATATATACATATATATACACACACACACATATATATATATACACACACACACACACACGTGTTAGAATTTATAGTATTCACCATTTTAGATTGTAACGTTTTTTGTGTGTGGATTAGCGCTATTATTATCACTTTACACAGTTCACTAATTGGTTTTTCACAATTATTGGAGTAGCAGCTGTTCATTTGAGAAGACATCTGTTACTACTTATTACACTGTCCTCCAATGGCCTCCACACTCACCACATCTCCTCCAATAGAGCACCTTTGGGATGTGGTGGAACGGGAGATTGGCATCATGGATGTGCAGCTGACAAATCTGCAGCAACTGTGTGATGTTATCAGGTCACTATGGAGGAAAATCTCTGAGGAACGTTTCCAACACCTTGTTGTATCTATGCCACCAAGAATGAAGGCCAAAGGGGGTCCAACCCGCTACTAGCAAGGGGGACCTAATAAAAGGGGTCCAACCCGCTACTAGCAAAGACGACCTAATAAAGGGGGTCCAACCTGCTACTAGCAAGGGGGACCTAATAAAGGGGGTCCAACCCGCTACTAGCAAAGACGACCTAATAAAGGGGGTCCAACCCGCTACTAGCAAGGAGGACCTAATAAAGGGGGTCCAACCCGCTACTAGCAAGGAGGACCTAATAAAGGGGGTCCAACCCGCTACTAGCAAGGGGGACCTAATAAAGGGGGTCCAACCCGCTACTAGCAAGGAGGACCTAATAAAGGGGGTCCAACCTGCTACTAGCAAGGGGGACCTAATAAAGGGGGTCCAACCAGCTACTAGCAAGGAGAACCTAATAAAGGGGGTCCAACCCGCTACTAGCAAGGGGGACCTAATAAAGGGGGTTCAACCTGCTACTAGCAAGGGGGACCTAATAAAGGGGGTCCAACCTGCTACTAGCAAGGGGGACCTAATAAAGGGGGTCCAACCCGCTATTAGCAAGGGGGACCTAATAAAGGGGGTCCAACCCGCTACTAGCAAAGGGGACCTAATAAAGGGGGTCCAACCCGCTACTAGTAAGGTTGACCTAATAAAGGGGGTCCAACCTGCTACTAGCAAAGACGACCTAATAAAGGGGGTCCAACCAGCTACTAGCAAGGAGGACCTAATAAAGGGGGTCCAACCCGCTACTAGCAAGGGGGACCTAATAAAGGGGGTCCAACCCGCTACTAGCAAGGGGGACCTAATAAAGGGGGTCCAACCTGCTACTAGAAAAGGGGACCTAATAAAGTGCCAGTGAGTTTATGTGGCTCAATGAAACATAAAATGAACAGGTTGGAGCTCTTACCTCCAAACCACCTCCACACCTACTTACAGGATTGTTGGGTTCTTCTCCCTACACGTTCTGTTTGGCAGATCGAATACATTATGTAACCCACCCCGAGCAAAGGATAGAAATTCCCTTATAATTAATGATCTGTAAAGAGTCGGGTGAAAGGTATTCATAGACTTTACTGAAGGCCTTCTGCAAAGAATTGTGGGATTTCCGTCATATCACCCGGGGCAGAATCTGGAAGAGATCGGTTTGGGGGAGATGATAGAAGGCAATGAGATTGATTTCAGCTGTCTAAGCTGGTGTCTTGCCGAATAAGTTCCTTTGGCGGATAAGTTCCCCCCCTGTACTGCGCAGGCGCAGCGCAGTACCATCTAGTAACAGCCGCCGGAGATAGCCAAAGCTCAAAAACCACAATCAGCTGTACACGGCGCCTGCGCTCTGGGTCCAGGTTCCTTCCCTACCATCCAAGTGGACCTAGAGGGGGAATCTAAAAGAGCCGAGCGCAGCGAGGGGCCCGACTACAGGCGCCGTGTACAGCTGATTTGGACCTATTCCCCTTCGGCTATTTCCGCCGGCTTCTACAGTAGAGGGGGTCCTTATCCGCCGAGTGGAACTTTCTCGGCAGAACACCGGCGGCAAACTTTTAAGATCTGGCTGCAGCTAAAATCTGTGTGGTGGAGGGATTGTCGGGTCTGTGAGTCACTGTCAGAGGGAGAAGAATCTGAAAAGCGATTTACTTTAAAGAGCGATTCACACAACTTTACTTTACACCTTCAATTGTGTACTGACATCTGTTAAGACTCTGAAAAGTCATTCACACCATCACAAGGAATTGATCCTTAAAATAATTTATTGTGGTATTGAATTTTGAGAGGACTCTAAAAAGATATTCACACATTTTTAAGAGTTGATTTATTCAAATATTTTTTTTTATTCTACATTTTTTTCACCATTTATTTATTTTCATTTAAATTTTTTATTTTAAAAAGTGACAGTTAATTTTCAAATCCATTGTCTCTCAGCTGAAAATAAAGAGACTTTTTATACAGATAGTATACTATAGATATATTTTAATAGAGATTAAACAATTATGTCTTACAAACTATAAAATAAGCTATAAAATATAAACTTTCCAAGAGTTTTATTGTAAAGAATACAGGAGGAAAGAACAAGAAGAAAAAAGTTACATTTTCAATGTTAGCTATGAATTGTAGCCTCAAATTATGCAGAGTTCCACCCAAAAATGGAACTTCCGCTTTTCGGGTTCCTCCCCCCCTCCGGTGTCACATTTGGCGCCTTTCGGGGGGGGGGGGAGCAGATACCTGTCTAATACAGGTATTTTGCTCCCACTTCCGGGCATAGATACCCGTGGATATCTACGCCACTTCCCATCCCCCCCCCCCCCCCGCTGTATTCTGGGAGACACATGGGTCCCAGAACACAGCAGGGACCAGTGGGATCGCACAGCGCGAGTCGCGCATGCGCAGTAGGGAACCAGGAAGTGAAGCCGCAAGGTTCACTTCCTGATTCCCTTACCGAGGATGGCGGCGGCAGCACCCGACAGCCAAGGGACAGATCGGCTCCGGGTGAGGACATCGCGGGCGCCCTGGACAGGTAAGTGTCCTTATTTTGTATTTGTATTTGTAGCTGCTGACTTAAAAAAAAAAAAAAGGGCGGAACTCTGCTTTAAGTGTCTCCACTCTTATTTAGAAGAGTTAGTTGTTAATTTATTATTATTATAATTAATATTAATCATCATTATGACTTCATTGCGTGTAAAGCAAAGCCAATGCTCTTGAATCCTGAACTACCAACTGAAAACTCTACAAACAGGCTTCTAGTGGAAGTTCCTTGGCCCTGCTCCATTGGCCAACAACCAAAGGAAGAAACAGAATTGCCTTTTCTACAGAACAGATATAATTATAATATAATATGTGCTGTTATTCCATTTTCGGGACACTACACAACTACACACATATACATTTCCCAAATTTCACTGCAATGCTCACCATGACCAGCCAGAAGGTGTATAGGAAAAAAAAAGTAGGGGTGCACTCGGGGGAGTTGTACAACTTTGCTCGTGTTTGTGTAATGGAGTCTCTGGGTTTTGGGGTACTTGTGGAGCTCTGCAAGGCTTGTGAAAGGTACCCCGAAGGTCTGCTGCCAGTTCAGTAAATTGAAAGGGACCAAGGTGAAAAAAGAGATTATTTTTAAAGCCCTTGTAGCCGTAATACAAAACACGTGGATACTGTAAAGTGAACAACTCTAAACAATTGCCAATTGGCTCCCATGGGACAAGGTTCCTCCTCTCAAACCATGGAGCACTCATAATTTATGTTGTGATCCTTACAAAGGCATTGGATCCAAACACATAGAATGCAGCATAGAGGGGCTCGGTGAAGGTGGCGGTGAAGGTGTGGAGATGTTTGATGGGGTTACACAATTCATAAAAGGATACTTGTCCTGCCTCATAGTCTAGATAGACCCTGAATCTATTGCAAGAAATATTGTGAGATATTATAATTTCTTGCTTGTTATGTATAACTGAATACTGGTTGTTGGAGGACTTCGAGAAACACCAGGACTTGGCATTACACCCCAAATATGAAGGATCTCCTCTCCTACCAATAGACCCACAGGACACTCCCAACCTCCACTCCCCACACTCACTCATCTGCATTTCCCAGAAGCGTTGTCCTGAAGAAATACACGGGGTGCCTAAAACTTGGGAACAGTCCTGGAATCTTTCCGGTGAGTCCTCGTATGATGAACCTGGTGCTGGTTTTATCCAGCATGCCTCTTTTCCATTCTGGGATAGACGTAGACTTTTGGCTGCCGTGTTGCCGTCAAGTTTGTAGGAACTGCATGGTATGTAAATCTCTTTCTCCGCGGAGGTTATAATATCAGATAATTTGGCGTGTATTGTCTCTACTATCACAGTCTCATCCAGATTTGTAGCATGGGATATTTTTAAATGCTCTTCTCCACTTCCATGGTCTTTCTTTCCAACATCAAAAAACTCACTTCTCTTTAATTCCTGTAAGACAGTCAGAGAATCGGTCAAGTCGCACAGCTCCTCAATGCGTTGCATCTTCCTAAGCAACTCGTCCATCTTAAATTCCATTTGCTGGATCAGCTGTGAGATGGAACAGGTCATCTGCTTTTCTTGTTTGGATATTCTAGTGAGGACTCTTTTCTCTAGGGCATCCAGTTGGGTCCTGAGGTCAGTAAAGATGGCAGTGACTCTTTCTGTTTTACCCGCTGCTTTATCTTGTACACATTTCATCTGTGCATGCAACCTCTGGACCGTTTTCTCAGTTTCTGCTCTGCTAGAGGTCATATTCTGAAGAAACCTTCTCAGGTTCTGCTTCTCCCTCTCAGAGGCCTGGTCCAGGGACACCACTTGATGTTCTTGGTGGTTTCCATCGAGCCTGCAGGTCACACAGATGCAGGTAGAGTCCTTGGTGCAGTAGTACTTGAGGACCTCTTTGTGAGTGGGACATTTTCTGTTCTCCAGGGACACGGTGGGATCCACCAAGACGTGTTCTGAAGAATTTCTGTGTTTTTTTAAGTGTTTGCAACATAGAGAAGCCTCACATTGCAGACAGGTCTTAACAGCAGGAACAGAAGAGTCACAATAAGTACAGAGGACCCCGGTCTTTTCCTGAGTCGGCTGTGCAGATAGAAAACGCTCAGCTATGTTACGGAGGGTTATGTTCCTCAGCAGGGCAGGCTTTTCCTGAAACTCTTCTCTGCACTCGGGACAGGAGTAAACTCGGGACCCCTCCTGTGATTCCAGCACACATTTAATGCAGACCTTACAGAAGTTGTGTCCACATGGCAGAATTACAGGATCCCCAAATATGCTGAGGCAGATGGAGCAGTAGAGCTCGTCTCTCACATCTAGACTCGCCATCGTGACAAAGAACAAGAAATGAAAGTGAAACTTCCTTTTCAGATTAGAGTGCCGTTCCCTTCCTCATTCTTTGCTGTAGGTGAAGAGTGCCTGCAGGACATATATTAGTGTGTTAGTGTCAGAGAACAAAGTTCATGGAAATGTAGCACTACCCCCCCCCCCCCCCCAGGAGCTGCTTGAATATTTGTACCCGGGTCTCCCACTGATGAATCCCCAGCCAGTTACACGGTATTTTCACACAGTCAGGTGCACACACTCTTCCACTCGTTGTCTCCAATGACCCATCTAGGGGGATGTGTTTTTATGTTTTATTTGGAGAACTTGGATAGGAGAAGGGAATCAGTAGGATACTCCAAATCAACTATTCACAAGTGAGGACAACTCTATCTGTAGAACTGAGTAGCAGATTATCTGCAGGACCATACAGCGCCTGTATGGAAAAAACGAGCCCCTTTGTAGCAGAAGGAACTCAATGGGCTTTGTCTCTTTCAGGACACGAGCCAGTGTCCCCTTTAGCTCACACACCCAGTATGCTGACTTCTAGGACCAAGAGGGGGATTTCAGAAGCACACTCAGTCTCAGGGATCACTTAGGGCACAGGTGTCAAACACAAGGCCCACGGGCCGAATCCGGCCTTCCAGGCCATTTCATGTAGCCCTCGCGCCTCTCGACAGCTGCAGGAGAGCTCCAGCCCCCCTCCAGACCCCTACTTTCTGCTTTCAAGCAATGCACCCAGCTTCTTCCCAGCAGCAGCATAAGGAAAGGGGGGTGCACTGTGATGTAAGGGAGAGTGGGGGACTCAACTTCTGATGGTGGGGTGGCTCTTGACATGTAATGTAAGGGGAGGGGATGCGCTGGACATCTAATCTTACAGATACAAGAGGGCAGTCATAATGCTGATGAGCCCCATGATGAAATTGAGTTTGACACCTCTGCCATGGGGGGTCTGTACTCAGAAAAATGTCCAGGGATAGCTGGTAGCCTCCTTCCAACTTCCAAGCGACACTCTATACCATAAATACCAGAGCAGATCCATAGACTTCCTCCCTCAGTCAGCTTGCAAAGGAACCATGGGTTGTAGCTCCAAGGTTTCAGGCCCTCGGGTCGACCACCTGAGGCTGCATGGCAGCCAATGCTGGGGAGAGGAAGCAGCCTTCTACACACCTGGACCTTTCTCAGAGGGAGACCAGACCATGAGCTCATGTGCTCTTCAGATTTGAATACGGGTACCCAGCATTCCTTGGGGCACATTCTCTAATTGGCCAGGGCTGTATATACATCCATGCTATCCTCTGCTAGGTTTCCACCCACTGTCCAATATGTCTCATTACTTTAGGACCTGTGTGAAATCTTCAAGACAGCATGAGCAGCAGCAGAGCACACCGAGTAGACCATCAAAAAATCACCGCTCTCTGTTAAAGCGTAACTCCACTTTTGCTGAGAAAAAAAAAACATTCCCCTCTGGGTAAGCGAGTGGCCTCTATAGTAAAAAGTTACGATAACAAAATAATAAACACGTACCATCATCCAGAAATTAATAAATAATGAGGTTGGAAGCCTGATCCCCAGTCAGGCGACCAAAAAAGTGGAGGCATGTTTGGACTATTGCGGTACAGTAAATGTTGGTAGCAATTTAAAGCCACCTAATTTTTCACTCTTCACACCCTCCACCATTCACCTTCCCTGTATTCTCATCATTATTTTCATCATCATCACTATATGTTTCACCTGTCCCGTGTGTGGCAATTCAGTTTACCTTATTACAATATATATTATCTGCATTATCCCCGTCATTCTTTAGCCCCCCCAGGTCGCCGTGGGAGATCACCCTCTGGTGGTGGGGCCTTGCGCCTGGGTTCTGTTGGGACATGGGTAAGCAGATTCTGCCCCTTTCCCCCTGTATTGTTTATTACCTGTTTGTTCATTTTGATGCTGTAACATAAATTTTATTTGCATTGTTCTTGTCTCTTGGCCAATCTCATTATATGTTTTCTTATCTGTCAGGTTCGGACTGTTTAGTCAGAATCAACTATCTTCAGATTCCCTCCTGATGAAGCGGCTTGTCCGTGAAACTAGTGGAGGAATATGATATCTGAGATCTTGTGCTGTACTGTATACTAATGATCCCATTGGTGATATACTTGTACTTGTATCATGTTTTATTGCATTACCTTTGATTTGTCCCTTGCATCAATAAATCAACTATCATTTTTATTACTACTGTTATATGCTTTAAATTGCTACCAACATTTACTGTACCGCAATAGTCCAAACATGCCTTCACTTTTTTGGTCGCCTGACTGGGGATCAGGCTTCCAACCTCATTATTTATTCATTTTTGGATAATGGTACGTGTTTATTAATTGTTATCGTACCTTTGTACTATAGAGGCCACTCGCTTAGTCGTATACATTGGGTGGATAACACACCCGGCACCATGTTGGGTGGGATGTTTGGGTGAGCCGTCTGAGTGGACATGGCCATGAACTGCCCTCCACCTTACTGACCCCAGCTGTACCACCCCTCATTTTTAATGAACCCCTCATTGACACATATGGTTTGTGTCCTCTGGGGGGGGCCTCCTACTATATAATTCATCACCCTCTTATATTACCATTGTTTATTAACAATTAGCCCCGATGCAACCTTCCGAGACAGATGCCCATTAGTTCGGCCAGGCACTATTACTTTGGCTACCCGCCCTATTACTCACATGCTTCTACCCAATCATGTGGTTTGCCCGTGGCCCTTCTTAACGTTTATGCATTTTTATGCAGTTAGGTCCATGGGTTTATGTCTCGGGGGTGACTGCACCGGTTTTTTAGGGTATTTTTCAATCCCTATTTCACCTATTCAGGTTTTCTATGTTATTTTTATTTTTCATCTATCTCCTTGTTTATGTTTGAATACACCTCCTAATTTCGTTTTATCCTTCCGTTGTACTGGGACCCTCTGCTTCCCCTTCTCCTGTTCCCGGCTGGGGCGCCGGCGCGGGCCCCTCCCCCTGTGTTTTCCCGCGGTGGCCTGGTGAGGTCCCTGGTGGAGGGGTCGGTCTCGGAAGCGGGACCGCCCCCTCCTCTTGCACTTATCCTGGCTGGGACTTGTTCCTACGGCCGTAGGGCGGGTGCGCATGCATGCGCTCGCGACTCCATCGCGCGCGCGCCGCGTGGGACCTCTGACCCTGTGACGGTATGCGCCGGCGTGCTACCGGCGTGTGGCGCAGCGTCGCAGGGTCGGGAGCTATAAATGGCAGGCTTTGCCTGTCTGTTTGACGGTCTGGCCTCTGGTCCCCGGGTCTGTGTATTCTATCCAACCAATGGTAAGTTTGAGGGGATTACCAACTTTATCTTTATATATAAGTCCCGCATCCCAGGGCAACCAGCATTGGTTATATTGCATACCGTGTTTTTCCTTTAGATGTTCCAGGCTGGGGTGAACATGCCCTGCTATGTGTTCGCCCGTCGCTTGCAGTCTCTAGTACCTTCCCAGCTACCTTGCCTTGGCACCAACTCTTGGCAGAGCGCCTCCCCCGGGAACCTTTCTATGCTTATATCAGCATCAGGTATCCTTATGCCCATTCTCACTTCACAATTCACACGGTCACATCCCTTCCCCCCTTGCCCCTCTTTTAATTTGGAGTTTGTCCTTTATAAGTTTCTTTTTTTTAATTTATATTTATATTTTAATTTTATTTTTATTATTTTTTTTTTTTTATATAATTATTTTTATTTTTATATTTATTTATTTATATTATTTTTTATCTTAATTTATTATTTTTTCATTTTTTAAGCTTCGTTTTTTTCATTTCAGTGTTTTAGGAGTGTTCAGAACAATATAGTAAATTTTAACTTTCATATATTGAAGTAATTATGTCAGATTATCAACACATTCCAAACTTGACACAGTCAGTTATATACAAACGGAAGAGGCATCTATGTGCGGTGAGGTGTCACGGACTATCTAGGCACATCCGCTATGTCTGCCTATTGAATAAGACATCTTTCTTGGAAGTGTCAGCAGAGGAACACTTCTTCGGAAATTGGCCGCTATGGAAACACTAGGTCTACTACAGGAAAATGGCCGCCGTCGGTAAATAGAGCGGACCACAACAAAATGGCCGCTAACCCATTTCCGTTTTATGGAGATATAAATAAGATCGTCTCAGCCAATCAGCATCCCCTGAAGAAGTCACGTGATGACGTAACGCGTAGGGCGTGGCCGATGACTGAGCGATACCAGGAAGTGATGTGAGAGCGGCGTTCAGACGCCTTAGCAACTGTTTATGCTCATTTCTTTGTTTTTTAATGTAAGAGTCCATTTTTAAATCTTTAATAAAGCTTGTGTATTCTAACTTTACTACACTATTGGGGCTTTTTTTCTCTCTCTCCCACCCCTGTACACTGCCATCCCTCTTCTCTCCCCCCCCACTCTGCGGAGGATACGAGGTACAAGGAGTCGTTTGATGTGCAGTGATATCTGGGAGATTTGGTGGATCAAGTAGAGGACCCCCTGGTGGTAAAGATTATTACAGCGGATGATACTTTTATTCCTGGTCATATGCTGGCGCTCCGGATGATTGCTATTTCATACCTATTGGCACAGAGGACCCCCTGGTGGTGGAAGCTGTAATAACATCAGACCTCAGATTAGCACTGGATGCGGTATTAGACAGTATATGAAGGTGAGGGCTTTGGGAATATCTTTTATGGGATTTTTTTACCCTTTATAACCCGTCCTTACCTCTGTATCATACATTGAACACCCTTTGTGCAATTTTTGCCCCTTTTATGGAAAGTATTTTTTCTTTTTTAATAATATGACCAAGAGACTAATAATACTATAAACTATTTGCCCCGCCTTTTTTATATAAAAAATGTGTATGCACCACTTTCTCACACTGTTTACAACCATTTAATTGGTTTTTACACTTTATTTGATTAACTTATTGAGTGAATATTTATTTGATCATATTTATTAACTGTAACGCGGAATCACTTATTTAATTATTAATTGTATGTATGGTCCCTTATCTCTCCTATCATTGTATGTATGGTCCCTTATCTCTATCTGATATCATTGTATGTATGGTCCCTTATCTCTCCTATCTGATATCATTGTATGTATGGTCCCTTATCTCTATCTGATATCATTGTATGTATGGTCCCTTATCTCTCCTATCTGATATCATTGTATGTATGGTCCCTTATCTCTTCTATCTGATATCATTGTATGTATGGTCCCTTATCTCTATCTGATATCATTGTATGTATGGTCCCTTATCTCTTCTATCTGATATCATTGTATGTATGGTCCCTTATCTCTCCTATCATTGTATGTATGGTCCCTTATCTCTCCTATCTGATATCATTGTATGTATGGTCCCTTATCTCTTCTATCTGATATCATTGTATGTATGGTCCCTTATCTCTCCTATCTGATATCATTGTATGTATGGTCCCTTATCTCTATCTGATATCATTGTATGTATGGTCCCTTATCTCTCCTATCTGATATCATTGTATGTATGGTCCCTTATCTCTATCTGATATCATTGTATGTATGGTCCCTTATCTCTTCTATCTGATATCATTGTATGTATGGTCCCTTATCTCTATCTGATATCATTGTATGTATGGTCCCTTATCTCTTCTATCTGATATCATTGTATGTATGGTCCCTTATCTCTTCTATCTGATATCATTGTATGTATGGTCCCTTATCTCTATCTGATATCATTGTATGTATGGTCCCTTATCTCTGCTATCTGATATCATTGTATGTATGGTCCCTTATCTCTCCTATCTGATATCATTGTATGTATGGTCCCTTATCTCTATCTGATATCATTGTATGTATGGTCCCTTATCTCTTCTATCTGATATCATTGTATGTATGGTCCCTTATCTCTTCTATCTGATATCATTGTATGTATGGTCCCTTATCTCTATCTGATATCATTGTATGTATGGTCCCTTATCTCTTCTATCTGATATCATTGTATGTATGGTCCCTTATCTCTTCTATCTGATATCATTGTATGTATGGTCCCTTATCTCTATCTGATATCATTGTATGTATGGTCCCTTATCTCTATCTGATATCATTGTATGTATGGTCCCTTATCTCTATCTGATATCATTGTATGTATGGTCCCTTATCTCTCCTATCTGATATCATTGTATGTATGGTCCCTTATCTCTATCTGATATCATTGTATGTATGGTCCCTTATCTCTTCTATCTGATATCATTGTATGTATGGTCCCTTATCTCTCCTATCTGATATCATTGTATGTATGGTCCCTTATCTCTATCTGATATCATTGTATGTATGGTCCCTTATCTCTTCTATCTGATATCATTGTATGTATGGTCCCTTATCTCTATCTGATATCATTGTATGTATGGTCCCTTATCTCTATCTGATATCATTGTATGTATGGTCCCTTATCTCTTCTATCTGATATCATTGTATGTATGGTCCCTTATCTCTCCTATCTGATATCATTGTATGTATGGTCCCTTATCTCTCCTATCTGATATCATTGTATGTATGGTCCCTTATCTCTATCTGATATCATTGTATGTATGGTCCCTTATCTCTCCTATCTGATATCATTGTATGTATGGTCCCTTATCTCTTCTATCTGATATCATTGTATGTATGGTCCCTTATCTCTCCTATCTGATATCATTGTATGTATGGTCCCTTATCTCTTCTATCTGATATCATTGTATGTATGGTCCCTTATCTCTCCTATCTGATATCATTGTATGTATGGTCCCTTATCTCTTCTATCTGATATCATTGTATGTATGGTCCCTTATCTCTCCTATCTGATATCATTGTATGTATGGTCCCTTATCTCTTCTATCTGATATCATTGTATGTATGGTCCCTTATCTCTATCTGATATCATTGTATGTATGGTCCCTTATCTCTTCTATCTGATATCATTGTATGTATGGTCCCTTATCTCTCCTATCTGATATCATTGTATGTATGGTCCCTCATCTCTCCTATCTGATATCATTGTATGTATGGTCCCTTATCTCTATCTGATATCATTGTATGTATGGTCCCTTATCTCTATCTGATATCATTGTATGTATGGTCCCTTATCTCTCCTATCTGATATCATTGTATGTATGGTCCCTTATCTCTATCTGATATCATTGTATGTATGGTCCCTTATCTCTATCTGATATCATTGTATGTATGGTCCCTTATCTCTCCTATCTGATATCATTGTATGTATGGTCCCTTATCTCTCCTATCTGATATCATTGTATGTATGGTCCCTTATCTCTCCTATTATTGTATGTATGGTCCCTTATCTCTCACATTGAGGGCTCTTCTAGGGTCTGTGTGGTTAGAAGGCTCCATTCACATTGGCGTCTACAAAGTTTCATGATTTCTAGTCTTGACTTTGATCGGACTTTACATTCTGTGGACCAGAGACGCACCAAAGTAGTGCAGGCACCTTTTCAAATTTGCTGCGACTTTAAAGCGGAGCTCCACCTTAAACAAAAAATATTAAAAGCCGGCAGCTACAAATACTGCAGCTGCTGACTTTTAATAAATGGACACTTACCTGTCCCTGGGTCCAGCGATGTCGGCAGCCGAAGCCGATCGATCGCTCGTCTCTCGGCTGCCCCCACCGCTATCCTCGGTCAGGGAATCAGGAAGTGAAGCGTTGCGGCTTTACTGCCCGGTTCCCTACTGCGCATGCGCGTCGCGCTGCGTGTCTATACTGGTCCCCGTTGTGTTGTGGGAACTGTGTGTTTCCCAGAACACAACGGGGGGGGGGCATTTGCGGCTAGCTATTCCCAGAAGTGGGTGCAAATACCTGTATTATACAGGTATCTGCACCCCCTCCCCCCTGAAAGGTGCCAATTGAGGCACCAGAGGGGGGGGGGGGAATCCGATGAACGGAAGTTCCACATTAGGGTGGAACTCGGCTTTAAGTAACACGGATCACAATGGGTGCCATTAAAAAGAATGGGATGCAACTTGTGGTGCGACTTAGGACGAGTGTGAACGGAGCCTTCGTCTGTTCCAGGATGAGATTTGGTTGTGTTGTGAATGTTCAGATGAGATGATTGATGTACACTTCTCGGTATGTGTATATTACAATGTGATCCCTCTGTGGCCAGTCCCTACTCTCTTCCTTCTCTGCTCTGACACAGCCACACTAAGGAAGATGTATAAAAGCATATATAACCATAACCGAAGGTATGACCCCTTTATGGGCGTGTCCTTTCCATGCAGGAGAGCTTTGTGATCTTTACCACACCCAACCTGCTGCTGCGTTTGGCTGCGGTGGGTGGTGGATGATGGATGAAGGTGGGTGGTGGATGAAGGTGGGTGGTGGATGAAGGTGGATGGTGGATGAAGGTGGATGGTGGATGAAGGTGGATGGTGGATGAAGGTGGGTGGTGGATGAAGGTGGATGAAGGTGGGTGGTGGATGAAGGTGGATGGTGGATGAAGGTGGGTGGTGGATGAAGGTGGGTGGTGGATGATGGTGGATGAAGGTGGGTGGTGGATGAAGGTGGATGGTGGATGGTGGATGATGGTGGATGAAGGTGGGTGGTGGATGAAGGTGGATGAAGGTGGATGGTGGATGAAGGTGGGTGGTGGATGAAGGTGGGTGGTGGATGATGGTGGATGGTGGATGAAGGTGGATGGTGGATGAAGGTGGATGGTGGTGGATGAAGGTGGGTGGTGGATGAAGGTGGATGAAGGTGGGTGGTGGATGATGGTGGATGAAGGTGGGTGGTGGATGAAGGTGGATGGTGGATGAAGGTGGGTGGTGGATGAAGGTGGGTGGTGGATGAAGGTGGGTGATGGATGAAGGTGGGTGATGGATGAAGGTGGGTGGTGGATGAAGGTGGGGGATGGATGAAGGTGGGTGGTGGATGATGGTGGATGAAGGTGGGTGGTGGATGAAGGTGGGTGGTGGATGAAGGTGGATGGTGGATGAATGTGAATGGTGGATGAAGGTGGGTGGTGGATGATGGTGGATGAAGGTGGGTGGTGGATGAAGGTGGGTGATGGATGAAGGTGGGTGATGGATGAAGGTGGGTGATGGATGAAGGTGGGGGATGGATGAAAGTGGGTGGTGGATGAAGGTGGGTGGTGGATGAAGGTGGGGGATGGATGAAGGTGGGTGGTGGATGATGGTGGATGAAGGTGGGTGGTGGATGAAGGTGGGTGGTGGATGAAGGTGAATGGTGAATGGTGGATGAAGGTGGGTGGTGGATGATGGTGGGTGGTGGATGAAGGTGGATGGTGGATGAAGGTGGGTGGTGGATGAAGGTGGGTGGTGGATGAAGGTGGGTGATGGTTGAAGGTGGGTGGTGGATGAAGATGGGTGGTGGATGAAGGTGGGGGATGGATGAAGGTGGGTGGTGGATGAAGGTGGGGGATGGATGAAGGTGGGGGTTGGATGAAGGTGGGTGGTGGATGAAGGTGGATGGTGGATGAAGGTGAATGGTGGATGAAGGTGGGTGGTGGATGATGGTGGATAAAGGTGGGTGGTGGATGAAGGTGGGTGGTGGATGAAGGTGGATGGTGAATGAAGGTGAGTGGTGGATGAAGGTGGGTGATGGATGAAGGTGGGTGATGGATGAAGGTGGGTGATGGATGAAGGTGGGTGATGGATGAAGGTGGGTGGTGGATGAAGGTGGGGGATGGCTGAAGGTGGGTGGTGGATGAAGGTGGGTGGTGGATGATGGTGGATGAAGGTGGGTGGTGGATGAAGGTGGGTGATGGATGAAGGTGGATGGTGGATGAAGGTGGGTGATGGATGAAGGTGGGTGGTGGATGAAGGTGGGTGGTGGATGAAGGTTTATGGTGGATGAAGGTGGGTGGTGGATGAAGGTGGGTGATGGATGAAGATGGGTGGTGGATGATGGTGTCTGAAGGTGGATGGTGGGTGGTGGATGAAGGTGGGTGTTGGATGAAGGTGGGTGGTGGATGATGGTGGATGAAGGTGGGTGGTGGATTAAGGTGGATGGTGGATGAAGGTGAATGGTGGATGAAGGTGGGTGGTGGATGATGGTGGATAAAGGTGGGTGGTGGATGAAGGTGGGTGGTGGATGAAGGTGGATGGTGGATGAAGGTGGGTGATGGATGAAGGTGGGTGGTGGATGAAGGTGGGTGGTGGATGAAGGTGGGTGGTGGATGAAGGTGGGGGATGGGTGAAGGTGGGTGGTGGATGAAGGTGGGGGATGGATGAAGGTGGGTGGTGGATGATGGTGGATGAAGGTGGGTGGTGGATGAAGGTGGGTGGTGGATGAAGGTTTATGGTGGATGAAGGTGGGTGGTGGATGAAGGTGGGTGATGGATGAAGGTGGGTGGTGGATGATGGTGTCTGAAGGTGGATGGTGGGTGGTGGATGAAGGTGGGTGTTGGATGAAGGTCGGTGGTGGATGATGGTGGATGAAGGTGGGTGGTGGATGAAGGTGGGTGGTGGATGAAGGTGGGTGGTGGATAAAGGTGGGTGATGGCTGAAGGCGGGTGGTGGATGAAGGCGGGTGGTGGATGAAGGCGGGTGGTGGATGAATGTGGATGAAGGTGGGTGGTGGATGAAGGTGGGCGGTGGATGAAGGTGAATGGTGGATGAAGGTGGGTGGTGGATGAAGGTGGGTGGTGGATGAAGGTGAATGGTGGATGAAGGTTTATGGTGGATGAAGGTGGGTGGTGAATGAAGGTGGGTGGTGAATGAAGGTGGGTGGTGGATGATGATGAATGAAGGTGGGTGGTGGATGATGGATGGTGGTGGATGAATGATGATGAATGTGGATGATGTCATTGGTCCATGCCTGGAGATAGGACGTATATCTCTGAGTAGATCAGCCATGCGGTTGTTCATACTTGCATTCTGCTGTGCTCCATGGCATGCTGGGTGCTCACTAATGGAACGTTATTAATGAAATGGAGTCTGTCGGAGCAAATGATTCTATGACCTGATTACTATAGTCCATTATATCCTATTGGAGGTCTGTTACCAACAATACTGCAAGGTGGATAGGTGGGCAGTGTGATGATTATGTGAATGGGGACGCACTAAGCATGATCCCTTCATATGTCTATATAGGTGAATATTACATATACAGAGTGCACTTCTGTACAGTACATGGCCTCATCATATCATGTTTTTTGGTTTTTTTGGATGTGGTTAGACAGTTATATTTTTATTAAAAAAAAAAAAAAATCATGTTATACTTCCCTCCTCTGTAATGGTTTTGCACAGAGCAGCCCGGATCCTCCTCTTCTGGGGTCCCCCCGCCGTTGCTCCAGGCTCCTCCTCTTCATTGGGTGCCCATGCCGCCCCGCTTCAGATTCTCCTCATTTTGATTGACAGCAGCATGAGCCAATCACTGCTGCTGCTATCAATCAGTCCAATAAGGAGACAGACAGTGGCGGGAGCCGCTGCGCTCGTGCACATCGTTTGATCGGACTCAGGTAAGAATGGGGGGGGGGGGTGTCTGGGGGGCAGCTGGTTGTAAAGGCAGGTGTAGGAGATATTCACAGTACCTACAGGTAAGGCCTCATGCACACGAGACGCCGGTGCAAACTCTGCTCAACACAGGTTTTTAAAAGCTGAAACCGGCGTTTAGAAACGCCCGTTTTGCCACGTTTAGCTGCGTTTGCGTCTGCAGAGCAGAGAATGACATTTTGCGACCCAACTTTGGGGCCCCGTATCTCGGGGCCACTTGGTGCTAGGAACCCCAAATGTGGTGTGCTAACACAGTGGAACTGGCACTACAACATATCCAAATGGGGTTCCTAGCACTAAGTGGTCCGAGATATGGGGCCCCAAATTCGGGTCGCAAAATGTCAAGCACTTTTCTGCAGCAGAGAATGAAATTTTGGGGCCACTTTGTGCTAGGAACCCCAAATTTGGATATGTTATAGTGTTAGTCCAACTGTGTTAGCACACCAAGTTTGGGGTTCCTAACACCAAGTGACCCTGGGATATGGGGCCCCAAAGTCGGGTCGCAAAATGTCAAGCACTTTTCTGCAGCAGAGAATTACATTTTGGGGTCCCATATCTTGGGGCCACTTTGTGCTAGGAACCCCAAATTTAGTTATGTCATAGTGTTAGTCCAACTGTGTTAGCACATCAAGTTTAAGGTTCCTAGCACCAAGTGGCCCCAAGATATGGGGCCCCAAAGTCGGGCTGTAAAAAACACTTATAAACGCAAACGCGGCTAAACGCGGTACTGGCGTTTAGCTGCATTTGGCATCTGAAACGTGGAAAACTTTTGCATCTGAACCCATTTTTTTGCTTCTGGAAAAACGAGGTTAAACGCAACTGCCTAAAAACGCCAAAAACGAGACATTGAATGGGTTCAGGGGGCAGCTGAAAAAAGTGTCCAACTGCCTCTGAACACGAGTTTAACAGCGTCTGGTGTGTATGAGGCTTGAGCCTTATTATAGGCCTTTATTACAGGCTTACCAGGAGGTTGAGGTGCTGTAACAGAGTTTACAACCACTTTAACAAAAAAAAAACTATTTTATTTATTTCAATACTTGTATAGTGCCGTCAATTTACACAGCGCTTTACATATACATTGTATATTCACATCAGTCCCCGCCCTCAAGGAGCTTACTCACATTCATATACTGGGGCCAATTTTAGACAGAAGCAAATTAACTTACCAGCATGTCTTTGGAATGTGGGAGGAAACCCACACAAGCACAGGGAGAACATGCAAACTCCATGCAGTTAGTGTCGTGGTTGGGATTTGAACCAGCGACCCTTTTTACAGCTAGGCGAGAGTGCTAACCACTACACCACTGTGCCGCCCCACTACACCACTGTGCCGCCCCACTACACCACTGTGCCGCCCCACTACACCACTGTGCCCGCCCCACTACACCACTGTGCCCGCCCACTACACCACTGTGCACGCCCTACTTTAGTATCACTTTAATGCATAGAATGCACTAAGGTGAAAAACCTTGAGGCTTTAGGCTCCTTTCACAGAAAGTCGCACGATTTTGCTGCGATTTTTACAGCGACTTTGTTGCGATTTTGACACGACTTGAAGCAATGCCTGTGTCTATGGACCTCATGTCGGATCAAAGTAGTGCAGGGACTACTTTGAAGTCGCACCGATATGAATGGGGCTCATTGGAACTGGAGGGGTACGACTTGTCATGTGACTTTGAAGTCTCACAAGTGTGAAAGGGGCCTTAGAAGCAGTTGAAGTAATGAAAAGGTTCTGGTATTTGTAGTTCCTCTTTGTGATATACAGATATGGTTTAGTGAGGTGTCAGAGTTGCGATATGGTAGTTGTATGTTGTAATGGACATAGAGAGGCACACGTGTTCAGTAGCGGTGTGTTCTGAGGAGAACACGTGGTCACATCACCACTTCCTCCTATAGCAGGACTTTCACCTTCACTTCCTGTGTGCATCGCTCTCTTCCTTATGTGCCAACACACAGGAGGCAGACAGGCAGGGGGAAGGTATTTCCTGCTGCACACACTGCTATACGGAGCGGTGTCACACGTTGGATTCCTCCTGAGAGTGATGGATCATACAACACAGTGGCGTTGCTATGGGGGTGCGGGGGGGGCGGCCCGCACCAGGTGACACCCGCCAGAGGCCGCCGCTAAACACTGTACTGTATTGCTTTGTATTACTGTATTGTAGCGGAGCGGTGCGAGCGCGGCATCCAGCCATGAGGGGTAGGCTGCCTGTAACACTCCTCACTCAGTCTAATATCCCCAAGTGAGCCCAAGTTGGTGGGCGGAGCTGGGGGTGTGGCTGCCTCCTCCACTCCTCCCACAGACTCCTTCACTATGGCTGATCCCGCAGCTGAAGCACATAGAGGGGAGGACACAGCAGCCCCGCCTGAGTCTTCATCTGCAGGCATGAGGCATGCTATGTACAGAAAGTTACTCAGCACAGTGTCACTACATAGAGTTATAACCTGCCCTGTACCACCCCGGCCTGCCCTGTACTACTCCAACCTGCCCTATACCACCCCAGCCTGCCCTGTACTACTCCAACCTGCCCTGTACCACCCCAACCTGCCCTGTACCACCCCAGCCTGCCCTGTACCACCCCAACCTGCCCTGTACCACCCCGGCCTGCCCTGTACCACCCCGACCTGCCCTGTACCACCCCAACCTGCCCTGTACCACCCCAGCCTGCCCTATACAACCCCAACCTGCCCTGTACCACCCCGGCCTGCCCTGTACCACCCCAACCTGCCCTATACCACCCTGGCCTGCCCTGTACCACCCCAACCTGCCCTGTACCACCCCGGCCTGCCCTGTACCACCCCAACCTGCCCTGTACCACCCCAGCTTGCCCTGTACCACTCCGGCCTGGCCTGTACCACCCCAGCCTGCCCTGTACCACCCCGGCTTGCCCTGTACCACCCCAACCTGCCCTGTACCACCCCAGCTTGCCCTGTACCACTCCGGCCTGGCCTGTACCACCCCAGCCTGCCCTGTACCACCCCGGCCTGCCCTGTACCACCCCAACCTGCCCTGTACCACCCCAGCTTGCCCTGTACCACTCCGGCCTGCCCTGTACCACCCCAGCCTGCCCAATACCACCCCAACCTGCCCAGTACCATCCCAACCTGCCCAGTACCACCCCAACCTGCCCTGTACAACCCCAACATGCCCTATACCACCTTAACCTGCCCTGTACCACCCCAGCTTGCCCTGTACCACCCCGGCTTGCCCTGTACCACTCCGGCCTGCCCTGTTCCACCCCAGCCTGCCCTGTACCACCCCGGCTTGCCCTGTACCACTCTGGCCTGCCCTGTTCCACCCTAACCTGCCCGATACCACCCCAACCTGACCTGTACCACCCCAACCTGCCCAATACCACCCCTACCTGCCCTGTGCCACCCCAACCTGCCACTATACCACCCTATACTATCATTTACAGGGGCTGGTTTGGGGTGCGCCCCGTGACCGTGCTCTGCCTGCATGGTGCTGGACAGCTTAGACAGGAGGGGGGGTGACACCATGTTTTACTGCACCAGGTGACACCAACCCTAGTGACGCCACTGATACAACATACACTTAGTTATGAGGACTTGATCAGGTTCCTTCTACTTGTTATCACTGACTGCTGTTGGTAAACGATTGTTCAGAGGTAGTTGGACACTTTTTTCCAGCTGCCCCTGAACTCCTCCAATGTTCTCTTATGTGTACACAGGTTTGTTTAATGTCGTTTTTAGGCGTTTAGAGGCTTTTCTTTGAAGACAAAAAAAATAATTTTAGACGCCGAAATTTCCGACGTTTCAGACACTAAACATGGTAACTCGCGTGTCGTTTACAGGCTTTTTTTTTTTTTAATATTTAAAAAAAAAAAAAAATTTTCATTTTTGCCTAACGCTTCTAAATGTAAATGCGGAAAAATGGATGTTTTAAACGCGGGTTACTATCTGTCAAGTTAAATAATTCAGGAGAGGTTGTAAAAATGTCCCGTGTACATGAAGCCTATCAGTGTCCGGATCACACAGAGCGCCGATCTCCCGCTGTGTCCCGGGGGCGGGGTTGGAATTCCTCGGGCCGCAGTAACAAAGCCCCGCCTCCTATGATGGACGTCACACTGCTTCAATTTCCCACCACTGGATCAGTGTGCCATCTATCACAGGGGGCTGCCGAACGATTTAGCTCAGTGACACAGAGAGAGATCGCCGCTCTGCGTGACAAGGAGGGAGGGGAGGGCTCTTACTGGGGATGACACCCCCGCCATGTGCCCCACCCCCGCCATGTGCGCCCTCCCAGGGCGGACCACCCTGTTTTCGGTGCCATTATTGGCACTTTTTTTCTTTCGGCCGAATGTAAAAAAAACACCATTTTCGACCAATTTGTTTCAGCGGCCAAAAATTGGGTCTGCCTCTAAAAAGTCATTGTCCTACCCTCTGCACTCCTCTCCTGTACATACAGTATCTGACAAAAGTAAGTACACCCCTCACTGACATTTGTGTAAATCTTTTCTTCTATCTTTTCATGTGACAACACTGAAGAAATGACACTTTGCTACAATGTAAAGTAGTGAGTGTACAGCTTGTATAATAGTGTAAATTTGCTGTCCCCTCAAAATAACTCAACACACAGCCATTAATGTCTAAACCGCTGGCAACAAAAGTCAGTACACCCCTAAGTGAAAATCTCCAAATTGGGCCCAGTTGTCCATTTTCCCTCCCCGGTGTCATGTGACTCGTTAGTGTTACAAGGTCTCAGGTGTGAATGGGGAGCAGGTGTGTTAAATTAGGTGCCCCCTCAATATAACTCAACACACAGCCATTAGGGTAAAGGTGATGGACTGGCCAAGCATGTCTCCAGACCTAAACCCTATTGATCATCTGTGGGACATCCCCAAACGGAAGGTGGAGGAGCGCAAGGTCTCTAACATCCACCAGCTCTGTGATGTCATCATGGAGGAGGGGAAGAGGACTCCAGTGACAACCTGTGAAGCTCTGGTGACCTCCATGTCCAAGAGGGTTAAGGCAGTGCTGGAAAATAATGGAGGCCACACAAAATATTGACACTTTGAGCCCAATTTGGAGATTTTCACTTAGGGGTGTACTGACTTTTGTTCCCAGCGGTTTAGACATTAATGGCTGTGTGTTGAGTTATTTTGAGGGGACAGTAAATTTACACTGTTATACAAGCTGTACACTCACTACTTTACATTGTAGCAAAGTGTCATTTCTTCAGTGTTATCACATGAAAAGATAGAAGAAAAGATTTACACAAATGTCACTGAGGGGTGTACTTACTTTTGTCAGATACTGTATATATACTGTACACTCACCGGCCACTTTATTTCCCGCTTGCTAGTAGTGGGTCGGACCCCCTTTATTAGATCCCCCATAGAAGTACGGGGTACGGTACCCCACACATTACGGGGTGCTTCATAAATCTCCCTATAAATCCTGTGCTGGACCGACACCAATTATTCCCATCACCATGACGATGATAAACGATTATTGATTGAATGGATTCTATGATGAAATATTGGAAATCAAACTGTTTTGTTTTTTTACTTCTAAATACTCCCCTCCCCCCAGTGATCATTACACCCCCCCTCCCCCCCAGTGATCATTACACCCCCCCTCCCCCCAGTGATCATTACACCCCCCTCCCCCCCAGTGATCATTACACCCCCCCAGTGATCATTACACCCCCCCTCCCCCCAGTGATCAATTCACCCCCCCTCCCCCCAGTGATCATTACACCCCCCTCCCCCCCCAGTGATTATACAGACAGATGTAGCTTTCTTATGGGGGGTGTAATAAAGTGACATTTATTATATGGAGGGGTGATTGATAGTTCTATTGACAATCAGAGGTGTGTATGGTGAGGAATGGTCGGGTAATGGATTATATACTATATACCAGAAATAGGTGACCCCCCCTCCCCCCTCCCAATCACTGATATATGATGGTAATTGTACCATCCCCCCCCCAGCAATATAAATCATAGAAATAATGGGGTACGGGGCGCTATAATATCCAATCCAAAATTGATCAATAAATTAAACAACTCATCATCGTTCACAACATATTTACCCCCCACCCCCCACTGATATATATATCATTAATATTGGTGTGATATATATATATATATATATAAATCACCCCAATCATTATATAATATATATATATATATATATATATATATATATATATATATATATATATATATATATATATATATATGTATATATATATCACTCCAATAATATAAATGATTGGGGTGATATATATAATTATTATTGGAGTGATCTATAACCTATATACACATCAGGAGTCCGCTGCTGCCTGATGTCATCACTGGACTCCTCCCCCTGCTGCCTTATATGGACTTGTTTACTCCTTATATGCAAATGAGGCAGCTGGCTGGGGCTGCGTCGCCATGACAATAACTGACATGACTGCACTGGACCTCCTATGGGAAGGATTGTGTATGTGACGTTTCTATGGTAATATCTCCATCCCATAATAATACCATTTATTCCTTCCTGTCTAAAGACTTCATTCACAAGGCCGGAAGAGCCGGATATTGTGATCCCCCAATAAATTATTGGGGTGATCTATATATATATTATTGGGGTGATATTGATGAGATATTAGTTATGAATGTGCAATCATTGTGTTTTTGGGGGAGATAACTGATCAGTATGACTCCTCCCCCTCCCCTCCCCCATTAATAAAAAGCTTTTTTTGCTGCAGTGGACAAGAAATCCAAATAAAAAATAAAATAAAGAAATGTTCTCTTTGTGGGGTGCAGAGGTGACATTTGGGGGAAGGAAGGAATGGATGATATTATTATGGGATGGAAATATTACCATAGAAACGTCACATACACAATCAGACTGTGATAGAGATCGGAGGGAGAAGGAAGGAGTTTTGCTGATTATTTGATAATATAATAATGGGGATGATTTGGATAAAGAATATTTATCAGATACGGAATCTTCTGAACACCAACAAAGAAGAAAATGTATTTGTTATACTGGGAGTCTGGATCTTCCAGCACCTGAAATTCCCACCGAGCTTCGCTATTGGTTATTTATATATATATATAAATATCACTAATGTGTGTGGGGGGAGGGGGTGACATGCATTGTGATATATGTATTTGTGTATATTATATATATATATATGTGTGGGGGGAGGGGTGACATGCATTGTGATATATATAATATACACACACATACATATATCACAGTGCATGTCACCCCCCCCCCCCCCGCACAAATATATATAATATACACACACATACATATATCACAATGCATATCACCCCCCCACACACATATATATAATATACACACACACTAATGCTCAACTAACGATTATATTCATAATCGATTAGTTGGCTGATTATTCGATTAATGACCTTAAAAAAGAGTGATATATAATTTAGTTAATATGTAAAGTTTTATAAAAAAGGCCATTTATTCTGAAATCTCTCTATATAATGATAAATATAAAGAACCGATACAGGAGATCTCCGGGATACAAACGGAAGGAGACAACAGGAAGTGAGAGAAATCCTCCCAAAGTGACAACATCCCTGGGTGTCACCAGAACTAGTGTCCCCATTGGAGGATTTCTCCTCTAATTCCTGTTCTGGTGACAACCCAAAATCTGGAATGTTTCTTTCACTTTTGTTGGTAAATAGAGAGAATGAAGCTCCCTAAAGGGGGCGCAGACAGCAATAAAAACCTGACAGGGGTTCTAATCCCTCTCCACTCCATCTGACACCAAAAATAAAAACATTTTCCTTTATTTATAATGTAACATACGGGGGAGAAATGAAAAAAAAATGATTTGGCAGTGAAAGTGGCAGTTAAAATGTGTGTGTAGGGGGAGGGGAGGGGAGGGGGAGGGGTTACTTGGTTTGACAGTTAAAGGGTTGAAACAAATGAACAATATAGTTTGGTGGTGAAAGGGTTAAAAACTGAAAGAATTTGGCAGTTGAAGAGAATGAATCGTCCTAAAGGGGGCGCAGACAGCAATAAAAACCTGACAGGGGCTCTAATCCCTCTCCACTCCATCCAACACTAACAATAAACAAGTTTTCCTTTAGTGATAATTTTACATTTGGGCAAGAAATGTAAAAAACACATTTTGGTTTTGTCGGTTAAAGGGTTAAAAATGGGGGGAGGGGAGGGTATAAAAAAAAGAAAAGAAGTTGGTTTGGCGCTGAAAGGGTTAAAAAAACGTACAAAAATCTGTGTTTTGAAAAAAAATGGTTCATAGAAAGGGTTAACAATGAAAACAATTATGATTTTGCAGTGCAAGGGTTAAAACCAAAAGGGGGAGGGGAATTGGTTTCATAAATGAAAGAGGAAACATTTGATTTGGCAGTGAAAGAGTTAAAAACAAAAGGGGGAGGGGAATTGGTTTCATAAATGAAAGGGAAAACATTTGATTTGGCAGTGAAAGAGTTAAAAATGGAGAAATAATTGGTGTGTAATAATGATAAAATAAAAGAAAAGATTTGATGGAGGATTTCTAAGGCTCCATTCACAATGTTATCATAAGAATAGAGATCTTTATTTCAGCCATGGGACTGTAAGGGTTAAATCTCATTCACAATAACATGTTCTTCCAGGAGCCGTATATCCCTATTAGATCCATATACTGATCCTACAGGGTGAATTCACAAAGCTCACAAATAAGGACGTGGCTCCTTTAAGAAAAATCGTCAGTTATTTTTCAAAAAAAAAAAAAAAAGGTCACCTGACTGCACTCTGCGATCTGATTGGTCCCTCTCCCATTGATGTCATCGGCTGAGTCTGTTTGAATCTGATTGGTCCCTCTGCCTATGATGTCATAGGCTGAGTCTCTACATAGACAGACACAGGTCAGTGAGCTCTCAGAAGCTCAGAGATCACTGACCAGTGAAGACGCTTCTTATCTCTCCTGAGATATTTCTTGCGATTTTATTGGATTTGATTTAGTTCGATTCAATTTCATTGCGATTTCTATTGTCATACATTTAAAGCGAGTTTCTTTATTCCTAATAATGAACCGATTTAAATGTAATCGGCTTCTTTCTCTGAAAAACATCAAAGAGAAAGCCAGCAAAGGAGGGGCAATGGTAGGAGGTATCAGTGACCAGCCTGCAGATACCCCAACCAAAAAGCCCCCCAAAATGAAGAGGATTGTGCGCGGCTGTTTCAGAGCCGTTGTTGGATGTTTCGGTCTCGGCTGTAAAGTCAAAAGAGATCACCGATATACAGACACCGAAATTGGTAAGTGTTATGGATAGTGATAGATACAAAAAGTACTCTGGATAAGTCACCTACACTCATCGATCAAATTATTGATTATTTGTTTTCATAGAATTATAGAACAGAAGGAGATATTAAAGTGATTGATAAGCCACAATCTGATCTTTATATCATCTCCTCTGTCAGATAAAGCTCGGTGGGAATTTCAGGTGCTGGAAGATCCAGACTCCCAGTATAACAAATACATTTCCTTCTTTGTTGGTGTTCAGAAGATTCCGTATCTGATAAATATTCTTTATCCAAATCATCCCCATTATTATATTATCAAATAATCAGCAAAACTCCTTCCTTCTCCCTCCGATCTCTATCACAGTCTGATTGTGTATGTGACGTTTCTATGGTAATATTTCCATCCCATAATAATATCATCCATTCCTTCCTTCCCCCAAATGTCACCTCTGCACCCCACAAAGAGAACATTTCTTTATTTTATTTTTTATTTGGATTTCTTGTCCACTGCAGCAAAAAAAGCTTTTTATTAATGGGGGAGGGGAGGGGGAGGAGTCATACTGATCAGTTATCTCCCCCAAATCACAATGATTGCACATTCATAACTAATATCTCATCAATATCACCCCAATAATATATATATATATATATATAGATCACTCCAATAATCATAATAATATATATATATATCACCCCAATAATTTATTGGGGATCACAATATCCGACTCTTCCAGCCTTGTGAATGAAGTCTTTAGACAGGAAGGAATGAATGGTATTATTATGGGATGGAGATATTACCATAGAAACGTCACATACACAATCCTTCCCATAGGAAGTCCAGTGCAGTCATGTCAGTTATTGTCATGGCGACGCAGCCCCAGCCAGCTGCCTCATTTGCATATAAGGAGTAAACAAGTCCATATAAGGCAGTAGGGGGAGGAGTCCAGTGATGACATCAGGCAGCAGTGGACTCCTGATGTATATATAGATTATAGATCACTCCAATAATATATATATATATAATTATTATTGGGGTGATCTATATATATATATATATATATATATATATATATATATATATATATATATATATATATATAAAATTGCGGTGATCTATATATATATATAAATGATTGGGGTGAGATATATATATATATATATATATATATATATATATATATATATATATATATATATATATATCACCCCAATAATAATAATATATATATATATATATATATCACCCCAATAATTTATTGGGGATCACAATATCCGGCTCTTCCGGCCTTGTGAATGAAGTCTTTAGACAGGAAGGAATGAATGGTATTATTATGGGATTGAGATATTACCATAGAAACGTCACATATACAATCCTTCCCATAGGAGGTCCAGTGCAGTCATGTCAGTTATTGTCATGGCGACGCAGCCCCAGCCAGCTGCCTCATTTGCATATAAGGAGTAAACAAGTCCATATAAGGCAGTAGGGGGAGGAGTCCAGTGATGACATCAGGCAGCAGTGGACTCCTGATGTATATATAGATCACTCCAATAATATATATATATATATATATATATATATATATATATATATAATTATTATTGGGGTGATCTATATATATATATATATATATAAAATTGCAGTGATATATATATATATAAATGATTGGGGTGAGATATATATGTATATATATATATAGATCACCCCAATAATAATAATATATATATATATATATATATATATACCACCCCAATAATTTATTGGGGGATCACAATATCCGGCTCTTCCGGCCTTGTGAATGAAGTCTTTAGACAGGAAGGAATAAATGGTATTATTATGGGATGGAGATATTACCATAGAAACGTCACATACACAATCCTTCCCATAGGAGGTCCAGTGCAGTCATGTCAGTTATTGTCATGGCGACGCAGCCCCAGCCAGCTGCCTCATTTGCATATAAGGAGTAAACAAGTCTATATAAGGCAGTAGGGGGAGTAGTCCAGTGATGACATCAGGCAGCAGGGGACTCCTGATGTGTATATCGATCACTCCAATAATAATTATATATATCACCCCAATCATTTATATATTATATATTTTATATATATATATATATATATATATATATATATATATATATATATATATATATATATATATATATATATATATATATATATATATACATATATATATATATATATATATATATATATATATATATATATATATATCACTCCAATAATATAATCAGCACATTGATTATCAGTGCAGCCCCCATAGAGGTGCCCAACAACTGCCAGCAGTGCCCCCTCAAAGTCTCTCAGTGCCCACCACAGTGCCAATCAGTGCCCACCACAGTGCCAATCAGTGCCCATCACAGTCCCCACCACAGTGCCAATCAGTGCCCATCAGTGCTGCCTATAAGTGCCCATTTAGTGCTGCCTATAAGTGTCCATCAGTGCTGCATATCAGTGCCAACTCATCAGTGCAGTGAAGGAGAAAACAACATTTTATTAAAAAATAAGAAAAAAGTTTTTCTGTTCAAAAATTGGGTCTTTTTTAGACCCCGAGGTGATGAAATACCAGCAAAAGAAAGCTCTATTTGTGGGAAGAAAATGATAAAAATGTAGTTTGGGTACAGTGTTGTATGACCGCGTAATTGTCATTCAAAGTGTTAGAGCGCTGAAAGCTGAAAATTGTCCTGGGCAGGAAGGGGGGGGGGGAAGTGCCGGTATTGAAGTGATGAATCTTCAACTGCCATAATGCAGCACATGTGATCCGTTATGACAGCAGCCATTGGATGGTTTGACAGTTTGGTTGAGAGCATAACCAATGTGACAATTAGCATTCCCGACATGCCAGAAATAGAAATGTTTTTTGAAACTGTTAAATCGATGGGATTCCTTCCTCTTTAATATAAGTAGAAAGCGTTTTATTTATAAATAACGCACAGACACGAGGATGCACTGATGAGTTGGCACTGATATGCAGCACTGATGGACACTTATAGGCAGCACTGATGGGCACTGATTGGCACTGTGGTGGGGACTGTGATGGGCACTGATTGGCACTGTGGTGGGCACTGAGAGACTTTGAGGGGGCACTGCTGGCAGTTGTTGGGCACCTCTCATGGGGGCTGTATCAAAAAGATATAACAACATAAATATGTTCAATGAATATTAGGGGTGCAACGGATCGTCATTGATCCGTGATCCGTACGAATCAACCTCCGCGGATCGGGACACCCGCGATCCGCAGAGCGCTCTGTGGCCTCGGCCATAGGAAAGGCTGCGGCTTCTGCCTAGCTCCGGAGCGGCGGCCATCTTGGTACACCCGGCGGCTGTTTACCACGTGATCGCTCCGTCAAATGACGGAGCGATCACTTGTAACAAACCGGCGTTATGTCATGACGCCGGTTCCTCTCTCCCCTCTGTGTACTGATCTGTACAGTGTAGGGGAGAGTTCGGATGGCAGCAGTGCCAATACTCTGCAATGCCCTGACAATACTCTGCAATGCCCTTACAATACTCTTCTATACCCTGCCAATACTCTACCATACCCTGCCAATACCCTGCCATACCCTGCCAATACTCTTCCATACCCTGCCAATACTCTTCCATACCCTGCCTATACTCTGCCAATACTCTGCCAATACTCTGCCAATATACCCGCCAATACCCTGCAATACTCTGCCATACCCTGCTAATATATTACAGTGGGGGAGATTGTGGATATTACAGTGGTGGAGATTTTTTTTTTGTTGATCCTAACCATGACTCCTGATCCAAGGAGCGATCCGAACCATCAGTTTTTTGATCTGTTGCACCCCTAATGAATATCCATGAGGGTCAGCACTATACAGAGAAGCACACAACATGAACATAAAACTCACCATGTATATAGAATGTAATCAAGCTAATGCACACTAGTAAGGGGTCCAAAACTGATGTAAGAAGAGGTACCCAGGCCCCCTACAGTGTCCCATCTGATAACAAATAGAGATCATGCACCCATTACTAAGACCAACATACACATAAGAAGGGCTTGAAGATCAAACCTACCAAGCGTATCATCAAAACTCACCGTATCTGTCAGAACAAAGACATAGCGGCCACCAGGCCAGATGGGACTGGTGGCCCCAGCCACAGAGCCGGCCATGGAGCAGGAGGTGGCTGCTATGTCTTTGTTCTGACAGATACGGTGAGTTTTGAGGATACGCATGGTAGGTTTGATCTTCAGGCCCTTCTTATGTGTATGTTGGTCATGCTGATGGGTGTATGATCTCTATTTGTTATCAGATGGGACACTGTAGGTGTCCTGGGGGATGCTATTTATTAAATATGTCTGCATTCATCATCACGGGTGTTTAATAATAAGAAACAGAAGCACTGCAGATTACTCCACCGCACCCGAAAGTGAAGAATCAGACCCCTTTTTCATTTTAGTGGGTCGGCATAACTGCCAGGCAACCAAAATTTTTATATGAAGGCCATTAGTCATCCCTGTGTCCCTGTCATGTTGGGATTATTTATTGTCCCTTGCACTGGAATTTTGAACTTTTCTCTCCATAATTTTATGTTTTATATATATATATATAAATAATGTAGGTGAAGGTGCTAAATCTGATTCTTTTTTATTGCAGATATACGCGGTATTTACTGCAGACACAGCTCACAAGGCAGGACTACCCCAGTGAGCGAGACAGAATATGAAAGCTACATTGAGACTCCCCCAGCATGTGACGTTCACAAGGAGTCCCCACCAGCATGTGACGTTCACACGGAGACTCCATCAGCATGTGACGTTCACACGGAGACTCCACCAGCATGTGACGTTCACACGGAGACTCCACCAGCATGTGACGTTCACACGGAGACTCCACCAGCATGTGACGTTCACACGGAGACTCCACCAGCATGTGACGTTCACACGGAAACTCCACCAGCATGTGACGTTCACACGGAGACTCCACCAGCATGTGACGTTCACATGGAGACTCCACCAGCATGTGACGTTCACACGGAGACTCCACCAGCATGTGACGTACACACGGAGACTCCACCAGCATGTGACGTTCACACGGAGACTCCACCAGCATGTGACGTTCACAAGGATACTCCACCAGCATGTGACGTTCACAAGGATACTCCACCAGCATGTGACGTTCACACGGAGACTCCACCAGCATGTGACGTTCACAAGGATACTCCACCAGCATGTGACGTTCACAAGGATACTCCACCAGCATGTGACATTCACATTGAGACACCACCTGAATGTCACATTCATGTTGAGACTACAGCACAATGTGAGGTTCATGTTGAGAACCCACCAAAATACCAGGGCAGCCATTTGAATATCTCCTCCCATGAAGATGAGGGCAAGCTTAAAGAAAAGGATAGGCAGATCCTGGTGATAGGGGACTCTGTTATTAGAGGGACAGAGAGGGCAATCTGTCAGAATGACCACGATCAACGAACAGTATATTGTTTCCCAGTCGCACGAGTTCGGGACATTGCAGATCGGATGGACGGATTGTTGGATAGGGCTGGGGAGGATCCAGTTGTCATGGTACATATTGGAACCAATGACAACATTAGAAGAAAATGGAGCACCCTACAAAATGATTTCAGGGACTTAGGGGCTATATTGAAGAAAAGGACCTCCAAGGCAGCATTTTCAGAAATACTGCCTGTACCTCGAGCCACACCAAGGAGGCAACAGGAGCTTAGGGAGCTTAGCAAGTGGCTGAAGAATTGGTGCAGGAAGGAGGGGTTTGGCTTCATGGAGACCTGGACTGACTTTTCAATTGGTCACTTGCTCTACAGCAGGGATGGACTGCACTTAAATGAGCAGGGTGCAGCTCTGTTGGGAAAGAAAATAACCAAAAGGGTGGAAAAAATGTTAAATCCACCACCAGCATGTGACGTTCACATGGAGACGCCACCAGCATGTGACGTTCACATGAAGACACCATCAGCATGTGACGTTAACATGGAGACTTCACCAGCATGGGATGTTCACATGGAGAATCCACTAGCATGTGACGTTCACACGGAGACGCCACCAGCATGTGACGTTCACACGGAGACGCCACCAGCATGTGACGTTCACACGGAGACACCACCAGCTTGTGACGTTCACACAGAGCCTCCACCAGCATGTGTAGTTCACACGGAGACTCCACCAGCATGTGACGTTCACACAGATACTCCACCAGCATGTGACATTCACACGGATACTCCACCAGCATGTGACATTCACATTGAGACACCACCTGAATGTCACATTCATGTTGAGACTACAGCACAATGTGAGGTTCATGTTGAGAACCCACCAAAATACCAGGGCAGTCATTTGAATATCTCCTCCCATGAAGATGAGGGTAAGCCTAAAGAAAAGGATAGGCAGATCCTGGTGGTAGGGGACTCTGTTATTAGAGGGACAGAGAGTGCAATCTGTCAGAATGACCGCGATCAACGAACAGTCTATTGTTTCCCAGTCGCACAAGTTCGGGACATTGCAGATCGGATGGACGGATTGTTGGATGGGGCTGGGGAGGATCCAGTTGTCATGGTACATATTGGAACCAATGACAACATTAGAAGAAAATGGAGCACCCTACAAAATGATTTCAGGGACTTAGGGGCTATATTGAAGAAAAGGACCTCCAAGGTAGCATTTTCAGAAATACTGCCTGTACCTCGAGCCACACCAAGGAGGCAACAGGAGCTTAGAGAGCTTAGCAAGTGGCTGAAGAACTGGTGCAGGAAGGAGGGGTTTGGCTTCATGGAGACCTGGACTGACTTTTCAATGTGTCACTTGCTCTACAGCAGGGATGGACTGCACTTAAATGAGCAGGGTGCAGCTCTGTTGGGAAAGAAAATAACCAAGAGGGTGGAAAAAATGTTAAATCCACCACCAGCATGTGACGTTCACACGGAGACGCCACCAGCATGTGACGTTCACACGAAGACACCATCAGCATGTGACGTTCACATGAAGACACCATCAGCATGTGACGTTCACACGAAGACTTCACCAGCATGTGACGTTCACACGGAGACGCCACCAGCATGTGACGTTCACACGGAGACGCCACCAGCATGTGACGTTCACACGGAGACTCCACCAGCATGTGACGTTCACACGGAGACTCCACCAGCATGTGACGTTCACACGGAGACTCCACCAGCATGTGACGTTCACACGGAGACTCCACCAGCATGTGACGTTCACACGGAGACTCCACCAGCATGTGACGTTCACACGGAGACTCCACCAGCATGTGACGTACACACGGAGACTCCAACAGCATGTGACGCTCACACGGAGACTCCACCAGCATGTGACGTTCACACGGAGACTCCACCAGCATGTGACGTTCACAAGGATACTCCACCAGCATGTGACGTTCACAAGGATACTCCACCAGCATGTGACGTTCACACGGAGACTCCACCAGCATGTGACGTTCACAAGGATACTCCACCAGCATGTGACGTTCACAAGGATACTCCACCAGCATGTGACATTCACATTGAGACACCACCTGAATGTCACATTCATGTTGAGACTACAGCACAATGTGAGGTTCATGTTGAGAACCCACCAAAATACCAGGGCAGCCATTTGAATATCTCCTCCCATGAAGATGAGGGC
Source organism: Lithobates clamitans (assembly GCA_037952925.1). NCBI lineage: Eukaryota > Metazoa > Chordata > Amphibia > Anura > Ranidae > Lithobates > Lithobates clamitans. Next base: position 53,850 of record JBBGZY010001055.1, on the reverse strand, counting down.
AAGCTTAAAGAAAAGGATAGGCAGATCCTGGTGATAGGGGACTCTGTTATTAGAGGGACAGAGAGGGCAATCTGTCAGAATGACCGCGATCAACGAACAGTATATTGTTTCCCAGTCGCACGAGTTCGGGACATTGCAGATCGGATGGACGGATTGTTGGATAGGGCTGGGGAGGATCCAGTTGTCATGGTACATATTGGAACCAATGACAACATTAGAAGAAAATGGAGCACCCTACAAAATGATTTCAGGGACTTAGGGGCTATATTGAAGAAAAGGACCTCCAAGGTAGCATTTTCAGAAATACTGCCTGTACCTCGAGCCACACCAAGGAGGCAACAGGAGCTTAGAGAGCTTAGCAAGTGGCTGAAGAACTGGTGCAGGAAGGAGGGGTTTGGCTTCATGGAGACCTGGACTGACTTTTCAATGTGTCACTTGCTCTACAGCAGGGATGGACTGCACTTAAATGAGCAGGGTGCAGCTCTGTTGGGAAAGAAAATAACCAAGAGGGTGGAAAAAATGTTAAATCCACCACCAGCATGTGACGTTCACACGGAGACGCCACCAGCATGTGACGTTCACACGGAGACGCCACCAGCATGTGACGTTCACACGAAGACACCATCAGCATGTGACGTTCACACGAAGACACCATCAGCATGTGACGTTCACACGAAGACTTCACCAGCATGTGACGTTCACACGGAGACGCCACCAGCATGTGACGTTCAAACGGAGACGCCACCAGCATGTGACGTTCACACGGAGACGCCACCAGCATGTGACGTTCACACGGAGACGCCACCAGCATGTGACGTTCACACAGAGAAGCCACCAGCATGTGACGTTAACACGGAGATGCCACCAGCTTGTGACGTTTACACGGAGACACCACCAGCTTGTGACGTTCACACGGAGCCTCCACCAGCATGTGTAGTTCACACGGAGACTCCACCAGCATGTGACGTTCACACAGATACTCAAACTGCATGTGACATTCACACGGATACTCCACCAGGATGTGACATTCACATTGAGACACCACCTGAATGTCACATTCATGTTGAGACTACAGCACAATGTGAGGTTCATGTTGAGAACCCACCAAAATACCAGGGCAGCCATTTGAATATCTCCTCCCATGAAGATGAGGGCAAGCCTAAAGAAAAGGATAGGCAGATCCTGGTGGTAGGGGACTCTGTTATTAGTGGGACAGAACGGGCAATCTGTCAGAATGACCGCGATCAACGAACAGTATATTGTTTCCCAGTCGCACGAGTTTGGGACATTGCAGATCGGATGGACACATTGTTGGATGGGGCTGGGGAGGATCCAGTTGTCATGGTACATATTGGAACCAATGACAACATTAGAAGAAAATGGAGCACCCTACAAAATGATTTCAGGGACTTAGGGGCTATATTGAAGAAAAGGACCTCCAAGGCAGCATTTTCAGAAATACTGCCTGTACCTCGAGCCACACCAAGGAGGCAACAGGAGCTTAGGGAGCTTAGCAAGTGGCTGAAGAACTGGTGCAGGAAGGAGGGGTTTGGCTTCATGGAGACCTGGACTGACTTTTCAATGTGTCACTTGCTCTACAGCAGGGATGGACTGCACTTAAATGAGCAGGGTGCAGCTCTGTTGGGAAAGAAAATAACCAAAAGGGTGGAAAAAATGTTAAATCAACCACGTGTCATTCACATCGAGACTCCTCCAGCATGCAACGATTCTGTTGAGACTCGGGCAGAATGTAACTTTCCCACTAAGACACCGGCAGATTGTGGTGTTACCACTGAGACTCTGGCAGAATGTGACGTTCATCAGCAGCTTCTGAATCACAGACTCAACTAAAAGTCTAAGGAACCCTCCCAGGGACCAGGTACGGCTTTATCAACACAGGTCCCTACACTGGTGGCGGCTGCCACTCCAGTATCCAGAGGGCCTTCCCATCAGCCCTCTATTTCTCTTTTTGGAGCTTCTGAATCACCAACTATGAATGCAAATGGACAAACAAGATGATTGACTGTTCCTAGAAGAAGACTCAACAAAAATTCTAAGGAACCCTCCTGAGGGACCAGGTATGGCTGTACCAACACAGGTCCCTACACTGGTGGCTGCCACTTCAGTAACCAGAGGGTTTTCCCATCAGCCCTCCATTTTCATTTTTGGAACTTCTGAATCACCAACTATCAATGCAGCTGGACAAACAAGACAATTGGCTGTTCCTAGAAGAAGACTCAACAAAAAGTCTGAGGAAGCCTCCCTGGGACCAGGTATGGCTGTACCAACACAGGTCCCTACACTGGTGCGAGCTGCCACTCCAGAAACCAGAGGGTCTTCCCATCAGCCCTCTATTTATCTTTCTGCCGCTTCTGCAGAAGCTTTAAGGTTCGACAATACGTCGCCAAAACATAATCACTTGAAGAACAAGGGGGAGTATGGAAGAGGGAGAGAAGGAGGAAAAGGGGGGGGAAGGTTGGAGAAAGAAGGGGGTGAGGGTTGGGGGGAACCCCCACACCCCTTCCTTACCCCTAACCTCCCCCCCTCCTTTCCTCCCTCTCTCCCTCTTCCATACTCCCCCTCGGGCGTGTGTTGGACCGGCAAAGGGGAGGTTGGAGGCCGGTATTCTTTGGGTGTGTTTTGGAGTGTTATATACATAGATTGCAGTTTAGGATAAGTTTGGATTTCTTCTGGAGGCGCTTTGAGTGGACATAATTGATGAACTCCGTTCAGCGGGGGCGGGCCTTGGAGAACAGAGGCCGCATACAGGCAGCACAGAGGCTTAGGGGTTAGCCTTGCAGCATTTGGGTCCATGGTTCAAATCCTGACCAGGACACTATCTGCATGGAGTTTGCATGTTCTCCCTGTGCTTGCGTGGGTTTCCTCCGGGTACTCCGGTTTCTTCCCACACTACAAAGACATGCTACCTTGCGTTGGTGGTGCAGTGGTGAGCATAGCTGCCTTTCAAGCAGCTGACCCGGGTTCGATTCCCGGCCAACGCCTTCTCCAATACTTGGAGTCCTCAGAGAGAAAAGCGCTATACAAGGGTGGAATGAAGAATGAAGCGAATGTGTGGAATGTTTGAGGAAGAAAATGTTCCCCCAGAATCTATAGAAGGTGAACCCAGCAACTGATAGAAGACGCTTAGGCTGCGATCACACCTAGGCCTTCCGGATCGCGGGCGGAATTACTGCGATTCCAGATTGTGATCCAATTATTTTCAATGGCACCCCAATCATGGGACAATATTGTCACCTGATAAATCACACAAAAAAAAAATTGCGGGACGCCTATTTCCCATAGGCCGTCAGGCAACAATCGCGGCAAAATCACGCCTCGATTGGGATGATATTGAAAATAAAGGGATTGCAAACGTGTGCTGCGTTTTGCACCGATTCGGGAATCCAGAACACCTAGGTGTGACCAAATCCTCGCCGTGTCCATCATACGACAAGAACTTCTTGCACAAACGTCCCCCCAACATGAATAATACACCCATACCCCCCCAACATGAATATTACACCCATACTCCCCCATCAGGAATATTACACCGACAAGCCCCAACATGAATATTACACCCATACCCACCCAACATGAATATTACACCGACACCCTCCCAGCAGGAATATTACACACATACCCCCCCAGCAGGAATATTACACCCATACCCCCCCAACATGAATATTACACCCATACCCCCCAGCAGGAATATTACACCGACACCCCCATCCTGACACTGACATCCCCCCAGGAATATTACACCGACACCCCCCATCCTGACACTGACGTCCCCCCAGGAATATTACACCGACACCCCTCATCCTGACACCCCCCAGGAATATTACACCGTCACCCCCCATCCTGACGTCCCCCCAGGAATATTACACCGACACCCCCCATCCTGACACTGACATCCCCCCAGCAGGAATAAGAAAATAAGGATGATCCTCAGCTCCATCTAGTGGTCATAATGCAGTACATGTATGACAGGAAGCTACACAGACCAATAGGGTGGTTAGAGGGTTGGAAAGGGGAGGCCACGACGTGTCCATGCCCAGTAAGTGCCAAAATATTTCCTCTGCTCGGGGGTCCACACTTAAGGCAAGGTGATTTCCATTCTAGCAGCAGCTTTGATAGAAAATAAAGTGTGTCGCTGTGGTGAAGCAGGGGCTGTTATCTGCTAGTACTTACCCTTGGAGGATCTTCCACAGGCTTTGGCACACAGCGCTCTTTGTTGCTCCACTTCATCTTTCTCTTGATATTCACTTAACAAGGAGCTGAGGTATTCTTCCTGTGACAAGAAGAAGGGAAGACGTAAGAGTCCCTATCCTGGACAAGAAGAGCTCAGCAATCAAGGCTTCATAGCAGGACTCCAGGCAGACCTTAAAGTTGACCTCTCAGCAACTTTACAAGTCTGCATGAAGAAATAGAATATACCGTATTTTTCTATCCCTTCTACAAGTGCAAAAATGTCACTTTTCATCCTGCCGGGAATATACAGAGCTCAGAACTTTCTGCTCTCGTTGTCTCTGGACTGTTTTCAGTCCCAGTTCTCTATGTGGACTACAAAACATCACCTCACTATGTTATAGACAGAGGGGAGTATTCTGTAGTCCAAACACACTTTCTGTCCTACGGTGACAACGTCTCCATAGATTCAGTACAGTGAGTGTTGTCACCATAGGACAGGAAGTTACTGGCAGGATCAAAGACAAAGGGAAAAGGAAACGAATGCAGCCACCATATCTAAGGACTGGTCAGCTGAAGTATAGTACATTTTTGTATTTCGGATTCCCCCATAAATCAGTTGGCCCCATCCGTGTACCCCCACAAATCACTTGCCCCATCAGAGTACATATTCAGATCAGTTGCCCCATTACAGTGTCCCCATAGATTAATTGCCCCATCAAACTGCCCCCATAGATTAGTTGCCTCATCATCGTGCCCCCATAGATTAGTTTGATCCATCACAGAGCTCAGTGTACCTGTAGGAGAACTCCCTATAGCCTGGCAGGCAGAAGGTGGGAGCTGGCAGGAGAAATGTGCTGTGCAGGAGGTGGAGCCAGGGACTTTATGTGGGAGGAGACTCATCTAATCTCTCGGTGTAGGAGAATTCAGACTGAGTGAGTGGAGCAGAATAGTTAGGGGCGGGGCAAAGGAGTATGACGTAATGTTGTGGAGGAGGTGCTAGGAGAGGGAGCCTGTCACCTGTGCCCTGCCCCCGAGCATAATGCCTGGGTCATGCCCCCCCTTGTCTTGGCCCCCTGCTTCCAGTCATATGCTCTATTGATCTACTGACCACCCTCCCCCCCATAGATCTCCTGCTCTGTATGGACAATCACTCATGCCCAATACTTGGGGAAAAGGAAAAATTGGAACAGGGAACAAAGGAATATAAATGTAAATATGGCGGAACACGGCGTGCCGCGGTGACAACTTTCCACCATATCAGTCTCCGGTCACATCTGCGCGTTCCGGTAATGCGCACAGAAATGCACGTTTCCACGCAATCCCGGAACACGCAAAAATATCTGCCTCACGCTTGTAGTGCCATTTATTGTAAATGTCCCCCCAAAACGTGAGACCCCATTACAAGAAATGTGGCAAAATGCGCGGGAAAGAAAACAAAGCGGAACGCGTCATGAGATACTTTGTCAGGCTTGTGGGGCATAGGGCAACGCACTGAAATCAATGGGGGGCGCTATGCTTGTTGGGGGTTTGTCATCCAGGTGTATGTCAGAGGAGTGACTGGGACCGGCATTGGTGTCAGCGGACTCTCTATTAACCCTCAGCATTGGTGTCAGCGGATGCACTGTTAACCCCGGCATTGGTGTCAGCGGACGCACTATTAACCCCCAACATTGGTGTCAGCGGACGCACTATTAACCCCCAGCATTGGTGTCAGCGGACGCACTATTAACCCCCAACATTGGTGTCAGCGGACGCTCTATTAACTCCCGGCATTGGTGTCAGCGGACGCACTATTAACCCCCAACATTGGTGTCAGCGGACGCACTATTAACCCCCAACATTGGTGTCAGCGGACGCACTATTAACCCCCAGCATTGGTGTCAGCGGACGCACTAATAACCCCCAGCATTGGTGTCAGCGGACGCACTATTAACCCCCAGAATTGGTGTCAGCGGACGCACTATTAATCCCCAGCATTGGTGTCAGCAGACGCACTATTAACCCCGGCATTGGTGTCAGCGGACGCACTATTAACCCCCGACATTGGTGTCAGCGGACGCACTATTAACCCCGGCATTGGTGTCAGCAGATGCACTATTAACTCCCAGCATTGGTGTCAGCGGACGCATTATTAACCCCCAGCATTGATGTCAGCAGACGCACTATTAACCCCCAGCATTGGTGTCAGCGGACGCACTATTAACCCCCAGCATTGTTTCCAGCGGACGCACTATTAACCCCCAGCATTGGTGTCAGCGGATGTACTATTAACCCCCAGCATTGGTGTCAGCGGATGTACTATTAATCCCCAGCATTGGTGTCAGCGGACGCTCTATTAACCCTCAGCATTGCTGTCAGCGGACGCACTATTAACTCCCAGCATTGGTGTCAGCGGACGCACTATTAACCCCCAGCACTGGTGTCAGCGGACGCACCATTAACCCCCAACATTGGTGTCAGCGGACGCACTATTAACTGCCAGCATTGGTGTCAGCGGATGTACTATTAACCCCCAGCATTGGTGTCAGCGGACGCACTATTAATCCCCAGCATTGGTGTCAGCGGACGCACTATTAACCCCGAGATTCAGTGATGTCCCCTGGTATCCCCCCCCCCAGGGATTCTGCAATGTCCCCTGGTATCCCCCCCCCCAGGGATTCTGCAATGTCCCCTGGTATCCCCCCCCCCAGGGATTCTGCAATGTCCCCTGGTATCACCCCCCCCGCGAGATTCAGTGATGTCCCCTGGTATCACCCCCCCCCGAGAGTTAGTGAGGTCCCCTGGTATCCCCCCCCCAGGGATTCTGCAATGTCCCCTGGTATCACCCCCCCCAGAGATTCAGTGATGTCCCCTGATATCCCCCCCATCCATACTTGTCAGGCTCCATGATGAATCAGACAGCCTCAGGTGACGCTGACCAAAAAAGTACACAATGGATTCCATCTGCTTCTGGTGGTCACAAATCTGCAGAATCAGGGAGCTGAACCTCCAGGAGAGGAAGTCCTTCACCTTCTGGGGGGGCGGAGACACTGCATGAAAGGGGGGGAAATACAAAACCACATCAGGAAGGAAATCGACATTATTTCCTATATATCATTATTATTCACAATAAATATACATTTTATATGGATGTGAAACCATTTCCAGGTGTGTCAATGTCCCAGAGACACCCCCCCCAGAGACACACCCCCAAGACACCCCCCCAGAGACACACACCCCAGGGACACCCCCCAGAGACACACCCCCAGAGACACCCCCCCAGGGACACACCCCAGAGACACACCCCCAGGGACACACCCCAGAGACACACTCCCAGAGACACACCTCCGAGACACACCCCCAGAGAAACCTCACCAAAAACACCCCCCAGGGATACACCCCAGTGACACACCCCCAAAGATATACTCCAGAGACACCCCCCCAAAGATACACCCCAGAGACACACCCCAGAGACACACACCAGAGACACTCTCCCAGTGACACACCCCCAGAGACACACCCCCAAGACACACCCCCAGAGACACACACCCCAGGGACACACCCCAGAGACACACCCCCAGAGACACACCCCCAGAGACACCCCCCCAGATACACACCCCCAGAGACACCCCCCCAGGGATACACCCCAGTGACACTCCCCCAAAGATACACTCCAGAGACACACCCCCAAAGATACACCCCAGAGACACACCCCAGAGACACACTCCAGAGACACACTCCAGAGACACCCCCCCAGTGACACACCCCCAAAGATACACCTCAGAGACACACCCCAGAGACACAACTCAGAGACACAACTCAGAGACACAACTCAGAGACACAACTCAGAGACACACCCCCAGGGATACACCCCAGTGACACCCCCCCAAAGGTACACTCCAGAGACACAACCCAGAGACACACCCCCAAAAATACACTCCAGAGACACACCCCCTGGGATACACCCCAGAGACACACCCCCAGGGATACACCCCAGAGACACCCCCCCAGGGATACACCCAAGAGACACACCCCCAGAGACACACCCCCAGGGATACACCACAGAGAGACACCCCCAGAGACACACCCCCTCCTTACACTGGTGGTCATGGCAGTACCTCCTTACACTGGTGGCCATGGCAGTTCCCTTTTTACACTGGTGGTCATGGCAGTACCTCCGTACACTGGTGGTCATGGCAGTACCTCCGTACACTGGTGGTCATGGCAGTATCTCTTTACACTGGTGGTCATGGTAGTACCTCCGTACACTGGTGGTCATGGCAGTACCTCCGTACACTGGTGGTCATGGCAGTACCTCCATACACTGGTATTCATGGTAGTACCTCCATACACTGGTGGTCATGGTAGTACCTCCATACACTGGTGGTCATGGTAGTACCTCCATACATTGGTGGTCATGGCAGTACCTCCATACACTGGTGGTCATGGTATTACCTCCATACACTGGTGGTCATGGTAGTACCTCCTTACACTGGTGATCATGGTAGTACCTCCTTACACTGGTGGTCATGGTAGTACCTCCTTACACTGGTGGTCATGGTAGTACCTCCATACACTGGTGGTCATGGTAGTACCTCCATACATTGGTGGTCATGGCAGTACCTCCATACACTGGTGGTCATGGTAGTACCTCCTTACACTGGTGGTGAGTGAATTCTTTATTCTGATTCCATAGAACAGTATGAGTCCCACAGGAACTCTGGAACATCATATACCTTTTCTGAACACAGTGGACTTTTGATTCTTGGTGGCACAGAACGCCCTTCCAGAGATGAGAGATTCTGGAGATTTCCGCTGCACTCCTGACAAGCCGCCATGTTCCTTTTAGGGAAGAGAGGTTTCCGGCTCACTACTCTCCCGTTTTTGCACAGAGTCTTTCTAATGGTTGAGTCCTGAACATTCACCTGAGCCGAGGCCAGAGAGGCCTGCAGTTCCCGGGACCAGGCAGAAGGCTTCTTCTTGACTTCACTGATGATGATCCTTCTGGCCTGGGGGGAGATTTTCGCAGGACGACCACTCCTAGGTAGATTCACCACCGTTCCAAACTTCTTCCACTTGGTGATAATGGCTCTGACCGTAGTCCGATTGAGGTCCAGGGCCTTAAAGATGGTGGTGTAACCCTGTCCACACTGATAGACTTCAGCCACCTTTCTCCGAAGGTCTGCTGAAATCTCACTGGAGCGCGACTCCCCACACTCCGACAACTCCGCATTTCCTGGCAAAGGTTCAAACAGATAAAGATTAGAGGCTCAGTCATAGACTGCACTGGGGACATTAGAGTGTCAGCTCCTGGGCTCAGCCATAGACTGTACTGGGGACATTAGAGTGTCAGCTCCTGGGCTCAGTCATAGACTATACTAGGGACATTAGAGTGTCAGCTCCTGGGCTCAGTCATAGACTGTACTGGAGACATCAGAGTGTCAGCTCCTGGGATCAGTCATAGACTATAGTGGGGACATTAGAGTGTCAGCTCCTGGGCTCAGTCATAGACTATAGTGGGGACATTAGAGTGTCAGCTCCTGGGCTCAGTCATAGACTGCACTGGGGACATTAGAGTGTCAGTTCCTGGGCTCAGTCATAGACTATAGTGAGGACATTAGATTGTCAGCTCCTGGGCTCAGTCATAGACTATAGTGGAGACATTAGAGTGTCAGCTCCTGGGCCCAGTCATAGACTATAGTGTGGACATTAGATTGTCAGCTCCTGGGCCCAGTCATAGACTATAGTGGGGACATTAGATTGTCAGCTCCTGGGCCCAGTCATAGACTATAGTGGAGACATTAGAGTGTCAGCTCCTGGGCCCAGTCATAGACTATAGTGTGGACATTAGATTGTCAGCTCCTGGGCTCAGTCATAGACTATAGTGGGGACATTAGAGTGTCAGGTGGGTGTGTAAAATACCGCGCCAATCCAACACGTCAAGATAGCAGCCAACACTACAATATGACAAAAATTGTGCACAATAACAAAATAATAAAAGTGTAGCGCTAACGTGAGAATAATAAGAAAAGAAATGTATAAGGGTTTGGGATAAGGGGAAGTCAATCCACATTAGAAGGAGCAAGTACCTTCATCTAATCTCAAACCTGCAAAATAGATATGTAAAAAGTGGATGTGAGTATTACCACATCTATAAACAGAAACAATGCCCAAAAGAGGCTCAAATAATCATGAAAATATCAGAAATTAAACGACAAATGCTAGTGAAGAAATATATATATAGTGTCAAAAAGTGTCCATAATGTTGGTGGAGAGATATAACTCTCAGGTAGACCGTGTACACATAAGAAATTAGTCCATATAGTGCATGGTGTGGTTTGACCCAAATTGAATCCAAGGCAGGTAGTGCAAACCAGAGAAAGAGATGTAATACTCTTACCGACTTCGGTGGACTCACAGGCCGCGGGCGGTGAGTCAAATAGGCTTGTACTGTCTTAAAACCAATGACAGTGTGAGACTGGTTGATACACCGGAAGATTTCCTCCTCGAATGGGGGGCCAGGAACCTGCCCAGACGATCTGCACGATCACCTTCTTTGTCAGCAAGCATGGACCATGTATAAAGAAAAAACAAGGAGCCTCCACATGGTGTAAATCCAAAATAACTTTTTAAGTGGTGTTTATTAGATCGTTCAAGATCATCAAACATGCCATCAAGAATAAAAAATAGTAGAATCGATTCAGAAGATGAAAATCCTCCACGCTTATAAACATTATAATGCATGTATATAAGCGTGGAGGTGGCGGGATGGCATATACCCCAGCCGAAGTCTTTGTGGACGAAACCGGTCGGGTTTCTTGCTGTACCCAGCCACCCATACCACGCTTGTTGTTTTTAGATCTATTTTCATCTTCTGAATCGATTCTACTATTTTTTATTCTTGATGGCATGTTTGATGATCTTGAACAATCTAATAAACACCACTTAAAAAGTTATTTTGGATTTACACCATGTGGAGGCTCCTTGTTTTTTCTTTATACATGGTCCATACTTGCTGACAAAGAAGGTGATCGTGCAGATCGTCTGGGCAGGTTCCTGGCCCCCCATTCAAGGAGGAAATCTTCCGGTGTATCAACCAGTCTCACACTGTCATTGGTTTTAAGACAGTACAAGCCTATTTGACTCACCGCCCACGGCCTGTGAGTCCACCGAAGTCGGTAAGAGTATTACATCTCTTTCTCTGGTTTGCACTACCTGCCTTGGATTCAATTTGGGTCAAACCACACCATGCACTATATGGACTAATTTCTTATGTGTACACGGTCTACCTGAGAGTTATATCTCTCCACCAACATTATGGACACTTTTTGACACTATATATATATTTCTTCACTAGCATTTGTCGTTTAATTTCTGATATTTTCATGATTATTTGAGCCTCTTTTGGGCATTGTTTCTGTTTATAGATGTGGTAATACTCACATCCACTTTTTACATATCTATTTTGCAGGTTTGAGATTAGATGAAGGTACTTGCTCCTTCTAATGTGGATTGACTTCCCCTTATCCCAAACCCTTATACATTTCTTTTCTTATTATTCTCACGTTAGCGCTACACTTTTATTATTTTATTAGAGTGTCAGCTCCTGGGCTCAGTCATAGACAATAGTGGGGACATTAGAGTGTCAGCTCCTGGGCTCAGTCATAGACTATAGTGGGGACATTAGAGTGTCAGCTCCTGGGCTCAGTCATAGACTATAGTGGGGACATTAGAGTGTCAGCTCCTGGGCTCAGTCATAGACAATAGTGGGGACAATAGAGTGTCAGCTCCTGGGCTCAGCCCCCCTGTAGGCGGTCCTCAGTAATGATCACACTCACTTTTCCTCCAGGTCACATGATCTCTCTGCCCACTGTTGATGGGCGGGACCTCTGCTGAAGACAAGATCATGTGACGTTCCGCCCCCTAATAGTCTTCTTCCCCCGCCAACTAAAGAGAACCAAATGTTTCTCTGGCTCCTCCCACTTCCGGCATTTGTGTTTACTTCCGGGTGAGGAGTGTATTTACCTTCCGGGGTCGGTGGAGGAGAGGGGTGAGAGGTGAATGGTGCCATATAGTAGAGACTGCAGAGCCTGTGAGGGACAGAGCGCTCCCCTCCCCCTCTGTGACCCCCTTATAGGATAGAATGACCCCCATTCCTCCCTGTATGAGGTGTCAGCCCTGCCCTCTGTGTGTGTCACACCCTCTGTAGATGTTTATCACCCAGGGGTGCACAGGACACAGTTCTCCTGGATCAGTGCCAGGACTTGCCATGGTCTTACCAGGCCGGCACCATGACCAGCGCACTTCCCTTTCTTCCTAAATGTTGGGGGGCAGCTCTGCGTGTCACCCCCCCCCCCCCGCCCCGGGCAGGGTCATGTATTGTCATTGTGCGTGCAAGATGGCCGCCATCACCATGGCAATGCATGACCCTGTCTGGGGGGGAGGGAGCGCCCCCAACATTCAGGAAGACACATCCAATAACACTCTGGGTCCGCGTAGTGCGGCATCATTCGTTACCATGGTGATGGGGGCTCAGCTTGTCCGCACCATGGCAATGCATGACCCTCCCCCCACCCCAAGGTGGGGCGACATGAAGAGGAACCCCCAACATTCAGGAGGAAAAGAAATCCGTCTCCTCCCCACCGCCTCACACTCCTCTCTGATTGGGGGGCTGTGTGAGTGAGTGGGGTGCTCTGTGATCGGGGACTCTGGTGGGAGCAGGGGGACTTCTGATGTGAAGGGGGGACTCCGCCATACACTGTACTGGGGACATTAGAGTGTCAGCTCCTGGGCTCAGTCATAGACTATAGTGGGGACATTAGAGTGTCAGCTCCTGGGCTCAGTCATAGACTATAGTGGGGACATTAGAGTGTCAGCTCCTGGGCTCAGTCATAGACTGCACTGGGGACATTAGAGTGTCAGCTCCTGGGCTCAGTCATAGACTATACTGGGGACATTAGAGTGTCAGCTCCTGGGCTCAGTCATAGACTATAGTGGGGACATTAGAGTGTCAGCTCCTGGGCTCAGTCATAGACTATAGTGGGGACATTAGAGTGTCAGCTCCTGGGCTCAGTCATAGACTGTACTGGGGACATTAGAGTGTCAGCTCCTGGGCTCAGTCATAGACTATAGTGGGGACATTGGAGTGTCAGCTCCTGGGCTCAGTCATAGACTATAGTGGGGACATTGGAGTGTCAGCTCCTGGGCTCAGTCATAGACTATAGTGGGGACAATAGAGTGTCAGCTCCTGGGCTCAGTCATAGACTATAGTGGGGACAATAGAGTGTCAGCTCCTGGGCTCAGTCATAGACTATAGTGGGGACATCGGGGTGTCAGCTCCTGGGCTTAGTCATAGACTATAGTGGGGACATTAGAGTGTCAGCTCCTGGGCTCAGTCATAGACTATAGTGGGGACATTGGAGTGTCAGCTCCTGGGCTCAGTCATAGACTATAGTGGGGACAATAGAGTGTCAGCTCCTGGGCTTAGTCATAGACTATAGTGGGGACATTAGAGTGTCAACTCCTGGGCTCAGTCATAGACTATAGTGAGGACATTAGAGTGTCAGCTCCTGGGCTCAGTCATAGACTATAGTAGTGACATTAGAGTGTCAGCTCCTGGGCTCAGTCATAGGCTATAGTGGGGACATTAGAGTGTCAGCTCCTGGGATCAGTCATAGACTATAGTGGGGACATTAGAGTGTCAGCTCCTGGGCTCAGTCATAGACTATAATGGGGACATTGGAGTGTCAGCTCCTGGGCTCAGTCGTAGACTATAGTGGGGACATTAGAGTGTCAGCTCCTGGGCTCAGTCATAGGCTATAGTGGGGACATTAGAGTGTCAGCTCCTGGGATCAGTCATAGACTATAGTGGGGACATTAGAGTGTCAGCTCTTGGGCTCAGTCATAGACTGCACTGGGGACATTAGAGTGTCAGCTCCTGGGCTCAGGCATAGACTATAGTGGGGACATCGGGGTGTCAGCTCCTAGGCTCAGTCATAGACTATAGTGTGGACATTAGATTGTCAGCTCCTGGGCTCAGTCATAGACTATAGTGGGGACATTAGAGTGTCAGCTCCTGGGCTCAGTCATAGACTATAGTGGGGACATTGGAGTGTCAGCTCCTGGGCTCAGTCATAGACTATAGTGGGGACATTAGAGTGTCAGCTCCTGGGCTCAGTCATAGACTATAGTGGTGACATTAGCGTGTCAGCTCCTGGGCTCAGTCATAGACTATAGTGGGGACATTAGAGTGTCAGCTCCTGGACTCAGCCATAGACTATAGTGGGGACATTGGAGTGTCAGCTCCTGGGCTCAGTAAGACTATAGTGGGGACATTGGAGTGTCAGCTCCTGGGCTCAGTCATAGACTATAGTGGGGACTTTAGAGTGTCAGCTCCTGGACTCAGTCATAGACTATAGTGGGGACATTAGAGTGTCAGCTCCTGGACTAAGTCATAGACTATAGTGGGGACATTAGAGTGTCAGCTCCTGGACTCAGTCATAGACTACAGTGGGGACATTAGAGTGTCAGCTCCTGGGCTCAGTCATAGACTATAGTGTGGACATTGGAGTGTCAGCTCCTGGGCTCAGTCATAGACTATAGTGGGGACATTGGAGTGTCAGCTCCTGGGCTCAGTCATAGACTATAGTGGGGACATTAGAGTGTCAGCTCCTAGGATCAGCCATAGACTATAGTGGGGACATTGGAGTGTCAGCTCCTGGGCTCAATCATAGACTATAGTGGGGACATTGGAGTGTCAGCTCCTGAGCTCAGTCATAGACTGCACTGGGGATATCAGAGTGTCAGCTCCTGGGCTCAGTCATAGACTATAGTGGGGACATTAGAGTGTCAGCTCCTGGGCTCAGTCATAGACTATAGTGGGGACATTAGAGTGTCAGCTCCTGGGCTCAGTCATAGACTATAGTGGGGACATTGGAGTGTCAGCTCCTGGGCTCAGGCATAGACTATAGTGGGGACATTGGAGTGTCAGCTCCTGGGCTCAGTCATAGACTATAGTGGGGACATTAGAGTGTCAGCTCCTGGGCTCAGTCATAGACTATAGTGGGGACATTAGAGTGTCAGCTCCTGGGCTCAGTCATAGACTATAGTGGGGACATTGGAGTGTCAGCTCCTGGGCTCAGGCATAGACTATAGTGGGGACATTGGAGTGTCAGCTCCTGGGCTCAGTCATAGACTATAGTGGGGACATTAGAGTGTCAGCTCCTGGGCTCAGTCATAGACTATAGTGGGGACATTGGAGTGTCAGCTCCTGGGCTCAGGCATAGACTATAGTGGGGACATTGGAATGTTCTTACCTCCCTTGCGCCCGCTTTCCTTTTCTTTTCTCATTAGGTTTGTATTGCTCTCGCAGTGCCATGATGGAGAGCACAGAACTCAGGAGATTGCGGAAGAAACTGAGACAGATTGAGACATTAGAACACCTTCCCCGGGAGCTGAGCCCCTGTGAGACCACCAAGGTACAGTATAAGGGGGTCTGGAGGGGATCCCTTCACACACATTGCTCAGGATTGGCTTCCGATGTCTGGAGAAATGATGTTCAGCTGAGACCAAAGTACACGGGGAGATAAACTGCATGACAAAGAGACGCAGGAGATCAGCAGCATTTATAGCAAAAACAGATGAAAAAATAAATAAAACAGAACATTCTAGAAAATAAAAATGGTGATTTTTTTTAATGATATTTAGTGTTCGGGTTTTACATCTACTTTATAATCGTAGCTCTATACATTCCGCTCTCAGATATGCCACAGATTGATTTAATGATTGTACAGATTAGTTATGAGGCAGAGGAGCCCATAGTAACCAATCAGCTGTGATCACTGCAGCCTGTCAGTGCAATGTATGGGCTCAGCACTCACAGCTGTCACTCCCAGCCACAGGAATCACATTCCCACCATAGGGATTTGCAGAGTCATTAAACACTGAGAATCCCAGCGGAGTGATGTGTGTGTTCCAGGGGCAAGATACAGGCGAGAGACCAATGTACAGTATCTGACAAAAGTAAGTACACCCCTCAGTGACATTTGTGTGAATCTTTTCTTCTATCTTTTCATGTGACAACACTGAAGAAATGACACTTGTCTACAATGTAAAGTAGTGAGTGTACAGCTTGTATAACAGTGTAAATTTGCTGTCCCCTCAAAATAACTCAACACACAGCCATTAATGTCTAAACCGCTGGCAACAAAGGTCAGTACACCCAAAAGTGAAAATGTCCAAATTGGGACCAATTAGCCATTTTCCCTCCCCGTGTCATGTGACTCGTTAGTGTTACAAGGTCTCAGGTGTGAATGGGGAGCAGGTGTGTTAAATTTGGTGTTATCGCTCTCACTCTCTCATACTGGTCACTGGAAGTACAACATGGCACCTCATGGCAAAGAACTCTCTCAGGATCTGAAAAAAAGAATTGTTGCTCTACATAAAGATGGCCTAGGCTATAAGAAGATTGCCAAGACCCTGAAACTGAGCTGCAGCATGGTGGCCAAGACCATCCAGCGGTATAACAGGACAGGTTCCACTCAGAACAGGCCTCACCATGGTCCACCAAAGAAGTTGAGGTCACGTGCTCAGCGTCATATCCAGAGGTTGTCTTTGGGAAATAGACGTATGAGTGCTGCCAGCATTGCTGCAGAGGTTGTAGGGGTGGGAGGTCAGCCTGTCAGTGCTCAGACCATACGCCGCACACTGCATCAAATTGGTCTGCATGGCTGTCATCCCAGAAGGAAGCCTCTTCTAAAGATGATGCACAAGAAAGTCCACAAACAGTTTGCTGAAGACAAGCAGACTAAGGACATGGATTACTGGAACCATGTCCTGTGGTCTGATGAGACCAAGATAAACGTATTTGGTTCAGATGGTGACAAGCGTGTGTGGGGGCAACCAGGTGAGGAGGACAAAGACAAGTGTGTCTTGTCTACAGTCAAGCATGGTGGTGGGAGTGTCATGGTCTGGGGCTGTATGAGTGTTGCCGGCACTGGGGGGCTACAGATCATTGAGGGGACCATGAATGCCAACATGTACTGTGACATACTGAAGCAGAGCATGATCCCCTCCCTTCAGAGACTGGACCGCAGGGCAGTATTCCAACATGATAACCACCCCAAACACACTTTCAAGACCACCACTGCCTTGCTAAAGAAGCTGAGGGTAAAGGTGATGGACTGGCCAAGCATGTCTCCAGACCTAAACCCTATTGATCATCTGTGGGACATCCTCAAACGGAAGGTGGAGGAGCGCAAGGTCTCTAACATCCACCAGCTCTGTGATGTCATCATGGAGGAGGGGAAGAGGACTCCAGTGACAACCTGTGAAGCTCTGGTGACCTCCATGCCCAAGAGGGTTAAGGCAGTGCTGGAAAATAATGGTGGCCACACAAAGTATTGACACTTTGGGCCCAATCTGGAGATTTTCACTTAGGGGTGTACTTACTTTTGTTGCCAGCGGTTTAGACATTAATGGCTGTGTGTTGAGTTATTTTGAGGGGACAGTAAATTTACACTGTTATACAAGCTGTACACTCACTACTTTACATTGTAGACAAGTGTCATTTCTTCAGTGTTGTCACATGAAAAGTTAGAAGAAAAGCGTTTTGAATAACAATAGATGCCTCTAATGAAGACAATAGGCCATACAATGTATGTGGGACAATAATAATTATGTATAATCCTGACGCGTTTCGACCCTTCCCGGGTCTTCTTCAGAGGATGGCTGTCCGCACTAAAGGAAAGTTACCCCCTTTCCTTTAGTGCGGACAGCCATCCTCTGAAGAAGACCCGGGAAGGGTCGAAACGCGTCAGGATTATACATAATTATTATTGTCCCACATACATTGTATGGCCTATTGTCTTCATTAGAGGCATCTATTGTTATTCAAAACGCTTATAATTGGGGAAATATAGGCTGCCCTCGTATACATTGTGTCATACATTGGTTTTTACTGCAAATTGCTGTCTGCTGTATATGTATGCCATACTCAGTTCGTGTCCTGACTCTGACAGTCAGTATTTATCTTTATGAATTTTTCCTTTTATCGTTATTTATATATTTTTTGTACCAATAAAATTCAAATTTTGTAACCATTCATTGTACTCCATTGGCTGTTTTAAAGCCCCGATAGGGGGTTCTCTCTGGTTTTTTTCATGCACTGTATGGGGTGTGCAGCCTACTGGTCTACACTCATGGGAGTGCTTTTTATTGTTTTTTTTATTGTTGCTTGATAGAAGAAAAGATTTACACAAATGTCACTGCGGGGTGTACTTACTTTTGTGATATACAGTACAGCACACTGCATCTGTTAGGGCTCATTTACACTAGTGGATGGGGTGCTGTAAAACATCCCCGCCCCCCATTGCTACCCCCTTTGGCTGCAGGGGCAGTGGCCAGGGGTATACACATGTCACTGCCATGATGCTTTGCAGGAATTATACCCCCTTGTCGCTTTTATTTAAGTTAATGGGGTCATTTTGCAACCGCCCCTCAACTATGCGCAATGCGTGCCATTGTGGTGTGCTGGTTTGTGGGTAAGGCAGGTGGTGAAGAGGTAAGTAAATAGCAAGCTGGTCCAAACTGACTATTTAACCGCTTGCGGACTGCCCACCATATATGAAGTGCGGCCGCTCTGTGCCAGATTTCATACCCAGAACAAGAACTCTGCAGAACTATCTGACATTACTGTATCATTTTTGGTAAATGTCTTCTGCTTCCATATTTTTAAACTTCTATATTTCATGCTAGCTATATAAAAACCACACTGCATTAGCAACATTACTGGTGATTGATTCCCAACCCCATTTGGCTTGAGTGATGAAGAGAGGTAATTAGATTTACGACCCTCGCCTGTGTCTGGTCTGGTATTGGCCATCTCCTCTCCCATATTCAGGTGTCTCAAATCAGACCCAATAATGACCAATAGAGAAACGCATGGCTGCTCAGTCTCCCTGTAAATTTAAAGCAGCCTATGGGGTGGCGCAGACACCATGGCTCTTTCCTGAATGGCTCTGTCATGAGTGATGCGCAGTTTCTCCGCCGCAGTTTACCTAAAGCTGGATGAAGATACAACAAGAACTCTTCTCCACTCTGCAAGACGGCAAGCAAACCAGCATCTGACATTTATTTTATATCAAGTCAGATTCCCACTCTGTCCACTAACATGCTCCTCATTCTCTTCCTTCTCACATCGGTGTCTTCTATCCTCATATTATCCTTACTCTACCCCTCCTCTCTACCCTGCAGCATGCACCTATCACCCTCACTCCTACCCTCTCCCTACTACTGCACCCATCATCTCCTGCATTTGCTGCACCCACATGCTGATATAAACACCAGGGCCACTAGACACGTGCGCTCATGCACATCCCACTCCCACCCTGCCTTCCTCGCCCTCCTCCTTATCCTAGTCTCAGGTGACATTTCTCCCAATCCTGGTCCTCCATTTTCCAACTGCAAGCCACATATCCAATACCCCTCCCCCTCTGGCAACCACCGCAATCCACTCAGTTTAATTTCTATCCCCCTGCTTCCTCAAAGCAGCCCACCTATCTCATATCCCCCTTGGAATGCCCACTCCATCTGTAACAAGCTTACATCTGTACATGACCTCCTCATCTCTCATGGCATTAACATACTCGCCATAACAGAAACCTGGCTTCAACATTTGGACTCAGCTTCTCCTGCTGCCCTCTCCCATGGTGGTCTCCATTGGACTCACTCCCCCAGACCCAACAGACAGAAAGGAGGTGGAGTTGGCTTCCTTCTGTCCCCACAAAGCACCTTCCAAGTCCTTCCTATCCCTCCCTCTCTATCCCGCTCTTCTGTCGAGATGTATTGTATTCGTCTGTTTTCTCCCATCTCTCTGAGAATTGCAGCAATATATCGGCCTCCAGGACCGGTATCGCACTTTCTTCATGACTTTGCTGCCTGGCTACCCTACTTTCTCTCCTCTGAAATATCCGCCATCATTATTGGTGACTTCAACATTCCTGTCAATGTTAACAGCCCAACTACAGCTAAACTTCTCGACTTAACCTCATCTTTTGACCTAACCCAATGGGCACATACTTCCCCCCTCTCCAATGGTAATACCCTTGACCTTGTATTCTCCCATCTCTGTAACCCTGGCAACCTCACCAACACCCCCTTTCCTCTCTCTGATCACAACCTCATTAGTTTCACTGTATCCTGGCCTCCAACCACCCATCCCTCCAAGCAGCAAACAATTACTTGTAGAAACCTTCGTCACTTTAACCCTCCTCTTCTCTATTCTGCTACTGACCACCTATATGACATAATCTCTCCCCTGTCCTGTCCTGAGCTGGCCACCTCTGTCTACAACAGTTCACTCTCATCATCACTAGATGCACTTGCTCCTCTAACCACATGCAAAATCAGGCCCGACCATTACCACCCTGGGAAACTGACAACACTAGAAATCTCAAGAGACATTGCCGTGCTCTTGAATGACTGTGGTGTAAAACGAAATGTCTGCAAGACTTCACTCTATATAAATCTGCCCTTCAAAAATACAATTCCTGCCTCCATGCTGCCAAACAAGCCTACTTTGTCTCTCTTATTAATACTTTGTCATCCAGTCCCCGTCGGCTCTTCTCAACCTTTAACTCTCTGCTTCGTCCCCCACCCCCCTCTACCCACTAACTCACTCACTGCCCAAGAGATTGCCAATCACTTCAAAGACAAGATTGATGCAATTCCTGAGGACACCTCCACTGTGCGTACGTCTTCCCACCCAACATACCTTGCCTAACAGCGCATTCAACACCCTCCTCTTTTGAACTACTACTGAAGAGGTTCCAAAACTTTTCTCAGATGCCCACCTAACCAATTGTCCCCTTGGATCCTGTTCCCTCACAACTACTACGGTCACCCTCTTCTTCTATCCTATGCTCCCTCATTCACACCTTCAATCTCTCCCTCTCTAGTGGCACCTTCCCCTCCCCTCAAAACATGCGCAGATCACTCCCATACTTAAAAAGCCCTCACTGGACCCCACCAACCTGAACAACTTAAGAACCATCTCATTGCTCCCATTCACCTCTAAACTTCTAGAACGCTTAGTCTACAACCGTCTTAGCTCCTACCTCAGTGAAAATAACCTTCTTGACCCCTTACAGTCTGGCTTTCGCTCTCAGCACTCTACAGAAACCGCCTTACTAAAACTCACTAACGATTTACTAACTGCTAAAACCAACAGTCAGTACTCCATACTCCTACTACTTGTCCTCTCTGCGGCCTTTGATACTGTTGACCACCCGCTCCTTCTCAATAAACTCCATTCCCTTGGCCTCCAAGATTCTGCTCTATCCTGGTTCTCTCTTTATCACAGCACTCCTTCAGTGTCACCTACAACTCTGTCTCCTCCTCTCCATTGCCCCTTTCTGTGGGGGTCCCCTAAGGCTCTGTTCTTGGACCCCTTCTCTTCCCTATCTACACCTCCTCCCTTGGTCACTTAATAACCGCCCACGGCTTCCAATACCACTTATACGCCGATGACACCCAAATCTATCTGTCTACTCCTCACCTCACTCCTTCAGTCTCCTCTCACATTACTAACTTACTAACTGACATATCAGCATGGATGTCACACCACTTCCTTCAACTAAATCTCTCTAAAACAGAGCTATTAATATTCCCCCCCGCCCGTGCCCCCCTCCATGACTTCTCCATCAAAATCAACAATGCAGCCATCAGTCCCTCCCCTCACGTCAGGGTACTCGGTGTAATCCTAGACTCTGACTTGTCATTTCAGCCTCAAGTCCAATCGTTGTCAAAAGTTTGTAGAATTCACCTCCGTAACATCTCTAAAATTCACCCCTTTTTATCAAATGAAACCACCAAACTCCTCATTCACTCCCTTGTTATCTCTCACCTTGACTATTGCAACTCCCTTCTCATTGGCCTACCGCTCCATAGGCTATCCCCTCTTCAGTCTATCATGAATGCTGCTGCCAGACTTATCCACCTTACCAACCGCTCAGCATCTGCCAACCCTCTCCTCCAATCCCTACACTGGTCTCCATTCAGTGTCTGCCAACCCTCTCCTCCAATCCCTACACTGGTCTCCATTCAATGTCAGACAACCCTCTCCTCCAATCCCTACACTGACCTCCATTCTGTGTCTGTCAACCCTCTCCTCCAATCCCTACACTGGTCTCCATTCGGTGTCTGCCAACCCTCTCCTCCAATCCCTACACTGGTCTCCATTCAGTGTCTGCCAACCCTCCCCTCCAATCCCTACACTGGTCTCCATTCAGTGTCTGCCAACCCTCTCCTCCAATCCCTACACTGGTCTCCATTCAGTGTCTGCCAACCCTCTCCTCCAATCCCTACACTGGCTCCCAATCAGTGTCCACCAACCCTCTCCTCCAATCCCTACACTGGCGCCCAATCAGTGTCTGCCAACCCTCTCCTCCAATCCCTACACTGGTCTCCATTCAGTGTCTGCCAACCCTCTCCTCCAATCCCTACACTGGTCTCCATTCAGTGTCTGCCAACCCTCTCCTCCAATCCTTACACTGGCTCCCAATCAATGTCCACCAACCCTCTTCTCCAATCCCTACACTGGTCTCCATTCCGTGTCTGCCAACCCTCTCCTCCAATCCCTACACTGGACTCCATTCAGTGTCTGCCAACCCTCTCCTCCAATCCCTACACTGGCTCCCAATCAATGTCCACCAACCCTCTTCTCCAATCCCTACACTGGTCTCCATTCAGTGTCTGCCAACCCTCTCCTCCAATCCCTACACTGGACTCCATTCAGTGTCTACCAACCCTCTCCTCCAATCCCTACACTGGCTCCCAATCAGTGTCTGCCAACCCTCTTCTCCAATCCCTACACTGGTCTCCATTCAATGTCCGACAACCCTCTCCTCCAATCCCTACACTGGTCTCCATTCAGTGCCTGCCAACCCTCTCCTCCAATCCCTACACTGGTCTCCATTCAGTGTCTACCAACCCTCTCCTCCAATCCCTGCACTGGTCTCCATTCAGTGTCTACCAACCCTCTCCTCCAATCCCTACACTGGTCTCCATTCAGTGTCTACCAACCCTCTTCTCCAATCCCTACACTGGCGCATATTCAGTGTCTGCCAACCCTCTTCTCCAATCCCTACACTGGTCTCCATTCAATGTCCGACAACCCTCTCCTCCAATCCCTACACTGGTCTCCATTCAGTGCCTGCCAACCCTCTTCTCCAATCCCTACACTGGTCTCCATTCAGTGCCTGCCAACCCTCTTCTCCAATCCCTACACTGGTCTCCATTCAGTGTCTGCCAACCCTCTCCTCCAATCCCTACACTGGTCTCCATTCAGTGTCTACCAACCCTCTCCTCCAATCCCTACACTGGCGCATATTCAGTGTCTGCCAACCCTCTTCTCCAATCCCTACACTGGTCTCCATTCAATGTCCGACAACCCTCTCCTCCAATCCCTACACTGGTCTCCATTCAGTGCCTGCCAACCCTCTCCTCCAATCCCTGCACTGGTCTCCATTCAGTGTCTACCAACCCTCTCATCCAATCCCTACACTGGTCTCCATTCAGTGTCTACCAACCCTCTTCTCCAATCCCTACACTGGCGCATATTCAGTGTCCGCCAACCCTCTCCACCAATCCCTACACTGGCTCCCAATCAGTGTCCACCAACCCTCTCCTCCAATCCCTACACTGGCTCCCAATCAGTGTCTGCCAACCCTCTCCTCCAATCCCTACACTGGCTCCCAATCAGTGTCTGCCAACCCTCTCCTCCAATCCCTACACTGGTCTCCATTCAGTGTCCGCCAACCCTCTCCTCCAATCCCTACACTGGTCTCCATTCAGTGTCTGACAACCCTCTCCTCCAATCCCTACACTGGTCTCCATTCAGTGTCCTCCACCCCTCTCCTCCAATCCCTACACTGGTCTCCATTCAGTGTCTGACAACCCTCTCCTCCAATCCCTACACTGGTCTCCATTCAGTGTCCTCCACCCCTCTCCACCAATCCCTACACTGGCTCCCAATCACCCAGCCAATTAAATTCTAAATCCTAACCACAACACACAAAGCCATTCACAACTCTGTCCTGAGCTACATCACCAATCTTGTCTCCAAATATCACCCAAACCGTCCTCCAGAGCCTCTCCCATCCTCTGGAACTCGCTACCTCCATCTATCCGGCCATCCCCTACTCTTGCTACCTTCAGGCGATCCCTGAAAACTCATCTCTTCAGGGAAGCCGATCACATCTCCCACTAATCTCCTCCCACTTCCATCAGCTCATTCCCCACAGTTACAACCTTTTGTACCACCTGCCCCACCCTATTAGATTGTAAGCTCTTCAGAGCAGGGCCCTCCTAATCCTCTTGTATTTTATTGTATTATAATTATATTGTCTCCCTTTTATATTGTAAAGCGCTGCGTAAACTGTGGCGCTATATAAATCCTGTATAATAATAATAATAGTAAACAGGAAAATAGAGAGGGGGATCTCATTAGCAGGGGGCACAAACAGCAATAAAAACTGACCGGGGTTCTAATCCCTCCCCACTCCATCTAATGCCGCAGACACACGGGCGGACTTTTCGACCGGACTTGTCCGACGGACCGAATC
This sequence comes from Lithobates clamitans, assembly GCA_037952925.1. NCBI lineage: Eukaryota > Metazoa > Chordata > Amphibia > Anura > Ranidae > Lithobates > Lithobates clamitans. The sequence goes on along the minus strand of JBBGZY010001055.1, from coordinate 29,059 downwards.
TGGCAGACAATCCGACCGTGTGTGGGCTCCATCGGACCTGCAGCGGACTTTTTCGGTCAAAAATCTGACGGACTTTAGATTTGGAACACGTTTCAAATTTGTCTGACAGACTCGAGTCCGATCGAAAAATCCGCTCGTCTGTATGCCGGTCCGACGGACTAAAACTGGCGCTAGGGCAGCTATTGGCTACCGGCTATCGACTTCCTTATTCTAGTTCGGTGTACGTCATCACGTATGAATCCGTCAGACTTTGGTGTGATCGTATGTAGGAAAGTCCGTTTGTTCGAAAGTCCGTGAAAAGTCCGCCCGTGTGTACGCGGCATTACACTAAAAGAAACGTTTTGCATTGAGTTACTGTATACTTTACAGCAAGTAGATGAAACAGTGAATTACTATAGATTCTGTCTATATCTGCACACACACACACAGTTACTTGTGCAATATACACTATATTCCCAAAAGTATTGGGACGCCTGCCTTTACACAGACATGACCTTTACTGACCCCCCAGTCTTAGTCCGGAGGGTTCAATATTGAGTTGGCTCCGCCCTTTGCAGATAATACAGTGCCCCAGTAGCTGGGCAGCACTTCCCTCCTGTGTCTTCTCTTCGGCATCACGGCGGCCCTGTGTCTCCTCCCTCCTCCTAGGCCAATAAGATCGCTTCTGCATTCGGCTAATCAGGAAAACATGTCTCAAGACCCGCTTCCTGATTGGTCCGGAGGAGAATCAGCGTGCCTGTAGTGAAGATTCATTCACTATTGTCACACAACTGGGTGGGCTCAGGGCACAGTGCTCTCCCACCCTTTTTTTTTGAGCCAATTAGAGCCTCAGGCTCTAATCATGTGCTTCATTAAAAAAAAAACCCCATTGGAATCAATGTGTCCGGCGCCCTGAATGTAGATTAGGGGGGCGACGCATGAATGGGGGGCTGTGCCCTGCATTACAGGCCGCCACTCCAGTGTCTTGAAAAAGTATTCATACCCCTTGAAATTTTTTTTGCAAGGCACTATAACAGCTTCGCCCCTTCTGGGTAGGCCGTCCACAAGGTTTAGGAGGGTGTCTATGGGAATGTTTGACCATTCTTCCAGAAGAGCATTCGTGAGGTCAGGCACTGATGTTGGATGAGAAGGCCTGGCTCGCAGTCTCCTCTCTAATTCATCCCACAGGTGTTCTATGGGGTTGAGGTCAGGACTCTGTGCAGGCCAGGTCAGGTTTCTCCACAATTGCTGACAGCTGAAGTGTAAACAAAACAGTTGCGATTGGTATCGGCGAGTACAAAAAAAAAAAAAATTGTTTCTCATACTCGCTGTAAAAAAAAAAAAAAAAAAAATGGTATCGGTGCATCTCGGGCTGCCACCTCATCCCTTTAAAACCCGAACACATATGAATTACTCGGGTTCTGAGACTTATTTAATGCACATAACAAACCAAGCGAGTTTACTTACCACCTTAATCAGCCACAGAACCCGAGTAATTCATATGTGTTCAGATTTAAAGGGATGAGATGGAAACCTCGCCTGGAAGATCCCCGGACCCTCAAAGGGCCTTCCTATTCTTATTTCAGGAATTGTTTTGTTCTTTTCTCTTTCTCTCTTTTCTTCTCACTCCAACAAAATGCGGTATTGGATCACAGAATGCGCAAATGTCTACACCCAGCTGTGGGCCTTTACCGCCACCTCATGGTCCAAACAGGTAATACAGGCTTCCTTCTTTTTTGTTTTTGGTAAATGAATACATTTTATTGTTTTGTAATGGTAACAAAGTAAACAAATAATATAAAAGTAAAAGTAATACATAGAGAATGATAGCATACAGTACATCAGGGTTTGCAACTGCACATGTAATGAAAAAACAAACATAAAAACAGAATAGTACAAAATATTTGTTTTTGTTTCGAAAGAAAAAATTAAGAATAAAAATAAAAGGTTAAATGATAGCTTTTAACAAATCCACACAGCAGAATAAAGATTTTTGTTTTCGAAAGGTGAAAGTTATTTTCAGCCTAGAGAAATTAGATTTTAAACATAAAATAAAGAGCCTCACCCTTGTGTTAAAACTAGACACGTGCAATTCCTTGCTAATTCGTTTTTTTCCGGTGAAGTTCGACGAATTCGTCCATTCGGAAATATTCGAAATAACGAAAACCCATTTAGAATTTTAGAATTTTCGTTTTTTTTCACAAAAATTCATTAAACTCAAAAATAAGAATGAAAATCTGAAAATTCAAAAGAACGAGAATCCAAAAATAAGAACGAAAATTCAAAAACCTGAAAATGTGAAAACCTGAAATAATAACAATTATTACTATCCATTAAATTATAGGTGTTGGAACTTCCTTTCAAATTTGGCTGTTAGTGAACGTAACGAATACGAACTTATCCAAAATTACGAACTATCCGAAATAATGAATGCCGCATCTAAACGAATGCAACGTAGTGAATTAATAATAATAAATAATAATAATAAAACCTTTTTATTATTATTATTTATTATTATTAATTCGCTACGCTGCATTCGTTTAGATGCGGCATTCATTATTTCGGATAATTTGTTACTTCGGATAAATTCATTACGAAAATCTGAAATAATAACCAACTAATAATAACTTAACCACTACTAAATATTAAATTATAGATATTGGAATTTCCTTTCAAATTTGGCTGTTTGTGAACGTAATGAATACAAATTTATCTGAAGTCTCGAAATATCCGAAATAACGAATGCTGCGTCTAAAAGGAATGGATCGTAACAAATTACTTTTTATTAATATTATTATTTATTATTAATTAGTTCCGTTCCATTTGTTTAGATGCAGCATTCATTATTTCGGATAATTCGTAACTTCGGATAAATTTGTATTCGTTACGTTCACTAACAGCCAAATTATTTGAAAGGAAACTCCAATACCTTATTATTAATATAATTTAATAGTCATTTATTATTAGTTAGTTATTTTGGATTTTCGAATTTTTAAATGTCGATCATAACGAATGACCCAAAAAAAACTAAAAGAAAAAACAAAAACGAATGAAACCAAAACGAACACATTTTTCGGCAGTGCACATGTCTAATTAAAACTTTTTGATTTGAGACTTCTATAGATAACATAATAATAATGAGATATTTTAGTAGAGATTAGATAATTGTGTCTTTTCAACTTGCTGGAGAGTTTGAAAAATGATATAGGAGGAAAAAGAAAAAGGTACAATATTCAGGGTTATCTATTAATTGCAGCTTTAAATTAGGATTCTTCACACCTATCTAGAAATATTATTATTATATTATTATTGTTGTTATTTCCAGGCCAGTGTATTAAGTTACTATTTTGTGACGAAATGCTTGTAAACTCCATGGAGTTCAAATGGAGTATCGGCCTGAAATCTAATCTTTAATTGCCAGCTAAAAAAGTTAGAAGCCAGTTTTTTTGTTTTTTTAACCCCTTGCTTACCGGGCACTTTGGCTCCCATGGGACAAGGCTCCTCCCCTCATAGCAGGAGAAATCCTAAAACTAAGTTGTGATCTTTACAAAGGCATTGGATCCAAACACATAGAATGCAGCATAGAGGGGCTCGGTGAAGGTGGCAGTGAAGGTGTGGAGATGTTTGATGGGGTTACCAAATTCATAAAAGGATACTTGTCCTGCCTCATAGTCTAGATAGACCCTGAATCTATTGCAAGAAATATTGTGAGATATTATAATTTCTTGCCGGTTATGTATAACCGAATACCGATTGTTGGAGGACTTCGAGAAACACCAGGACTTGTCATTACACCCCAAATATGAAGGATCTCCTCTCCTATCAATAGACCCACAGGACACTCCCAACCTCCACTCCCCACACTCACTCATCTGCATTTCCCAGGTGTGTTCTCCTGAAGAAATACACGGGGTGCCTAAAACTTGGGAACAGTCCTGGAATCTTTCTGGTGAGTCCTCGTATGATGAACCTGGTGCTGGTTTTATCCAGCGTGCCTCTTTTCCATTCTGGGATAGACGTAGACTTTTAGCTGCCGTGTTACCATCAAGTTTGTAGGAAAATTTGTAAATATTTTTCTCTGCAGAGGTTATAATATCAGATAATGTAGAATGTAATGTCTCTACCATCACCGTCTCATCCAGATTTGTAGCATTGAATATTTTTAAATACACATCTCTACTTCCATGGTCTTTCTTTCCAGTATCAAAATAAACATTTTTCTTTGATTCCTGTACAACAGTCAGAGAATCGGTCAAGTCGCACAGCTCCTCAATGCGACGCATCTTCCTAAGTAACTCATCCATCCTTAATTCCATTTGCTGGATCAGCTGTGAGATGGAACAAGTCATCTGCTTTTCTTGTTTGGAGATCTTGGCAAGGACTGTTTTCTCCAGGCCATCTAGTTGGGTCCTGAGGTCACTAAAGATGGCAGTGACTTTCTTTCTTTTACCAACTGCTTTATCTTGTATACATTTTTTGTGCGCTTGCAATGTCTGGGCCATTTTATCAGTTTCTGCTCTGCTAGAGGTCATATTCTGAAGAAGGTTTCTCAGGTTCTGCTTCTCCCTCTCAGAGGCCTGGTCCAGTGATACCACTTGATGTTCTTTGTGGTTTCCATCGAGCCTGCAGGTCACACAGATGCAGGTAGAGTCCTTAGTGCAGTAGTATTTGAGGACCTCTTTGTGAGTGGGACATTTTCTGTTCTCCAGGGATGTAGTGGGATCCACCAAGACGTGTTCTGGTGAAGTTCTGTGTTTTTTTAGGTGTTTGCCGCATAGGGAAGCCTCACACAGCAGACAGGTCTTTACCGCAGGAACAGAAGAGTCACAATAAGTACAGAGGACCCCGGTCTCCTGCTTAGCTGGCCCAGCAGGAAAAAAACACTTGGCTATGTTGTGGAGAGTTATATTCCTCAGCTGCCCGGGCCTTTCCGGAAACTCTTCTCTGCACTTCTCCAGCACACGGTTAATACAGACCTTACAGAAGTTGTGTCCACATTGCAGAATTACAGGATCCGTATAAATTCTAAAACAAATGGAGCAGTACAGAGCCCCTCTCACGTCTACAGACGCCATCGTGACAAAAATGCAGAAATGAAAGTAAAACTTTTTTTCAGCTCAGAAAGCTGCTCCCTTCCTCATTCCTAGGTGTCTCTGAAGAAGGTGGTTCCAACACATATATTGGTATGTTATCGTCAGAGAACAAAAGGTCGAGTGAAAAAGTTTAGAACCAGTGGCCAATTACGTGTACTTCAGGCTCTTCGCTATTTCAGTTCTGGATTCCTTATCCCAGAAATGCTGTTTATTTTGCTCAATAAATGGGACGTTAGCATCTCAGACAGCTACAGAAAGGTTTCCTAACACGATGGAAGAAGCAACATCTAATCCAAATAATCTGAGTCTCGCCCATCATGTGTGGGAGCCTCTGGTGGTGGGTCGAAGAAAAATCCCTACCTCAGTCTCATCCGTTATCATGGACCATAGCTACTACGAATGCCAGTAACAGAGGCTGGGGTGCACCCTGCAACACCACCCAAACCCAGTGTAAAATATCTTAGAGATCTGAGCAGCTTCATTGACCCTAGTGACATTGTCACCTCAAATCAACGAGAAACCAATGTTGCTGCAAATTCACAACAGGATGACATTTTCCTGTATTCAAAGACAAGGAGGCACTCAAGGCCACACACTTCTAAAAGAAGTCAAACCCAACCCATCATGCTCTGTGCAGAAACAAACTTGTTGGATCTGAGAGCAGCATACTGTCAGGGCTGGGCTCAGCCCTTCCTTCTCAGAGCAGGCTGTTCAGCTGTCGGTTAAATGCCAGCTCCAATCGTTTCCACAATGACTCGCCTGATGATGATATCCTGTTCGCCAATCCTGCTGGTTACTTAAGCTGTTCAGTTCCTTTCCTCTCTGCCTTCGCCTTGGTCAACACATCCAGACTCTCTCCTGTGTTACTGTTGAAGACTCGTTTGACTGACGTCCCCTCTGGTTCCTAATCCTGCTTGCTGTTCCACTATGCTGATTCTCCGGTTTCCTGATTTCCTGTCCTGAAGTACACTGATCTCTGGCTCCCTGACGTCCTGGCTTGTCTGACTATCTGTTCCGGTTACTGAACTCTGGCTATGATTTGACTACCCTGCTCTGTTTACCTTTTACTATTATTATTATTAAACTAGTGTGATTTTAACTGCACTTGTGTCTTGGTCTGATTCATGGTTTCTGACATACCTTACAGGTCAGCTGATTGTTGAAGCAGACTTAACTATCCTGAAGTTTCCCAGATCCCAACACGTAGTCTCTCCATCCTCACATATTCAATCACGTTACCCAGCTGAGGGGTCTCCTGCAGCTGGACCTGTTTGTCGCTCGGGGCAGCCACAAGATTTCTGTCTAACACATCACAGATCCGAGGGAGTGAATGGGCTTTCCGGCCAATGGAGATGCAGTCTGCTGTACACCTTTGCACTACAGTTCCTATCTCAACCCTTCCATGCCTCATGAGGCAAGGAGCGTTTCTGCATCTAAATCTGGACAAATTGGTTCTTCGAATCTGGATGTTGAATGGAGATTGGAGGATGTAGGATGCTCCTCAGACTTAATCTAAACACTACTTAATTCAAGGAAGCCATCTACAAACAATAATTATTCAAAGCTATGGGACAAGCTTGTATCCTTTGCCACAAATAAGGATTTAAAACCCATCTCTCCTTCAGCGTCACATTTAGTGGCTTTCCTCCAAGCTGGTTTGGATTTTGGACCCTAATGCCGCGTACACGCGATCGGACTTTCCGCCAACAAAACTGTGGATTTTTTTCCGAAGGATGTTGGCTCAAACTTGTCTTGCATACACACAGTCACGCAAATGTTGGCCAACAATTATGAATGTGGGAACGCGGTGATGTACAAGACGTATGACGAGACGAGAAAAAGGAAGTTCAATAGCCAGTGCGGCTCTTGATGCCAAGCATGCGTGAACTTTTGTGCGACGAACTTGTGTACACACGATCGGACTTTCCGACAACAAAGTGAAGCTGGCGGAAAATTTGAGAACCTGCCCTCAAACATTTGTGGGCGGAAATTCCGACAGCAAATGTCCGATGGAGCCTACACACGGTCGGACTTTCCGACAACAAGCTCACATCCAACATTTCCCGTCGGAAAGTCCGACCGTGTGTATACGCGGCATAAGAGTAGTACCAAACCAACCCTTAGCATTTTTATGTTTAACCATTTGACCTCCAGAGGGTTTTACCCCCTTCCTGGCCATTTTTTTGCTATTCAGCACTGCGCTACTTTAAGCGACAATTGCGCGGTCATGAAATGCTGTACCCAAACAAAATTTGTGTCCTTTTTTTTATTCTTACACAAATAGAGTTTTCTTTTGGTGGTATTCGATCACCACTGGGGTTTTTTTTATTTTTTGCGATATAAACGAAAACAGACCGAAAATTTTGAAAAAAAACCCCCGATATTTTTTACTTTCTGTTATAAAAAATATCCAAATAAACTCAAATTTCAGCATAAAATTTAGACCAATATGTATTCTGCTACATGTCTTTGGTAAAAAAAAATCCCAATAAGTGTATATTGATTGCTTTGTGTAAAAGTTATAGTGTCTGCAAACTATGGGATATATAGTGGAATTTACGCAGCTTTTAATTCCTGACTGCCGATCACATTTCTTGAAGTGCTAAAACCCCTCCAAACAACCCTTTTTTGGAAAGTAGACACCCCAAGCTATTTGCTGAGAGGCATGTTGAGTCCATGGAATATTTTTTTTTTGCCATGATTTTCTGGAAAAAAGTAAAAAAAATTAATTTATTTTTTTACACAAAGTTATCACTTAAATGATATACCGGTATTTCTCACTCGTGCCATAGGTATATGTGAAATTACACCCCAAAATACATTCTGCTGCTTCTCCTGAGTACGGGGATACCACATGTGTGAGACTTTTTGGGAGCCTAGCCGCATACAGGGACCAAAAACCAATAACCACCTTCAAAGGGATTTCAAAGGGTGTAAATTGCTTATTTTCTTGTTTTCGAAATTTTTGGTCTTTTTTCATTTACCGTATATCTCAAAAAATAAAAAGCGCAGTGGTGATCAAATCCCACCAAAAGAAAGCTCTAATTGTGTGGAAAAAAAGGATTTAAATTAAATTTGGGTACATTGTTGCATGACCGCGAAATTGTCAGTTAAATTAGCGCAGTGCCGAATATCAAAGAATGCCCTGGTCATGAAGGGGGTGTAAAATCTTCTGGAGCTCAAGTGGTTAAAAAGTCCAACCACAATTTTTTTTGTTTTTGGTAAAACTGGGAAAGATTAGAACCGGTAGCCATTTGAAGGAGAAGTAGGTTCAGATCTCTTTTGGCACTACTTCTCCTGGGGATGACCGGCGTGGACTTTGCTCTGCCCACCTGTGCCCTGTATTCAGCCGACAGCGGGCTAAAGCCACTCAGCCAGTCCAGATTCTGGAGAGATCCCAACTTTAATGTCGGGATTCACCCAGATGCCTGGACCGCCAGCTAGCTCAACCTATCAGTGCACTGCTAAGAGCCTGAGCCAGCCACCCCCTGCACAGTGACTGATAGTCACTGGCTCTCTGGAGACCGGGAACTGAGTGATCAGCAGTCTTTGATTACTCAGTTCTCAATCTTAGAGGCGACAGGGGACTGATGTTGCATCTGCCACGGTGTGGGTTGTTTTATTTCATATCCCACACTTTTCTATTAGGTGGAGGCTCTCGGTGCACATTACCCTGTGCCTCATATAAAGTCCCAGCGCTTGTTCTCTCTTCATTATCTCACAGGCTTGTTAAAAAAACTATTTGCATTCCACCCACATTTGAAGAGTGAATGCCCAACACCAGGGAGGACCAGCTATGTATAGACATTCACCTCCAGACCTGTCATGGACTGCAAGTGTGAACCGCCAATCGCTCGGGGCCGGGACGCTGAGGACATCGCGATTGTCGCTTCACACTTGCAGTCCATGACAGGTCTGGAGGTGAACGACTATACATAGCTGGTCCTCCCTGGTGCCGGGCATTCACTCTTCAAATGTGGGTGGAATGCAAATAGTTTTTTAACAAGCCTGTGAGATATTTTTTACGCTTAGAAATTTGGAGAAGAAGAACAGCTGACGGACTTTAGTGGTACCAGAAGAGGACAATGAAAATCCAATAGATCAAATATTGTCTTTATTACAAAAGTAAAAATTGTTTAACATGTTGTATTTATCCGCTTATAAAACCTCAATTTTAAGAGAGAAGTTTCAGGAAAAAAAAGTAAATTTTAAATAAAGAATTTTTAAGCAAAATAAGGGTCAGTGCCCATCAATGCAGCCTGATCAGTGCCCATCTGCAGCCTTATCAGTGCCCACCTGCAGCCTTGCCCATCATTGCAGCCTGATCAGTGCCTATCTGCAGCCTTGCCCATCATTGCAGCCTGATCAGTGCCCATCTGCAGCCTCGCCATTGCCCAATAATGAAGCCTGATCAGTGCCCATCTGCAGCCTCCCCATTGCCCATCATTGCAGCCTGATCAGTGCCCATCTGCAGCCTTGCCCATCATTGCAGCCTGATCAGTGCCCATCTACAGCCTTGCCCATCATTGCAGCCTGATCAGTGCCCACCTGCAGCCTTGCCCATCATTGCAGCCTGATCAGTGCCTATCTGCAGCCTTGTCCATCATTGCAGCCTGATCAGTGCCTATCTGCAGCCTTGCCCATCATTGCAGCCTGATCAGTGCCCATCTGCAGCCTTGCCCATCATTGCAGCCTGATCAGTGCCCATCTGCAGCCTTGCCCATCATTGCAGCCTGATCAGTGCCTATCTGCAGCCTTGCCCATCATTGCAGCCTGATTAGTGCCCATCATTGCTGCCTGATCAGTGCCCATCTGCAGCCTTGCCCATCATTGCAGCCTGATTAGTGCCCATCATTGCTGCCTGATCAGTGCCTATCTGCAGCCTTGCCCATCATTGCAGCCTGATCAGTGCCTATCTGCAGCCTTGCCCATCATTGCAGCCTGATCAGTGCCTATCTGCAGCCTTGCCCATCATTGCAGCCTGATCAGTGCCCATCTGCAGCCTTGCCCATCATTGCAGACTGATTAGTGCCCATCATTGCTGCCTGATCAGTGCCCATCTGCAGCCTTGCCCATCATTGCAGCCTTATCAGTGCCCACCTGCAGCCTTGCCCATCATTGCAGCCTGATCAGTGCCTATCTGCAGCCTTGCCCATCATTGCAGCCTGATCAGTGCCCATCTGCAGCCTTGCCCATCATTGCAGCCTTATCAGTGCCCACCTGCAGCCTTGCCCATCATTGCAGCCTGATCAGTGCCTATCTGCAGCCTTGCCCATCATTGCAGCCTGATCAGTGCCCATATGCAGCCTTGCCCATCATTGCAGCCTGATCAGTGCCTATCTGCAGCCTTGCCCATCATTGCAGCCTGATCAGTGCCTATCTGCAGCCTTGCCCATCATTGCAGCCTGATCAGTGCCTATCTGCAGCCTTGCCCATCATTGCAGCCTGATCAGTGCCCATCTGCAGCCTTGCCCATCATTGCAGCCTGATTAGTGCCCATCATTGCTGCCTGATCAGTGCCCATCTGCAGCCTTGCCCATCATTGCAGCCTTATCAGTGCCCACCTGCAGCCTTGCCCATCATTGCAGCCTGATCAGTGCCTATCTGCAGCCTTGCCCATCATTGCAGCCTGATCAGTGTCCATCTGCAGCCTTGCCCATCATTGCTGCCTGATCAGTGCCCATCTGCAGCCTTGCCCATCATTGCAGCCTGATCAGTGCCTATCTGCAGCCTTGCCCATCATTGCAGCCTGATCAGTGCCTATCTGCAGCCTTGCCCATCATTGCAGCCTGATCAGTGCCTATCTGCAGCCTTGCCCATCATTGCAGCCTGATCAGTGCCCATCTGCAGCCTTGCCCATCATTGCAGCCTGATTAGTGCCCATCACTGCTGCCTGATCAGTGCCCATCTGCAGCTCTGCCCATCATTGCAGCATGATCAGTGCCTATCTGCAGCCTTGCCCATCATTGCAGCCTGATCAGTGCCCATCTGCAGCCTTGCCCATCATTGCAGCCTGATCAGTGCCCATCATTGCAGCCTTATCAGTGCCCATCTGCAGCCTTGCCCATCATTGCAGCCTGATCAGTGCCCATTTGCAGCCTTGCCCATCATTGCAGCCTGATCAGTGCCATCATTGCAGCCTGATCAGTGCCCATCTGCAGCCTTGCCCATCATTGCAGCCTGATCAGTGCCCATCTGCAGCCTTGCCCATCATTGCAGCCTGATCAGTGCCTATCTGCAGCCTTGCCCATCATTGCAGCCTGATCAGTGCCTATCTGCAGCCTTGCCCATCATTGCAGCCTGATCAGTGCCCATCTGCAGCCTTGCCCATCATTGCAGCCTGATTAGTGCCCATCATTGCTGCCTGATCAGTGCCCATCTGCAGCCTTGCCCATCATTGCAGCCTTATCAGTGCCCACCTTCAGCCTTGCCCATCATTGCAGCCTGATCAGTGCCTATCTGCAGCCTTGCCCATCATTGCAGCCTGATCAGTGCCCATCTGCAGCCTTGCCCATCATTGCTGCCTGATCAGTGCCCATCTGCAGCCTTGCCCATCATTGCAGCCTGATCAGTGCCTATCTGCAGCCTTGCCCATCATTGCAGCCTGATCAGTGCCTATCTGCAGCCTTGCTCATCATTGCAGCCTGATCAGTGCCTATCTGCAGCCTTGCCCATCATTGCAGCCTGATCAGTGCCCATCTGCAGCCTTGCCCATCATTGCAGCCTGATTAGTGCCCATCACTGCTGCCTGATCAGTGCCCATCTGCAGCTCTGCCCATCATTGCAGCATGATCAGTGCCTATCTGCAGCCTTGCCCATCATTGCAGCCTGATCAGTGCCCATCTGCAGCCTTGCCCATCATTGCAGCCTGATCACTGCCCATCATTGCAGCCTAATCAGTGCCCATCTGCAGCCTTGCCCATCATTGCAGCCTGATCAGTGCCCATCTGCAGCCTTGCCCATCATTGCAGCCTGATCAGTGCCATCATTGCAGCCTGATCAGTGCCCATCTGCAGCCTTGCCCATCATTGCAGCCTGATCAGTGCCCATCTGCAGCCTTGCCCATCATTGCAGCCTGATCAGTGCCCATCTGCAGCCTTGCCATTGCCGGAATAGACAGAGGCTGATCTCCTGTGTACTCGGCTCAGCGTCACGCCCAGTCCCGCCCCTTGGCCCGGCTCCTATGATGGACATAACACCGGTCCAATGCCGGGACGTCAATGCTAGGACCTGTCCAGGGGGCGTGACTGGGCGTGACGCCGAGCCAAGTACACAGGAGATCCGGCTCTGTCTATTTTGGCGGCGCTTGTGCCCTCCTTCCCCTCTGAGGCAGCCTATATTGGCGTATAACACGCACATGCGATTTCCCCCCCCTATTTTAAGGGGGGGAGTGCGTGTTATACGCCGATAAATACGGTACTTTTTCTAAAAGAAAAGCTCAATTAGAATTAGCTCAATACATATATACTGTATAACATGTCAATTAATACACTTATGTGACTCTATTACTGCTATGTCAAGAGGTCGACACGTTTCACAATTATGGCTTCCTCAGGACCTCTGTATCTTGACCACAGATAGAGATGGCCTATCCAAAGAGAAAGGCGTAGCTGTTAATCATACTGTATCCAAACATCCGCATAATACACATATCAACCCACTTTTGGAGTTCCCATAAAATGTTTTTAAAAATATGGGAACTCCAAAAGAGTGTATATATATGTATTGAGCTACTTTTAGAAATAGTATGTTTTACCTTTTGTAATAAAGACAAATATTTTATCTATTAGAATTTTATTTTCCTCTTCTGGTACCGCTAAAGTCCGTCAGCTGTTCTCCAAATTTCTAAGTATCTTCTAGGATGAGGTATGAGGTGTAGCCCATAATTCTCTAAGCTTATATTTTTTACGCTATGGAAGCCTCCCTCCCCCTCCTTTGTCTTTCCCATGATATGCTGTAATCAGTGAGAGAAGAACCAATCGATGACTATTTGTGGAGAGCGCGATCCTCCAGGTGATATTTCCAATTATTCATCTGGTGAGTCCAATTCTTAGAGAGCGGAGAAGGGATCGCATATCGGTGACGTTTGCTATTTGCGTTTTTTTTGTGATAATCACATAAGGGAAGACTTTTCACTCATTTGGCATATTTTGTAATTTTTGTTTATTATTACAATATTGATTTTCATTGTTGCAGATTTTTTGATCTTTTCTGCACCTTATCTCAGCAAACCTTATAGTATGTTGCATAGAGTTCTTGTTATGCACTTTATGGATATTGCATATTGAATTGGTTTCAACACATTATATATATATATATACACACACACACACATATATATATATATATACACACACACACACACACACACACACATATATATATATATACACACACACACACACACACACACACATATATATATATATACACACACACACACACACACATATATATATATATACACACACACACATATATATATATATACACACACATATATATACACACACACACACATATATATATATATACACACACACACACACACACATATATATATATACACACACACACACATATATATATATACACACACACACACACACATATATACACACACACACGTGTTAGAATTTATAGTATTCACCATTTTAGATTGTAACGTTTTTTGTGTGTGGATTAGCGCTATTATTATCACTTTACACCGTTCACTAATTGGTTTTTCACAATTATTGGAATAGCAGCTGTTCATTTGAGAAGACATCTGTTACTACTTATTACACTGTCCTCCAATGGCCTCCACACTCACCACATCTCCTTCAATAGAGCATCTTTGGGATGTGGTGGAACGGGAGATTGGCATCATGGATATGCAGCCGACAAATCTGCAGGAACTGTGTGATGTTATCAGGTCACTATGGAGGAAAATCTCTGAGGAACGTTTCCAACACCTTGTTGTATCTATGCCACCAAGAATGAAGGAAAAAGGGGGCCCAAACCGCTACTAGCAAGGGGCACCTAATAAAGGGGGTCCAACCCGCTACTAGCAAGGGGGACCTAATAAAGGGGGTCCAACCCGCTACTAGCAAGGAGGACCTAATAAAGGGGGTCCAACCCGCTACTAGCAAGGGGGACCTAATAAAGGGGGTCCAACCCACTACTAGCAAGGAGGACCTAATAAAGGGGGTCCAACCCGCTACTAGCAAGGAGGACCTACTAAAGGGGGTCCAACCCGCTACTAGCAAGGAGGACCTAATAAAGGGGGTCCAACCCGCTACTAGCAAGGAGGACCTAATAAAGGGGGTCCAACCCGCTACTAGCAAGGTGGTCCTAATAAAGGGGGTCCAACCCGCTAGTAGCAAGGAGGACCTAATAAAGGGGGTCCAACCCGCTACTAGCAAGGGGGACCTAATAAAGGGGGTCCAACCCGCTACTAGCAAGGGGGACCTAATAAAGGGGGTCCAACCCGCTACTAGCAAGGAGGACCTAATAAAGGGGGTCCAACCCGCTACTAGCAAGGGGGACCTAATAAAGGGGGTCCAACCCGCTACTGGCAAGATGGTCCTAATAAAGGGGGTCCAACCCGCTACTAGCAAGATGGTCCTAATAAAGGGGGTCCAACCTGCTACTAGAAAAGGGGACCTAATAAAGGGGGTCCAACCTGCTACTAGAAAAGGGGACCTAATAAAGGGGGTCCAACCCGCTACTAGCAAGATGGTCCTAATAAAGGGGGTCCAACCTGCTACTAGAAAAGGGGACCTAATAAAGGGGGTCCAACCTGCTACTAGCAAGGTGTATCTAATAAAGGGGGTCCAACCCGCTACTAGCAAGGAGGACCTACTAAAGGGGGTCCAACCCGCTACTAGCAAGGGGGACCTAATAAAGGGGGTCCAACCCGCTACTAGCAAGGAGGACCTAATAAAGGGGGTCCAACCCGCTACTAGCAAGATGGTCCTAATAAAGGGGGTCCAACCCGCTACTAGCAAGGGGGACCTAATAAAGGGGGTCCAACCCGCTACTAGCAAGGAGGACCTAATAAAGGGGGTCCAACCCGCTACTAGCAAGATGGTCCTAATAAAGGGGGTCCAACCCGCTACTAGCAAGGGGGACCTAATAAAGGGGGTCCAACCCGCTACTAGCAAGGAGGACCTAATAAAGGGGGTCCAACCCGCTACTAGCAAGATGGTCCTAATAAAGGGGGTCCAACCTGCTACTAGCAAGATGGTCCTAATAAAGGGGGTCCAACCTGCTACTAGAAAAGGGGACCTAATAAAGGGGGTCCAACCCGCTACTAGCAAGGGGGACCTAATAAAGGGGGTCCAACCCGCTACTAGCAAGGGGGACCTAATAAAGTACCAGTGAGTTTATGTGGCTCAATGAAAAATAAAATGAACAGGTTGGAGCTCTTACCTCCAAACCACCTCCACACCTACTTACAGGATTGTTGGGTTCTCCCTACACGTTCTGTTTGGCAGATCGAATACATTATGTAACCCGCCCCGAGCAAAGGATAGAAATTCCCTTATAATTAATGATCTGTAAACAGCCGGGTGAAAGGTATTCATAGACTTTACTGAAGGCCTTCTGCAAAGAATTGTGGGATTGTCCTTCATATCACCCGGGGCAGAATCTAGAAGAGATCGGTTTGGGGGAGATGATAGAAGGCAATGAGATTAATTTCAGCTGTCTAAGCCGGTGTCTTGCCGAATAAGTTCCTTCGGCGGATAAGTTCCCCCCCTGTACTGCGCAGGCGCAGCGCAGTACCATCTAGTAACAGCCGCCGGAGATAGCCAAAGCTCAAAAACCACAATCAGCTGTACACGGCGCCTGCGCTCTGGGTCCAGGTTCCTTCCCTACCATCCAAGTGGACCTAGAGGGGGAATCTAAAAGAGCCGAGCGCAGCGAGGCCGTGCCCGAAGCGTGGCGAGCGAAGCGAGCCCGCGAGGGGCCCTCTTACAGGCGCCGTGTACAGCTGATTTGGACCTATTCCCCTTCGGCTATTTAAGGGGGTCCTTATCCGCCGAGTGGAACTTTCTCGGCAGAACACCGGCGGCAAACTTTTAAGATCTGACTGCAGCTAAAATCTGTGTGGTGGAGGGATTGTCGGGTCTGTGAGTCACTGTCAGAGGGGGAAGAATCTGAAAAGCGATTTACTTTAAAGAGCGATTCACACAACTTTACTTTACACCTTCAAATGTGTACTGACATCTGTTAAGACTCTGAAAAGTCATTCACACCATCACAAGGAATTGATCCTTAAAATAATTTATTGTGGTATTGAATTTTGAGAGGACTCTAAAAAGATATTCACACATTTTTAAGAGTTGATTTATTCAAATATTTTTTTTTATTTTACATTTTTTTCACCATTTATTTATTTTCATTTAAATTTTTTATTTTAAAAAGTGACAGTTAATTTTCAAATCCATTGTCTCTCAGCTGAAAATAAAGAGACTTTTTATACAGATATTATACTATAGATATATTTTAATAGAGGTTAAACAATTATGTCTTACAAACTATAAAATAAGCTATAAAATATAAACTTTCCAAGAGTTTTATTGTAAAGGATACAGGAGGAAAGAACAAGAAGAAAAAAGTTACATTTTCAATGTTATCTATGAATTGTAGCCTCAAATTATGCAGAGTTCCACCCAAAAATGGAACTTCCGCTTTTTGGGTTCCTCCCCCCCTCCGGTGTC
Organism: Lithobates clamitans; assembly: GCA_037952925.1. Taxonomy (NCBI): domain Eukaryota; kingdom Metazoa; phylum Chordata; class Amphibia; order Anura; family Ranidae; genus Lithobates; species Lithobates clamitans. The sequence goes on along the minus strand of JBBGZY010001055.1, from coordinate 12,282 downwards.
ACATTTGGCGCCTTTCGGGGGGGAGGGGGGAGCAGATACCTGTCTAATAAAGGTATTTTGCTCCCACTTCCGGGCATAGATACCCGTGGATATCTACGCCCCTTCCCATCCCCCCCCCCCCGCTGTATTCTGGGAGACACATGGGTCCCAGAACACAGCAGGGACCAGTGGGATCGCACAGCGCGAGTCGCGCATGCGCAGTAGGGAACCAGGAAGTGAAGCCGCAAGGTTCACTTCCTGATTCCCTTACTGAGGATGGCGGCGGCAGCACCGGACAGCCGAGGGACAGATCGGCTCCGGGTGAGGACATGGCGGGCGCCCTGGACAGGTAAGCATCCTTATTTTGTATTTGTATTTGTAGCTGCTGACTTTAAAAAAAAAAAAAAAAAACGGCGGAACTCTGCTTTAAGTGTCTCCACTCTTATTTAGAAGAGTTAGTTGTTAATTTATTATTATTATAATTAATATTAATCATCATTATGACTTCATTGCTTGTAAACCAATGGCAATGCTCTTGATTCTTGAACTACCAACTGAAAACTCTACAAACAGTCTTCTAGTGGAAGTTTCCTGGCCCTTCTCCATTGGCCAACAACCAAAGGAAGAAACAGAATTCCCCTTTCTACAGAACAGATATAATTATAATATAATATGTGCTGTTATTCCATTTTCGGGACACTACACAACTACACACATATACATTTCCCAAATTTCACTGCAATGCTCACCATGACCAGCCAGAAGGTGTATAGAAAAAAAAAAAAGGTGCACTCGGGGGAGTTGTACAACTTTACTTGTGTTTGTATAACGGAGTCTCTGGGTTTTGGGGTACTTGTGGAGCTCTGCAAGGCTTGTGAAAGGTACCCTGAAGGTCTGCTGCCAGTTCAGTAAATTGAAAGGGACCAAGGTGAAAAAGAGGTTATTTTTAAAGCCCTTGTAGCCGTAATACAAAACACGTGGATACTGTAAAGTGAACAATTCTAAACAATTCCCAATTGGCTCCCATGGGACAAGGTTCCTCCTCTCAAACCATGGAGCACTCATAAATTATGTTGTGATCCTTACAAAGGCATTGGATCCAAACACATAGAATGCAGCATAGAGGGGCTCGGTGAAGGTGGCAGTGAAGGTGTGGAGATGTTTGATGGGGTTACACAATTCATAAAAGGATACTTGTCCTGCCTCATAGTCTAGATAGACCCTGAATCTATTGCAGAAAATATTGTGAGATATTATAATTTCTTGCTTGTTATGTATAACTGAATACTGGTTGTTGGAGGACTTCGAGAAACACCAGGACTTGGCATTACACCCCAAATATGAAGGATCTCCTCTCCTATCAATAGACCCACAGGACACTCCCAACCTCCACTCCCCACACTCACTCATCTGCATTTCCCAGAAGCGTTGTCCTGAAGAAATACACGGGGTGCCTAAAACTTGGGAACAGTCCTGGAATCTTTCCGGTGAGTCCTCGTATGATGAACCTGGTGCTGGTTTTATCCAACATGCCTCTTTTCCATTCTGGGATAGACGTAGACTTTTGGCTGCCGTGTTGCCGTCAAGTTTGTAGGAACTGCATGGTATGTAAATCTCTTTCTCCGCGGAGGTTATAATATCAGATAATTTGGCATGTATTGTCTCTACTATCACAGTCTCATCCAGATTTGTAGCATGGGATATTTTTAAATGCTCTTCTCCACTTCCATGGTCTTTCTTTCCAACATCAAAAAACTCACTTCTCTTTAATTCCTGTAAGACAGTCAGAGAATCGGTCAAGTCGCACAGCTCCTCAATGCGTTGCATCTTCCTAAGCAACTCGTCCATCTTAAATTCCATTTGCTGGATCAGCTGTGAGATGGAACAGGTCATCTGCTTTTCTTGTTTGGATATTCTAGTGAGGACTCTTTTCTCTAGGGCATCCAGTTGGGTCCTGAGGTCAGTAAAGATGGCAGTGACTCTTTCTGTTTTACCCGCTGCTTTATCTTGTACACATTTCATCTGTGCATGCAACCTCTGGACCGTTTTCTCAGTTTCTGCTCTGCTAGAGGTCATATTCTGAAGAAACCTTCTCAGGTTCTGCTTCTCCCTCTCAGAGGCCTGGTCCAGGGACACCACTTGATGTTCTTGGTGGTTTCCATCGAGCCTGCAGGTCACACAGATGCAGGTAGAGTCCTTGGTGCAGTAGTACTTGAGGACCTCTTTGTGAGTGGGACATTTTCTGTTCTCCAGGGACACGGTGGGATCCACCAAGACGTGTTCTGAAGAATTTCTGTGTTTTTTTAAGTGTTTGCAACATAGAGAAGCCTCACATTGCAGACAGGTCTTAACAGCAGGAACAGAAGAGTCACAATAAGTACAGAGGACCCCGGTCTTTTCCTGAGTCGGCTGTGCAGATAGAAAAAGCTCAGCTATGTTACGGAGGGTTATGTTCCTCAGCAGGGCAGGCTTTTCCTGAAACTCTTCTCTGCACTCGGGACAGGAGTAAACTCGGGACCCCTCCTGTGATTCCAGCACACATTTAATGCAGACCTTACAGAAGTTGTGTCCACATGGCAGAATTACAGGATCCCCAAATATGCTGAGGCAGATGGAGCAGTAGAGCTCGTCTCTCACATCTAGACTCGCCATCGTGACAAAGAACAAGAAATGAAAGTGAAACTTCCTTTTCAGATTAGAGTGCCGTTCCCTTCCTCATTCTTTGCTGTAGGTGAAGAGTGCCTGCAGGACATATATTAGTGTGTTAGTGTCAGAGAACAAAGTTCATGGAAATGTAGCACTACCCCCCCCAGGAGCTGCTTGAATATTTGTACCCGGGTCTCCCACTGATGAATCCCCAGCCAGTTACACGGTATTTTCACACAGTCAGGTGCACACACTCTTCCACTCGTTGTCTCCAATGACCCATCTAGGGGGATGTGTTTTTATGTTTTATTTGGAGAACTTGGATAGGAGAAGGGAATCAGTAGGATACTCCAAATCAACTATTCACAAGTGAGGACAACTCTGTAGAACTGAGTAGCAGATTATCTGCAGGACCATACAGCGCCTGTATGGAAAAAACGAGCCCCTTTGTAGCAGAAGGAACTCAATGGGCTTTGTCTCTTTCAGGACACGAGCCAGTGTCCCCTTTAGCTCACACACCCAGTATGCTGACTTCTAGGACCAAGAGGGGGATTTCAGAAGCACACTCAGTCTCAGGGATCACTTAGGGCACAGGTGTCAAACACAAGGCCCACGGGCCGAATCCGGCCTTCCAGGCCATTTCATGTAGCCCTCGCGCCTCTCGACAGCTGCAGGAGAGCTCCAGCCCCCCTCCAGACCCCTACTTTCTGCTTTCAAGCAATGCACCCAGCTTCTTCCCAGCAGCAGCATAAGGAAAGGGGGGTGCACTGTGATGTAAGGGAGAGTGGGGGACTCAACTTCTGATGGTGGGGTGGCTCTTGACATGTAATGTAAGGGGAGGGGATGCGCTGGACATCTAATCTTACAGATACAAGAGGGCAGTCATAATGCTGATGCGCCCCATGATGAAATTGAGTTTGACACCTCTGCCATGGGGGGTCTGTACTCAGAAAAATGTCCAGGGATAGCTGGTAGCCTCCTTCCAACTTCCAAGCGACACTCTATACCATAAATACCAGAGCAGATCCATAGACTTCCTCCCTCAGTCAGCTTGCAAAGGAACCATGGGTTGTAGCTCCAAGGTTTCAGGCCCTCGGGTCGACCACCTGAGGCTGCATGGCAGCCAATGCTGGGGAGAGGAAGCAGCCTCCTACACACCTGGACCTTTCTCAGAGGGAGACCAGACCATGAGCTCATGTGCTCTTCAGATTTGAATACGGGTACCCAGCATTCCTTGGGGCACATTCTCTAATTGGCCAGGGCTGTATATACATCCATGCTATCCTCTGCTAGGTTTCCACCCACTGTCCAATATGTCTCATTACTTTAGGACCTGTGTGAAATCTTCAAGACAGCATGAGCAGCAGCAGAGCACACCGAGTAGACCATCAAAAAATCACCGCTCTCTGTTAAAGCGTAACTCCACTTTTGCTGAGAAAAAAAAAACATTCCCCTCTGGGTAAGCGAGTGGCCTCTATAGTAAAAAGTTACGATAACAAAATAATAAACACGTACCATCATCCAGAAATTAATAAATAATGAGGTTGGAAGCCTGATCCCCAGTCAGGCGACCAAAAAAGTGGAGGCATGTTTGGACTATTGCGGTACAGTAAATGTTGGTAGCAATTTAAAGCCACCTAATTTTTCACTCTTCACACCCTCCACCATTCACCTTCCCTGTATTCTCATCATTATTTTCATCATCATCACTATATGTTTCACCTGTCCCGTGTGTGGCAATTCAGTTTACCTTATTACAATATATATTATCTGCATTATCCCCGTCATTCTTTAGCCCCCCCAGGTCGCCGTGGGAGATCACCCTCTGGTGGTGGGGCCTTGCGCCTGGGTTCTGTTGGGACATGGGTAAGCAGATTCTGCCCCTTTCCCCCTGTATTGTTTATTACCTGTTTGTTCATTTTGATGCTGTAACATAAATTTTATTTGCATTGTTCTTGTCTCTTGGCCAATCTCATTATATGTTTTCTTATCTGTCAGGTTCGGACTGTTTAGTCAGAATCAACTATCTTCAGATTCCCTCCTGATGAAGCGGCTTGTCCGTGAAACTAGTGGAGGAATATGATATCTGAGATCTTGTGCTGTACTGTATACTAATGATCCCATTGGTGATATACTTGTACTTGTATCATGTTTTATTGCATTACCTTTGATTTGTCCCTTGCATCAATAAATCAACTATCATTTTTTTACTACTGTTATATGCTTTAAATTGCTACCAACATTTACTGTACCGCAATAGTCCAAACATGCCTTCACTTTTTTGGTCGCCTGACTGGGGATCAGGCTTCCAACCTCATTATTTATTCATTTTTGGATAATGGTACGTGTTTATTAATTGTTATCGTACCTTTGTACTATAGAGGCCACTCGCTTAGTCGTATACATTGGGTGGATAACACACCCGGCACCATGTTGGGTGGGATGTTTGGGTGAGCCGTCTGAGTGGACATGGCCATGAACTACCCTCCAGCTTACTGACCCCAGCTGTACCACCCCTCATTTTTAATTAACCCCCCATTTACACATATGGTTTGTGTCCTCTGGGGGGGCCTCCTACTATATAATTCATCACCCTCTTATATTACCATTGTTTATTAACAATTAGCCCCGATGCAACCCTCCGAGACAGATGCCCATTAGTTCGGCCAGGCACTATTACTTTGGCTACCCGCCCTATTACTCACATGCTTCTACCCAATCATGTGGTTTGCCCGTGGCCCTTCTTAACGTTTATGCATTTTTATGCAGTTAGGTCCATGGGTTTATGTCTCGGGGGTGACTGCACCGGTTTTTTAGGGTATTTTTCAATCCCTATTTCACCTATTCAGGTTTTCTATGTTATTTTTATTTTTCATCTATCTCCTTGTTTATGTTTGAATACACCTCCTAATTTCATTTTATCCTTCCGTTGTACTGGGACCCTCTGCTTCCCCTTCTCCTGTTCCCGGCTGGGGCGCCGGCGCGGGCCCCTCCCCCTGTGTTTTCCCGCGGCGGCCTGGTGAGGTCCCTGGTGGAGGGGTCGGTCTCGGAAGCGGGACCGCCCCCTCCTCTTGCACTTATCCTGGCTGGGACTTGTTCCTACGGCCGTAGGGCGGGTGCGCATGCATGCGCTCGCGACTCCATCGCGCGCGCGCCGCGTGGGACCTCTGACCCTGTGACGGTATGCGCCGGCGTGCTACCGGCGTGTGGCGCAGCGTCGCAGGGTCGGGAGCTATAAATGGCAGGCTTTGCCTGTCTGTTTGACGGTCTGGCCTCTGGTCCCCGGGTCTGTGTATTCTATCCAACCAATGGTAAGTTTGAGGGGATTACCAACTTTATCTTTATATATAAGTCCCGCATCCCAGGGCAACCAGCATTGGTTATATTGCATACCGTGTTTTTCCTTTAGATGTTCCAGGCTGGGGTGGACATGCCCTGCTATGTGTTCGCCCGTCGCTTGCAGTCTCTAGTACCTTCCCAGCTACCTTGACTTGGCACCAACTCTTGGCAGAGCGCCTCCCCCGGGAACCTTTCTATGCTTATATCAGCATCAGGTATCCTTATGCCCATTCTCACTTCACAATTCACACGGTCACATCCCTTCCCCCCTTGCCCCTCTTTTAATTTGGAGTTTGTCCTTTATAAGTTTCTTTTTTTTAATTTATATTTATATTTTAATTTTAATTTTATTTTTATTTTTATTATTTTATTTTTTTTTATATAATTATTTTTATTTTTATATTTATTTATTTATATTATTTTTTATCTTAATTTATTATTTTTTCATTTTTTAAGCTTCGTTTTTTTCATTTCAGTGTTTTAGGAGTGTTCAGAACAATATAGTAAATTTTAACTTTCATATATTGAAGTAATTATGTCAGATTATCAACACATTCCAAACTTGACACAGTCAGTTATATACAAACGGAAGAGGCATCTATGTGCGGTGAGGTGTCACGGACTATCTAGGCACATCCGCTATGTCTGCCTATTGAATAAGACATCTTTCTTGGAAGTGTCAGCAGAGGAACACTTCTTCGGAAATTGGCCGCTATGGAAACACTAGGTCTACTACAGGAAAATGGCCGCCGTCGGTAAATAGAGCGGACCACAACAAAATGGCCGCTAACCCATTTCCGTTTTATGGAGATATAAATAAGATCGTCTCAGCCAATCAGCATCCCCTGAAGAAGTCACGTGATGACGTAACGCGTAGGGTGTGGCCGATGACTGAGCGATACCAGGAAGTGATGTGAGAGCGGCGTTCAGACGCCTTAGCAACTGTTTATGCTCATTTCTTTGTTTTTTAATGTAAGAGTCCATTTTTAAATCTTTAATAAAGCTTGTGTATTCTAACTTTACTACACTATTGGGGCTTTTTTTCTCTCTCTCCCACCCCTGTACACTGCCATCCCTCTTCTCTCCCCCCCCACTCTGCGGAGGATACGAGGTACAAGGAGTCGTTTGATGTGCAGTGATATCTGGGAGATTTGGTGGATGAAGTAGAGGACCCCCTGGTGGTAAAGATTATTACAGCGGATGATACTTTTATTCCTGGTCATATGCTGGCGCTCCGGATGATTGCTATTTCATACCTATTGGCACAGAGGACCCCCTGGTGGTGGAAGCTGTAATAACATCAGACCTCAGATTAGCACTGGATGCGGTATTAGACAGTATATGAAGGTGAGGGCTTTGTGAATATCTTTTATGGGATTTTTTTACCCTTTATAACCCGTCCTCACCTCTGTATCATACATTGAACACCCTTTGTGCAATTTTTGCCCCTTTTATGGAAAGTATTTTTTCTTTTTTAATAATATGACCAAGAGACTAATAATACTATAAACTATTTGCCCCGCCTTTTTTATATAAAAAATGTGTATGCGCCACTTTCTCACACTGTTTTCAACCATTTAATTGGTTTTTACACTTTATTTGATTAACTTATTGAGTGAATATTTATTTGATTATATTTATTAACTGTAACGCGGAATCACTTATTTAATTATTAATTGTATGTATGGTCCCTTATCTCTCCTATCTGATATCATTGTATGTATGGTCCCTTATCTCTATCTGATATCATTGTATGTATGGTCCCTTATCTCTCCTATCTGATATCATTGTATGTATGGTCCCTTATCTCTATCTGATATCATTGTATGTATGGTCCCTTATCTCTCCTATCTGATATCATTGTATGTATGGTCCCTTATCTCTTCTATCTGATATCATTGTATGTATGGTCCCTTATCTCTTCTATCTGATATCATTGTATGTATGGTCCCTTATCTCTTCTATCTGATATCATTGTATGTATGGTCCCTTATCTCTCCTATCATTGTATGTATGGTCCCTTATCTCTCCTATCTGATATCATTGTATGTATGGTCCCTTATCTCTCCTATCTGATATCATTGTATGTATGGTCCCTTATCTCTTCTATCTGATATCATTGTATGTATGGTCCCTTATCTCTCCTATCATTGTATGTATGGTCCCTTATCTCTCCTATCTGATATCATTGTATGTATGGTCCCTTATCTCTGATATCATTGTATGTATGGTCCCTTATCTCTCCTATCTGATATCATTGTATGTATGGTCCCTTATCTCTCCTATCTGATATCATTGTATGTATGGTCCCTTATCTCTCCTATCTGATATCATTGTATGTATGGTCCCTTATCTCTTCTATCTGATATCATTGTATGTATGGTCCCTTATCTCTCCTATCATTGTATGTATGGTCCCTTATCTCTCCTATCTGATATCATTGTATGTATGGTCCCTTATCTCTGATATCATTGTATGTATGGTCCCTTATCTCTCCTATCTGATATCATTGTATGTATGGTCCCTTATCTCTATCTGATATCATTGTATGTATGGTCCCTTATCTCTATCTGATATCATTGTATGTATGGTCCCTTATCTCTTCTATCTGATATCATTGTATGTATGGTCCCTCATCTCTCCTATCTGATATCATTGTATGTATGGTCCCTTATCTCTATCTGATATCATTGTATGTATGGTCCCTTATCTCTCCTATCTGATATCATTGTATGTATGGTCCCTTATCTCTATCTGATATCATTGTATGTATGGTCCCTTATCTCTATCTGATATCATTGTATGTATGGTCCCTTATCTCTATCTGATATCATTGTATGTATGGTCCCTTATCTCTATCTGATATCATTGTATGTATGGTCCCTTATCTCTCACATTGAGGGCTCTTCTAGGGTCTGTGTGGTTAGAAGGCTCCATTCACATTGGCGTCTACAAAGTTTCATGATTTCTAGTCTTGACTTTGATCTGACTTTACATTCTGTGGACCAGAGACGCACCAAAGTAGTGCAGGCACCTTTTCAAATTTGCTGCGACTTTAAAGCGGAGCTCCACCTTAAACAAAAAATATTAAAAGCCGGCAGCTACAAATACTGCAGCTGCTGACTTTTAATAAATGGACACTTACCTGTCCCTAGGTCCAGCGATGTCGGCAGCCGAAGCCGATCGATCGCTCGTCTCTCGGCTGCCCCCACCGCTATTCTCGGTCAGGGAATCAGGAAGTGAAGCGTTGCGGCTTTACTGCCCGGTTCCCTACTGCGCATGCGCGTCGCGCTGCGTGTCTATACTGGTCCCCGTTGTGTTGTGGGAACTGTGTGTTTCCCAGAACACAACGGGGGGGGGGGGGCATTTGCGGCTAGCTATTCCCAGAAGTGGGTGCAAATACCTGTATTATACAGGTATCTGCACCCCCTCCCCCCTGAAAGGTGCCAATTGAGGCACCAGAGGGGGGGGGGGGGAATCCGATGAACGGAAGTTCCACATTAGGGTGGAACTCGGCTTTAAGTAACACGGATCACAATGGGTGCCATTAAAAAGAATGGGATGCAACTTGTGGTGCGACTTAGGACGAGTGTGAACGGAGCCTTCGTCTGTTCCAGGATGAGATTTGGTTGTGTTGTGAATGTTCAGATGAGATGATTGATGTACACTTCTCGGTATGTGTATATTACAATGTGATCCCTCTGTGGCCAGTCCCTACTCTCTTCCTTCTCTGCTCTGACACAGCCACACTAAGGAAGATGTATAAAAGCATATATAACCATAACCGAAGGTATGACCCCTTTATGGGCGTGTCCTTTCCATGCAGGAGAGCTTTGTGATCTTTACCACACCCAACCTGCTGCTGCGTTTGGCTGCGGTGGGTGGTGGATGATGGATGAAGGTGGGTGGTGGATGAAGGTGGGTGGTGGATGAAGGTGGATGGTGGATGAAGGTGGATGGTGGATGAAGGTGGATGGTGGATGAAGGTGGGTGGTGGATGAAGGTGGATGAAGGTGGGTGGTGGATGAAGGTGGATGGTGGATGAAGGTGGGTGGTGGATGAAGGTGGGTGGTGGATGATGGTGGATGAAGGTGGGTGGTGGATGAAGGTGGATGGTGGATGGTGGATGATGGTGGATGAAGGTGGGTGGTGGATGAAGGTGGATGAAGGTGGATGGTGGATGAAGGTGGGTGGTGGATGAAGGTGGGTGGTGGATGATGGTGGATGGTGGATGAAGGTGGATGGTGGATGAAGGTGGATGGTGGATGAAGGTGGATGGTGGTGGATGAAGGTGGGTGGTGGATGAAGGTGGATGAAGGTGGGTGGTGGATGATGGTGGATGAAGGTGGGTGGTGGATGAAGGTGGATGGTGGATGAAGGTGGGTGGTGGATGAAGGTGGGTGGTGGATGAAGGTGGGTGATGGATGAAGGTGGGTGATGGATGAAGGTGGGTGGTGGATGAAGGTGGGGGATGGATGAAGGTGGGTGGTGGATGATGGTGGATGAAGGTGGGTGGTGGATGAAGGTGGGTGGTGGATGAAGGTGGATGGTGGATGAATGTGAATGGTGGATGAAGGTGGGTGGTGGATGATGGTGGATGAAGGTGGGTGGTGGATGAAGGTGGGTGATGGATGAAGGTGGGTGATGGATGAAGGTGGGTGATGGATGAAGGTGGGGGATGGATGAAAGTGGGTGGTGGATGAAGGTGGGTGGTGGATGAAGGTGGGGGATGGATGAAGGTGGGTGGTGGATGATGGTGGATGAAGGTGGGTGGTGGATAAAGGTGGGTGGTGGATGAAGGTGAATGGTGAATGGTGGATGAAGGTGGGTGGTGGATGATGGTGGGTGGTGGATGAAGGTGGATGGTGGATGAAGGTGGGTGGTGGATGAAGGTGGGTGGTGGATGAAGGTGGGTGATGGTTGAAGGTGGGTGGTGGATGAAGATGGGTGGTGGATGAAGGTGGGGGATGGATGAAGGTGGGTGGTGGATGAAGGTGGGGGATGGATGAAGGTGGGGGTTGGATGAAGGTGGGTGGTGGATGAAGGTGGATGGTGGATGAAGGTGAATGGTGGATGAAGGTGGGTGGTGGATGATGGTGGATAAAGGTGGGTGGTGGATGAAGGTGGGTGGTGGATGAAGGTGGATGGTGGATGAAGGTGAGTGGTGGATGAAGGTGGGTGATGGATGAAGGTGGGTGATGGATGAAGGTGGGTGATGGATGAAGGTGGGTGATGGATGAAGGTGGGTGGTGGATGAAGGTGGGGGATGGCTGAAGGTGGGTGGTGGATGAAGGTGGGTGGTGGATGATGGTGGATGAAGGTGGGTGGTGGATGAAGGTGGATGATGGATGAAGGTGGATGGTGGATGAAGGTGGGTGATGGATGAAGGTGGGTGGTGGATGAAGGTGGGTGGTGGATGAAGGTTTATGGTGGATGAAGGTGGGTGGTGGATGAAGGTGGGTGATGGATGAAGATGGGTGGTGGATGATGGTGTCTGAAGGTGGATGGTGGGTGGTGGATGAAGGTGGGTGTTGGATGAAGGTGGGTGGTGGATGATGGTGGATGAAGGTGGGTGGTGGATTAAGGTGGATGGTGGATGAAGGTGAATGGTGGATGAAGGTGGGTGGTGGATGATGGTGGATAAAGGTGGGTGGTGGATGAAGGTGGGTGGTGGATGAAGGTGGATGGTGGATGAAGGTGGGTGATGGATGAAGGTGGGTGGTGGATGAAGGTGGGTGGTGGATGAAGGTGGGTGGTGGATGAAGGTGGGGGATGGGTGAAGGTGGGTGGTGGATGAAGGTGGGGGATGGATGAAGGTGGGTGGTGGATGATGGTGGATGAAGGTGGGTGGTGGATGAAGGTGGGTGGTGGATGAAGGTTTATGGTGGATGAAGGTGGGTGGTGGATGAAGGTGGGTGATGGATGAAGGTGGGTGGTGGATGATGGTGTCTGAAGGTGGATGGTGGGTGGTGGATGAAGGTGGGTGTTGGATGAAGGTCGGTGGTGGATGATGGTGGATGAAGGTGGGTGGTGGATGAAGGTGGGTGGTGGATGAAGGTGGGCAGTGTGATGATTATGTGAATGGGGACGCACTAAGCATGATCCCTTCATATGTCTATATAGGTGAATATTACATATACAGAGTGCACTTCTGTACAGTACATGGCCTCATCATATCATGTTTTTTGGTTTTTTTGGATGTGGTTTTATATTTTTATCATGTTATACTTCCCTCCTCTGTAATGGTTTTGCACAGAGCAGCCCGGATCCTCCTCTTCTGGGGTCCCCCCGCCGTTGCTCCAGGCTCCTCCCTTCATT